>OX439129.1:9486177-9895093 GCA_949318235.1 Ecdyonurus torrentis
TGAATATTTACGCAAGCTCATTATTTCAGGGCATTCAAATGTATTTAATTTGCTCCTGTTTATTGAATAAAAAAAGATGTATCAATCACACATGCAAAAATTGCTGAAAATTATTAATTAATAATTTGTTTTCTATCACTTCTTTGAGTTTAGAACAAAGACAAGTAGATAAAGAATAAAAAAATAAGAAGAATAAAAAGAAATAAGAATGAAATTTCGAAGTACTTAAAATCCAGAAAAAGCTCTCTTTGCATAATTTATTTCAAAAATTTCAAAGTACATACTACAATAAAAGTTACGCAAACTTACCGTCCCGTTTTCTTCAAGTAAAAATATTTTAAACAAACTTATGTCTAAATTAAAAATTATCATTTTTATTTATAATTGTAATTAAACAGGAAGTTTTTCTCTTTCCTGTGTTTATAATGTAATATTTAAACGGTAATAAATAATAAGCCTTAAAAAGCGTAATAGTATTATCATTTTGAGTATTATAATTTTCAAATTTGTAAATTTCTCTTAATAAATACAAATATTTAATATTGAATATATAAACAGTTTAATGTGTGTTTTTTTTTCTTTTTGGAGAAAGTCAATTAATTTAATACAGTAAACACAAAATATAAACATATATGTAAATTTTTTAGACCAACGAGTGGAAAATTTGAAAATAAATTTCATTGCTTACGTAATTGAAAAAAATTATCTCCGGATTTCATTGCAAATTTATGGTCAATGTGAGTTTGTGAAATAATATTTGTGTGTGTAAGTGTGAGCAAGAGAGAGAGAGAGAGAGAGAGAGAGAGAGAGAGAGAGAGAGATTTAGTTTGACTGGGTAAATATGATGCAAAAGTGAGTGCTTGTGGTAAAAATGCGGTCGTAGACATATATTCAAACAATATTTAAATGGTCTCTCTATATTTTACATCCTTATAAACCCACAATCTCATATTCCACATCCATAATTTTTATTTTCATTTTATCAACGTTATTATAGGTTATCATTTTAATTGCTTTAACTTCTACTTTGCTATATTTAACAAATTATATGTTTTAGTAGATTATTTACTGAAAAGGAAATATATAAACAAATTCTCCACAACCTAAAAGTAAGGTCAAAAATCTACTAAGCTTAATAATCTTAAAGCCATAGACCACATAAAAAAAAACATGTGCTTTTTAATGAATAAACACGAAATGGGATCTTCAAAACTGATAATAATTTTTAACAGAATGTTAATTTAGCCCCACGAGAGAGCGTGAAAATACTATAAAGTATGCAATTTGCGTGACTATTCATGTTTCTGATGTCAGAAACATGCAAAAATTAGAAGAAAAAAAATGTTGTGTGGGCTGCATAAATCGAAATTTTATCACTGCTACGAAGCTACAGTTGTGTTTTGAGACAAACTAAAGTTATTTATGTAAGTCCCATCAAGTATCAAGTGTTTTGGGATGTAAATGCTTATGATTTCATATTGTCTATGCCTTTTATAATCTTAAGAATAAATTTTAATATTTGATATGAGGTTTCTCCATCTTAATTTTACATCGTTTCATTTTTACCCTGATATAAAAAAAATCTTTTTTTTAAACAATAACTTTTACACGAAAAGTCACATTTTACGGTACAAATTTTTGAAAAGAGATTTGAACCTGGCTTATTGCAATACTTCTTGTAATTAGTGTAGAGTTACTTCATAATATATAAATATATAATAATTTTATAATATATAGCATTTTGTATGTTATATGTTATTGCTTTTATACAAATGAATTATTTTTAGTTTTAATAAATGAAATGAAAATATACAGTATAACCACTTAATGAGTTTTTTTTATTATTATTATCCTCCTCTTATTTTTTTATTTATGCTCTTTCTGTTATACATTATTAATATTTTCATTTTCCTCGATAAAATCCCAGCGTATATATTGTTCACAAAAGAAACTTATTCAATTTAACACATTTTTGTCCACCATCATAAATAAATAATAAAAAAATTCTTGCAGTTAAAATTTAATAATACTTCTCTCTCTCTCTCTCTCTCTCTCTCTCTCTCTCTCTCTTTCTCTCTCGCATTGTCTGTCTCTTATTTTCTCTTTTGTTAATATAATTTGATTATGTTTCTATTTATTTATTTTTTTTTAATCTAAAACTTTTAAATTTAATTAATAAATAAAATGAAATATATATACCATCAAACACAATATTTATATCTGATATTAAAAAATAAATTATTTTATACCATGATAAAAATTAATTATTTGTAACATGATGTTTGATTGAAAGTCTATTATTTATTTTAGCAGTAAAGGACAAGTGTATTTTATAAAATATTTACAAAATAATATTATTTTGGATTTGTGTGACATTTGTTAGAATGTTTTATTGTTACAGACTTATTGATAAAATTTATCTTTCCATAAAACGTGTAAGTATAAGATTTCAATAATATAAAAAAAAAACATTTTAATGCAATGTCGTAAATTACATTAGTTTATGAGAAAAGAATAGTGATGATTTTAGTGTTTATTATTAAGCGTTAACACACCTTAAAGCCTTGTAAATTACCTATTTTTGATATACTTGTATAAGGTTTATGCATTTATGTTAAAGTCGAAGCCATGTTGGATCACTCAATAACATGAGCAGCATAGGAAAATTACTCATTTTGTCAATTTAAAAACAGTAAGCAATATTTTTGAGAGCATTGATGCTGTTAATATGTTGGATTAGTAACTCAAGTATGTGAGAAAAATAACAATAACAAAAAAAAAAAAAAAAAAAACGATTTCCCAAAGAAAAAAGAAAAAACGAAGTTTATCCTATGCTGAGCAATTTTATTCAGTACTCTAGTATGGCCTCCAAGCGCATTAAATATGACGTCTTGCGGGTACACCCTATATATACACTAAAGCATGTTATAGTATGTTGATATGATTGAATATCCATGTATACTGTTAAATTTATTGAAATTATGAAATACTTTCAGCACAAAATATTGTTTCAAAGAAGTCAGAGGTCCGTGTAAGTGGGTTTGTACTTCTGTGGCCTCTAAATAAAAATAAAACTTTTTTATTATTAGAGAACTATATGAAATTTTGCAATACTTTGTAGTATTTAAAACTTTACTTGGCCTTTACATACAGAACTATTATTTATTATTCGTACTAATTCGTAAAATACGTAGTTTATTATACGTAGGAAAACAAAAGTTTGCAAATTAAACTGAAACACTGAAACCATTACATAACAAAAAAGTAAAAAAAAAAAAAAAAGAAAAAAAAAAAGCCAACGTTGCCATTTCACAAAAAAATGAAATTATAAGCAATGAGGGAGGCTGACCCTATTTTATTATTGATTTCTGGCATCATGCCAGACAGGTACTCAAAATATATATTTTTATATTATATTTTATATGTATGTACGTGCAAACCAAAAAAGATCCTTTCTTTATTTATGACTTTTTTTTATATTTATGTAGAATTTTTTTTATATAAAATTAATGACCAAAAATTTTCATCCTTTTGACAAGAAAGAAATTTATTTACATATAAAATGGTCATTGCCAAATTTATTAGATTTCTCTATCTTTCATTCAACAATTTGTATATGAGTAGAATCATTAAAATAATATATGACGTTGATTATATAGGTTCTATGGAGCTAAATTTATAGAAATTATCTGTAAGAGCATTAAAGGCATAGTAAACATGAAACAATATGTACTTTTTAATCATTAAACACAAAATGTGATCTACAAAACTGATGATAATTTTTACCAGAGTGTAAATGTGGACCTAAAAGAGAGCATGAAGAAACTGTAAAGTATGCAATTTGCGTAAATATTTCTGTTTATGATGTCAGAAACAGGCAAAAATTAGCATGAAAATGTTGTGCGGTTGCATAAATGGAAATTTTCTGATCACTGCTACGGCGTTACAGTTAGGTTTTGAGACCAATTAATGTTATTTATGTAAGTCCCATCAAGTGTTTTGTGATGTAAATGCTAATGTTTTCATATTATCTATGCTTTTAAATTAAAATCAGTTTTAAAAATAATTGAGTTCAATTAAAGAAATGCAATATAAAATATAATAATACACATTATTGTGACCTAGTTTATTGTAAACATTATGAATTAAAAAAGATTGAAAAGAAAATTTATTCTATACTTAAAATCCAATTAATATAATTTTTTACTACACTTTGAATTTTATTCAGCTTTATGATTTTTGCGTTACGAATATTAAACACAGTACACAGTCTGTTATGACTTTCACATGATTATTTCCTACTTTTAACATGTTTAATTTAATTTTAATTTGCTTTAAAAAAAAAAAAGAAGACAATTTTTATATCATTTTACATTGTTCAAAATGGATATTAACAAAGAAGTCCTTTTATTATTATTATTTTGCATTATTCTTTACATTTTTTTTTTTTTTTTTTTTTTTTATTACTTACACAAAAATGGAACATAAAAGTAATCACGTTTCTCTATATTGCAGTCATAAAAAGCTACATTTACTTTAGAAAAATAAAAATCAGTTTTAATGATACAATTTTGCATAAACAGAATGTTTTTTTTTTCTTATTATTTTAGTGAGCGTGAAAAATTAAAATTGCTTTCTCAAAATTAAATTTAAATAAAGACAAGTAATTTGATGTAACATTTTAAAATAATGTCATTGACCAAAAATACGTATTATTTTATTTAATTTATACCTTTTTTACAGTGCAGTCATAATACGTGTCAATTTAATTAAAATAAATTATTAAAAAAAGCAACTATTGCACGAATTTTTATGGTCTTTTTTTATGTCCTCATAAGATAAAAAAGAAAGTTTAATTATTTCTGTATGATCATAAAATAATCTTTGATGTGTAGAACATTAAATTTGCACACAACATAATCCTAAAAACTTTTAGATTAAAATCAATTTTTGTCTCCCCAAAGACTACTAAAAGAGCTGTATGGAATTTTTTATTTATACAATTTTTAATATGGGAGATTTTCAGAACTACTTTTTAGGGCTTTTAAAAATAGCTCAGCAAGCTGGTATGGTTAAGTAGTGAAAGCAGATGAGTCGTAATTTTGTGTCCCTAACCGAACACAGGTTCATTCACACACACGAATGCGTACGTGAAATGTGAATTGCACGACGTATGTTTACCTGCATTTCATGACAACGCACAGCATTTGGGAGGTGCACGATTCATGTCATTGCATCATCCAGCCTGCCTAAGTTTCCACTGTTTCTCTAGGCTGTCATGGTAAATGCTGGACCGTGTATTTAGGCCGTGACTGGCCCGTGTGTGCGGTTGCGGTTACCATTATTCTCGTCAAATAGACGGGACTATATCGATGTTGTTGTAAAAAAAATGTGAATCTCGTTTTTTTGTCACGGTAAAGTAAATTGTCTATCTCGTATTTTGTCATCATAATGTCCACCTCGTTTTTTGTAACGAGAAGAAAAATGTTTATCTAATTTCCGAACGTTACGTAGATGGCGCTTGAGTTACACATTTTGCTTCTCGTGACAAAAAACAAGATAGATATTTTGCTTCTCGTGACAAAATACGAGCTAGACATTTTGTTCGCAACAACATCGATCTGGTAAAGGTGTAGCACGAGAACATTGATAAAATTCTTCGTTATAAAAGTTAAAGTTAAGGTTTAAGATGTTAAATTTATCCAACACTGTTGCTTTATTATTCTAATATAATATCAATGAAAATACGACACTTGTAAGTAACATGAAAATAGTTTGCAGTTCCGAGTTGGCTCGTCAATCCAGAGATAAACATAAAATATTTAAATAAATTTATTTTCACAGAACTAAATAAATAATATAAAATATGAAATACAAAACATGAGTATTTCATTACATTTCACTACAGTTATTCAATGTCAAAATCTGATTTTAAAAACCTGTCAGAGTTTGGCAACAATAATGTGATTAATTTATACTGTATTTTTTTTATATAATATATACAAATTAATCAATAAATTTACAGAGCATGAATATATTTTTTTTCATTTTTTTTTAATCAGATAAGCTGTTAACTTTATAAAGTAACTAAATATTAGCTTTTAAAATCCAATAGATTAACCACTCACTACATATTTTATTTTAAATATTTATAATTGAATTTTATATTTCTATTATATATATATGTAGTCATTATAATATGTTTTTATTGCAAATTAGAATATATAAATAATAAGCTTCAAAAAAAAAAAAAAAAAAATTATATATGACGTCATAAATTTGATTATATTTAATAAAGTTTTATTATAATAATGTGTTTAGTTAATGTTAAAAAGTATAGACCAATGTTTACTATTATTTAATAAGAAATGAATGAAGATATATAAAAACATTGATTCACTCTGATGTTTTAAATATAGTCTGCAATGTAATGTTCTTCTTACTTCATTTAATGTGTATTTTTATGTTAGGACATAAATAAAAATGTTCTTGTCGTTTTACTGTAATGACCGTATATTACCTGAGACAGATTTGTCTGCCTCTTGAATAATAAATTGATGTCTGTCTCTTACACTGTGAAAATATAACTCTATTTGGAGTAAGGTCATCTTATTTATAAACATGCACATTACATTTTTATTTGGTAACATTTTCAAGTTTACTATTATGAAAAAAACAGAAATTTTGGACAAAATATTAGTAAAAACTACTAATAAGTGATAAATTATTATCTTAAAGTCCTGTACAGGCTTTATACAGTACAATTCCTGTATATTTAAAGGCATAGAAAACATGAACGACATGTTCTTTTTAAGCATTAAACACAAAATGGGATCTACAAAACTGATGATAATGTTTACCAGAATGTAAATGTAGCCCCACAAGAGAGCGTGAAAAAACTGTAAAGTATGCAATTTGCGTGAATATTTCTGTTTATGACGTCAGAAACAGTATGAAAATGTTGTGCGGGTTGCATAAATTGAAATTTTCTGATCACTGCTACGGCGCTACAGTTGGGTTTTGAGACCAATTAATGTTATTTATGTAAAAGTCTCATCAAGTGTTTTGTGATATAAATGCTTATATGTTTTCATATTGTCTATGCCTTTAATACTTTTTTGCTAGTATCTTGATATAGCTTCTATAAGCACAAAAAAGAATTACGAATAAAATTAAAGTACTGCGGTAAGCTGTCTGCATAACTTCAAAAATTTATTTCTACCTTCTAGCCTCAATAATTAAAAATATATTATATATACTATTTTGTGATATTAAAATTTTCCCAACGTATTATTTTTTTATGAAATTTAAAGTTCATTTAATATGCTACTTTTGGCAGATGTGTATTAAATTAAATATGATATTCTCTGTACATATGCGTAAGAAAGATATGAAATATTTCTATACATAAGAAAATGTTAACACCATATTCTCTATGTCTGAAACTATCTCGTTTATATATAAGGTTAAATCCAGCTATAAAAAACATATTCACAGAAAACTTCATTTAACTTCTGTTCCAAAATTTAATTTTCTTCTTTAGTATTCCTTTTAAAGTTTAAAAGATAGTGTATTTAATAACATTTTATAGTATACTATACAATTATTTTCTTTAAACAAAATGCTTTACTTTTATAATATAAATAATTATTTTTATATAACTTTAAATAGGAAAAATAAATAATACTGTAGAGACATTAAAAAGCAAGTTAGAACACATATAGTTGCCAAGATTGTTTTTAAATGTTCACTGAAGAGCATGATACTTGAAGGCAAAGAATTAACTCTAAAGTTGATATAACAAGAATAGGAAAAAAAAATTAAAGAAATGAAATGAAATGACTTTCCTAAAATAACAGAGACAAATTTTTTATTTTGTTATAACAACTTTTACATTTTGTTCACTACTTTTGCTCTTTTTTTTTACTGTTTAATGGAAGAACTAATGAAAGAAAATAATAAAAGTTTTTTAATCGTAGATTATTATCTGTGACTTTGAATTACGATTGGATTGTCAATAAACCTTGTTTTTGTGTTCTGGTCCTCAAAAAAGGGGCGGGGGAGACGAGTTACCAAATTTCAGAGAGAGAGAGAGAGAGAGAGAGAGAGAGAGAGAGAGAGAAGGAAAGGAAGAGACGATCAACCAAACTTATTTTAAATAGCAATGCTCTTTCTCTCTCTCTCTCTCTCTCTCTCTCTCTCTCTCTCTCTCTCTCTCTCTCTCTCTCTCTCTTTTTTTACTTTTTACTTTTTTGTCAAGGTACCAGGAACAAGCCTAATGAAAACATATTGAAACACATTTTTTATTGAAAAACATAATTTTCTAATGGTTTAGTATTTTTAAGTCATTTAAATTTACATAAGTAACTATATTACCAATTTTAATACAAGTTGAATATGTTCACTGCAATACAAGATATAATATAATATTGTTTTATTATATATATATATATATATATATATATATATATATATATATATATATATATATATATATATATATATATATATATATATATATATATATGTTTATATTTCTTTTACGTTTACTAAATTTTAAATAAATTATTATTGTCTATAATAATGATGTTTGTTTGTTTGTTTGTTACAGCGGAGATTAAAAAAGACCACTGCAACAAAACTGTGGATATTTATGAAGATGTAACAAGTCCTGAAGTGACTCCTCAAAATGAGGGACGTCCACTTACGTGTTGGTACAGATTTAGATCATTCAGGGGTACACCAAGGGACTGGATTCTAAGAATTCGATTCAAGAAATTTAAAGTTGGAACTCTTCTTAATGCTACAACGTGTCACGGTGGATATTTACAGGTGAGTGATAATGAAGAAGTGAACATGTATTTTAGATTTAAGACAGAGTTCTTACACAACATATACTATATTATATTATATTGTAATATACACTATACATGCATTAAGTATTTAGTTAAAAAAAAGGTCTAAGAATATACGAAAAGTGAGAGTTAAAAAAGTTTATTATTTATTTATATTTTCTATTTCAAAGTTGATTTTTTTTATTGGTTTGCTACATTTTCACATATATATTATTTATTCCAAGATCTCTAAAATACATTAGCAGCCTTGTATATCGATTTTAAGACATTGCGTTTTCTTCATAGATGACTTTAGAGATATGACATCATATCATTGCTAATTTTTAATTATGAGCATTAAATGAATCGTGAATTGAGTTTTACAGAAAATGCCAAGTTGCATATTATAAAACTGTAAGTGTATAGTGCAATGTTTTAAACTAAATGAAATTGACTCTGTTTGAGAGAGTGCCGTTATGATTGACGCCATCGTTGTCACTTGTCAGGTAAATAGTTGTCTGCATCGCATAGAAAGAAAGACGAGGAAAAGCTAGGTCACTGCTGAAGTTTGCTACTCTCGACAGTTTCTAGCACTTTGATTGGAGATGGAAGTGGTTGACTTTTGTGAATAGACCGCTTGCACTCATATTTAAGAGCCGCCATTTTGTTGGTCAGGAATACATAGGCCAGCATAGGAAAAACATCATTTTTATTTTTTTAATAGCAAAAGAAGCTTCAAACCTCAATCAAAGCCTTATTTCTAGCTCCTAATAAGCTCGAAGGATATGAGAAAAATTTGTTGAGTTGAAATAAACAATTTTTTATGTGAAAAATTAGGAAATACGAAGTTTCCCCTATGCTGGACAATGCATTAGGCACCACAAACATGGCGACAAAGCGCAAGGATGTGCAAGGGGTCTATAAATAAATAGGCTCTACTGGTCCTTACGCAAAGCTTAAAGTCTACACTTCTGGTTCGAATGATCACTTTACGATTTTATTATAACATAATATGTAAAATTTAAACTACAAAAAGAGTTCGAGTTTTCCCTTTGTTATTCAATTTTACAAGATTCATGAAAATATTTCAAATGAACATGATATTCGTTGTTAATTAATACATATGTGAGGACCTGATGTTTCGTAAAGATTTGAGTTGACGTTAGTACAAAGTTCAAATCCTACTAGAGATTATGAATGAGGTTAGTATAAGCTATAGTAATTAAACATGCGGGAGTGGGAGTTATAAAGAAATGTCTCGCTTTGTTATCAAGCTTTTGTCTGAACATATGGCCCTTTTTTTACACAGTGCAAACAAAAAAACATTAGAGGCATTAAGAAATAAGAAACTTAATTAGCCCAGGTAGTTCAAAGTAACAATGGAAGTTACATTAAGCATTTGTCTTGTCAAATATCTCATCGCCTAAATCAAATAATACAATATTTATAATAAAAACAATAACTGATTATTTCTTTTAAGGGAGTAGGTGACCGACTGATATCTTGCAAACTAGACTGTCGCTAATTATAATATTAACACAAAGTAAAGATAAAAAGCTACTTAAAAGTTTATCTACGTCAAACATGTGAAAACACGATCAAATATTTAAGTTATTCTACTTTAAAAATTACATGCAAATGTGGTAATTTAAATTTTAGTGACAAATTTTAATCAAATTAGAAACTTTTTCAAAATTAAAAATATCAATCAAACTTTTTTCGGAACAAAAAAATGTTTTTGTTTTTTTAAATTTACTCAATTTTATTTGAAAATTATAGTGTTTGTTTTGCTGTAAATAAATAATGTATAACGAATTATTGTAAAATATAGTTCCTCTTTTATTAACGATTTCCGGCCTGAGTCAGTCACCTGCTCCGTTAAATAAAGTTAAAACGGACAGAGTGGAGGAAAATAGCATGAATTTTAGTAACATATTAGTGGGTGTAAATTTATACGTAATGATTTTTATATAAAGCTCACCACAAAGTGATCTTTGACTGACAGTGGACAAAGAATTTTTATTTTGTAACCTGTATTAATGATTGATGAGTTAAATTCTCCTGTCAATCACATGTGATACTCAGCACAAATCTCCTTGATCAAAATTTAATACAATTAAATACATTAAATTTCATGTGGTTTAAAATTTTTGTGGCAAAAAAAAAAAAAAAAAAAAAAGTAGTAAAGTTACTTGACTTTTCATTAAATATCTCTTCATAATCACACAGATAGTATTTCAACGTAACTTTAAAATGCTGCATTTAAAATGTTATAGCCCTAAATGTAAAAATTGCAATTTTTTTATACAATAACAGAGCATCATCGTACTAACACACACAAAAAATGTAATAATAACATTTTTTACAGTTTTGAAAATAAAAACTTAGTTTCAATGTAAATAACAATAATCTCAAATTAAAAACTTTATTGTGTTTAAAATAATATATATATACAAAAAAAAATATACAAACATGAAACAAAGAATAAAAATAAACTTTTTAATAACAACCTAAACAACACAGTTTTAGTTTATAATTTTTTATTTCTTGGGTGTGTATAAAATTTATTATAACTGTAGTGCGTATATATACTGTATGTACGTAGGCTTTGCAGACTCTGAACAATCGATATTGTTATTTACAGGGTGTTGTTTACAATTTTCATTATTATTATTATTATTATTATTTTGTTGTTGTAACGAGATATATATAAACACATACAGTCAACATTTTTATTTATACTGAAAAATTATTTAACATATATAATATATATATATATATATATATATATATATATATATATATTATATGAACTTTATGGTTTTGTTGATATGAAAGTCGAGCAACAGTAAAAATTATAAATATGACAATAATCATGAAGGTGTGAGTTTATTTTCTATTTATTAACACTTCAATTGATAAACACATGTATTAAATTTATTGGATTATCTATTTGTATATATTTTTAATATTTTATATACATATAGAATTGTAGAGACTAGAGTTCATACTGTAAACTACATACAAATATTGAGCCAGCTTCGATTTTTTTTAAACTTAATTATAACGTCACTACCTGTTTACGACGTTTATATGTATGGTTCATCATTGTTATTTCTTCGTTTAGAACTTTAGATCTAATAAGAATGAACAAAACTTCAAAAAAAAATATCCATGTTCATCAGCGGCTCAAAAATCAAGATCAACCAATGAATGTGTCTATTTTTTTGGGCAGCCAATCATTGTTAAGAAGCCTCACTATACTTTACAGAACAAACTTAGTTTGTTCTGTAAAGTATAAAGGTCTGTCCACAATGACGCGTAATTTACGGAACTCTTACGTGAAGATAGGACAAACAATGTTATTTGGATTCTTACGTGAAAGTTACGTGAATTTACGCGTCATTGTGCACAGACCATAATGAGACTCTTTCACAATTATTTACTGCCCAAAAAATCTGCACACTCTTGTTTTTAGAGCCGATAAAAGTGAGTTGCTGTTGAGCGTGGAGCTTTTTTTTTTTTTTTTTTTTTTTTTTTAAAGTTCCGTACATGTCTAAAGGTTTAAACGAATAAATAACAATAATTAACGATACATAATTATAAATATCGTAAATATGTAGTGACGTCATAATCACATGTTATTAACGAAAAAAAAATCGAAGTTGGCTCAATATTTGTGTGTAGTTTGCAAAACGAATGTATAACAAAATTTTGCCTCTTTATTATTATTGTTATTAGTGCTTTCATTCTAAGGTTTTAATATTGCTATAGCTAAAGTGACACTAAAAAAATGTACTTTTACTGTGAATATATTAATAATATAACTTTAAAAAGATAGTTTTTTGTTTATTTTTTTTTATTTTGCATATTCATATTACACTTTATATTGCTGGTGTTTGAAAATTAAAATAATGTAGGGCATGCCAAATAATGAAAAATGGAGCTTATATATATAAAATTTTTAATAAAGACTCTTTTATTAGTTTTTCTTTTTCATGCATACGTTATACAAATAATATGGAAATATTTAATGTAGACTGAAAAACATTTTGTTGATATTTCCATTTGATATGACACGTAACATGAAAATAAATTGTATTTTGTATTATGTTAAATGGCTAGTCACACTTTACTACGTTAATAAGTTCATAACTGTACTGTCAATTAATAATTATTAAAATCAAAACGTGTGTACGTATATCATATTATAACGAGTGTTGTAATATAGATTTATACTAGAAATAAATTCTTAAAGCCATAGAACACGTTACACAAAAAACTTGTTTAATGTCAAGTATATCCCAAACCTGAAAATCAACATTTATTTGGCCAAAGTCATTGATTTTAATTTATTTTACATTCACGGAATGGTGGATGCGGTCTTATGACGTCACAGCTTGCTGGTCCACGCGTGCGTAAAACACTCAAGCTGTGACGTCATAAAACTGTATCCACTATTTTGTGAATGTAAAATAAATTAGAAATCAATGACTTGTTCAAAATAAACGTTGATTTTCAGGTATTTTCAAATACATTTCTAGTTTTTTGTTCAACGTGTTCATGCTTTTAAAATATAAAGATATTTTATACTTTTTAAGTATTTTGTATTAAAAATCTCAAAATGTTTAAATTTATATTATTAAGTTTTTTTTACAAAGTCAAACTCAATAAAATTTTAAACATATTACTTAAAACAAAATAAAAAATACTTTTAGAGAAATCAGAAAATTGAAACGATAAAAAAGTAAATAAATTTACTACTAAGCTAAAAAGTGTCAGACATTTTCATGAACAATAAAATTTATTTAACTTTTTTAAAATACTCACAAATTACAATATATATATATATATATATATATATATATATATATATATATATATATATATATATATATATAATATATATATATATATATATATATATATATATATATATATATATATATATATATATATATATATATATAAAAAGTTTATATAGAAGGTTCCTTTAAGTTTGGACCATAAATTTAAATAACATTTTCATTACATTTATTTTTTTATATAATTATTTGTGAAATCATCGTGATATATTATAAACCAATAATTCAACAAAGATTTATTACAGACATAGCAATTTTTGTAAACAAACTTTATTGCGTCACAACAACTGTATAAGTGTACTTTGAAAATTAAATTTTAAGATTTAATGTATTCTAGCAACACTGGCGAAACTAATCAAATATCATATTTTATTATGGATGTATTCGCATGACGTCATATTTAATGCACTTGGACGCTACTGGAGTAACAAATAATGTTGCTCAGTTTAGGACAAATATAGTTTTTGGTCATTTTCTTTCAGAAATTGGTTTATTTTTGTTATTATTATTTTTCTCACATACTTAAGAAACTATAATTTTGCCTCATCCAAAAATATTACTTAGTATTTTTAAACTGGTAAAGTGAGTCATTTTCCCATATAACCCCATGTATAGAGTTATCCAACATGACATCGACTTAAACATGAATGCATACATATGAACCAAAGTAGATATGAGTGTTTGAAAGTTTCAAAAGTTAAAAAATGTACAAAGTATTGGAAAAGTCTTGCATTTATTGATAGACTATATTTATACTCATCAGCCATCAGCGTACTGCTACTATTTTTTTGAGAATTGAACAATGAGAATGATAAAACAAAATTTATACAGGTATATTATATAAGTATTAAAGGCGTAGAACACCTTCAACAAAAAAGTTGTGTAATATCCTAACAACCCTGAAAATCAGCGTTGATTTGGGAGGAGTAATTGATTTCTAATTTATTTTCCATTCACAAAATGACGCATGCGGGCACTGACGTCACAGATCGACTGGTCCATGCGCGCGTGAAACAAACGAGTTTAGACGTCATTGCCCGCTCGCACCATTTTGTGAATGGAAAATAAATTAGAAATCAATTACTCCTCCCAAATCAACGTTGATTTTCAGGTTTGTTAGGATATTACACAACTTTTTTGTTGATGGTGTTCTACGGTTTTAAACAATTATAATCGCTAGGATAAATCAAAAGTAATTTTTGAGTAACAAAGTAATTAAAATAATAACTACAATAACTTGAAGAAAAAAATACACAAAATGTAAACAAAATAGAGAACACAACATTATGGAGCATTTTGGTTTAAATAATGAAACAAATATTATATTTTATAATTTATCACATTATCAGTATTATAACTTACTTTTCAGTCTCAAAATATTCCATTTTCAAAATTGTATTCATGCATGAAAATTTTCCTTACATTGCTTTTCAATACAGTAAAAAGCTCCCTATTACTGTATACAAATATATCCAATATTGTATACATAAAAGTTATTTATATGAGTACAAACCACATAAATCCTATAAATGAATACAAAAAGAGAAAGTGTTCATATAATACTGTGTCTATAGAAATTGATCAAAGAGTTTTTTAACGTTCAAAACTTTAATGGAAACAAAGATATAAAATATTGATAAACTTCAATGTGTTTCAAAAGAATGAATGAAACTCTGAAGTATAATGTAATATACGTAGCAAATATTTTAAATAAAATTGTTTTTGTATAAATATACAACAAATATGCTTTGAATATAGTTAAAATATAAATAAAATATTGTTTTATGTAATTTAAAACGTATATTTATGATATCACGTATATTTTGATACGTATATAACTTTGAAATTTGGTCATTTTTGTATCATAAAGAAAGTATATTTTATCCATAATAACACGTTCTTCCTTGTTATTCTATGCACTGTAAAAACGAGTATAAAACCTATAAATTTAAAATTCAATCAAAAACCCGGTGCACAAATGTTAAAAAAAAAAAAACTATATTGCTTTTAGCGAAGAGAACATTTTTTTAAGATGATAGTATAAAAAAAAAATTATTTTCAATCTATGTTATAAAAATACTATCGTATATGTTCATAGGATATTTTGGATCTTATACAATTTTTACGTTTAGAGAGGCGTTAAATTTTTTACGATTTTAAATCCTTTATGTTGTAATAGTGGTAGTATATAGGGCATATGCAATGTGTAAGTATGAAAAATAAAAAGATAGAGGAAAAAAAAAGGGTTGATTCTTTTTTCTGTTATAACATTAGAGAAAGATGAGAGAGAGAGAGAGAGAGAGAGAGAGAGAGAGAGAGAGAGAGAGAGAGAGAGAGAGAGAGAGAGAGAGAGAGAGAGAGAGAGAGAGAGAGAGAGAGAGAGAGAGAGAGAACGTGCGTTTGGAACTAATATCCCACAAAGGACCCTTTTCACCTCTACGTTGTATAACAGAGCTACTCACAACTATATCTACAAACTTACCAATTGCCTAACTTTTTTTTTCTATTTTTACTAAACTTTTCAAATTGAATTCGATTTTTCATTATATTTTCTTTCTTTTTTTTTTCCACTATTTTGTGTGTATAAAAAATACATTGTTTTCCTTTATTCGTTTTTATTTTCTGATAAGAAATCTACTTCTCGTTTCATTCTATTGTTATAAAAAATCGTAAATTTCTACAATATAGTTACTAAAGTATTACAATTGTACATAGGGCAAAAAATAGAATTACGTGAGATAAAAAAAAATTGTTGTAAATCGTTTTTCAACCACAAAGAATGAATACATAAAAAGGAAATAGTATTGTTAAAAATAAGAATAGATAAAATTTGAAGTGATGTATACAAGGAAATAATATTCTGTATGTGTATAATAAAAAATTATTGAATTACATTTCTCAATAAATATTATATAACTAGATGCAATAGACATTTTTCTTTCTACAGTATAACTCGTCAAAAAAATGTTTAATGTTGCTATTTTCATTTTCATTTTCCTTTCTTTTTTTTTTTTTTTTTTTTTTTTTAAGTTTGTTCTTTACAATACATAATCACCTTGATTACAAATATTTATAATAATAATAATTATATTAGAGTTCATGACTTTTACATAAGAGTAAAGGTATTACTTGTTTCGGTATAATAAGTAATAATATAGCAATAAAGTGTGTGTTTTTTACAAATTCAAAACTTTTTGTAGTACATTTTGTAGTATCACTACATTTTTTTCTCTTAATAAGCCATGTAAATCTAATATTGAAAAAAAAAACTCTTGTAGTTTTTTAGTGTTTGGTAACGAGAGTGGAGAGAGAGAGAGCAAAATAAATAAAAAGAAAAGAAATAGGGAGGTTGGCGGGAAATTGTGAAGGATTTATTTTATTTACTCTGTGTCCACTCAAGTGAAAACTGAAATCGAACAGAGCTACAGAAATTGAATCTCCTTGCAAGCAAACCCGCTTGTTTTCTTGTTACTGACTTGTATCTCAGTATACGAGTATACAGTCAAGTTTTTCTCTCTCTCGCTCTCGCTTTCTTTTTCTTTCAAATTTTTATCAAATCGAATCATCAATTTGACTATTTTAGGCAACTTTCTTACTATCAAAATAAATATAAAATTCTAAGCAGCAAAATAATGTTTTATTCAATTTTTTGAATAATAATGCTAAAAAATAAATATATATTCGTATAAACAAAAAGATATTGAAATATTTAAATTGGTATTGGAAATTTGATATTAGAATAAAAAAACTTTTTTTCTGTTGGTTATTTTTTTTCTTTACTTTTTAAAATAAAAGATTTGAACTAACAATTTGTAAATTTAATTACATGCGCTTGACGTTTAAGTTGAATTTCAAACACTACTTTCAATACACAAAAGAAAGCATCAATTCATTGTAACAACAAGAACAAGAACAAGAACAAGAACAAGAACAAGAACAAGAACAAGAACAAGAACAAGAACAAGAACAAGAACAAGAACAAGAACAAGAACAAGAACAAGAACAAGAACAAGAACAAGAACAAGAACAAGAACAAGAACAAGAACAAGAACAACAACAACAACAACAACGGAAGGAGAAGAATCAATAATAATTACAACAATAAAAAATCTATTCTTATAAGCCTTCAGCAGAGTTTCTTCAAAAACTGTATAAATTGATGATATAATAAAAATTGATTACAATTTCAGTTGTACGGAGATATTTTTTTAAGGCTTAAAATAATAAAAACAATAAAAGTAGAGATAGACAGAGAGAATAAATAAAAATATTTGAAATGAATATGTTTTTAACCTCATAATCCATTAGTAAAATTATAAATAAATTTCAGTTTTTTTTTTTTTATTATTTAATTTAACATTCATGCTTAAACTAAATCAATATTAATAAAACTAATAAAAGTCTCATTAAAAATTGTTTGTAATTAAGCTAAAGCTATTATATGAAAATAACACACATATATACAAAAAAAACTCATTATATAACATTAAGCTTATTATTATATTTTCTCTTTTTTAAACTAAAAAAAAAAACTCCCCAGAGCACGCACAACAACATAAAATAATACATGATATCAATACAAAATTGAATCAAATTTTAACACGCAGATATATATATATATATATATATATATATATATATATATATATATATATATATATATATATATATATATATATATATATATATATATATATATATATATATACACGTATGCTTTATAAATCCTAACCAAAAAAAAAAAGGAAAACAATTTTTTCATTGATATTTGAAGTGATATAAACTATAAAACCAAACAGTTTTATTACCAATGATGAGTATAATGGGTTTTTAATTCAAAAATAATATCATGCAGTATTTCTATTTTTTTTCATTAAATGAAGATCATCAATATCTGTTTGTTTGTTTTACTTATTAAATTTGCTATGATTTTGAGTATTTCTTTGAAACACTTAAAAAAAAAAATAACTAATAAGAAATATTGTGTATTTTTTTGTTACTTTGCTTTAAATAAAACAGTATCATAATTCATTTAACTTTGAAATATCATATAAATCAGAAAATAATAAAAAGCAAACATTAGAATTTTAATTATAGTGAAAATATTGTAAGATAAGTTAAAATATAAATCCTAAGATAGTGATACAGAAAATACTGGAAGAAAGTGGAAATATAGGTCAATCTACTTGAAATAAAAAATGTTATAATTTTTTTTTACTTAAATAATTAAAACACAATTTATTTTCTCAGTGTACATTTTACAAGTGTATTAACGAAAATCATTTTGTTCAATTCCAATATCCACTTTTTTTTTTTTTTTTTTTTTTTTTTTGCATTCAACGCTCATTTTTTTCCCCTTCACTGTTCATTTTGTTGATGTGTATGTCAGTCAGTGCTAAGTCGATCAATCAACATTGACAATACAGTGTGGTGTTGAAAATTAGATCGTGCCTCTTGTGTGGTAATTACGTTTCTAAAATCTTGTTCCTCTCTATCTCTCTCTCTCTCTTTCTCTCTGTCTCTCTGTCTCTCTCTCTTTCTCTCTCTCTCTCTGTCTCTGTCTCTCTCTCTCTCTCTCTCTCACACACACACACACACTCTCTCTATCTCAATCTCTTGTTTGCTTGCCTTGGAAAAATTCACACTCTAAAGGTTCTTCAGAATAGAATAGGGAAAGAAAAAAAGTCAAAGACAGATAGTTAGAAAGAAATACTTTTTATGAAAAAAAACGGTGTTCAAACCGTCCAAAAAAGTCAAGATGCTGACTTCTTTACATGGTTATTTTGTAATGTGATTTTAATTAACTTTTTTTAGTTACAGAAGACACGAACAGTATATTACACTTTTAATATTAAATTTTAATATTAGTTATTTGCTCTTGGTTAGGTACATTAATATCTATTTAATTAAAATTAATATCCTTTAAAAAAAATTATTTTCTATCATTTCATTCCTATAATTAAATTTTAATAAAGTTTTCTTCAAAGTTAATATTCTTTAAATTTAAAATGAAATCCTAATTTTTAAGAGAAGAACACTTTCATTTTGTAATAAAATTTTGCTATTAATTAATGTGAATATTGCAGTTCATTAAATACTTTATTATATTATTGAGCAAACGATAGTAATTTCATATTATTAGACCATGTTGATAATATTTACATCTTTAAAATATTGCAAATACCTACAAAATTAATGAAATTATATTACAGTGTGTGTGTATATATATATATATATATATATATATATATATATATATATATATATACACTATATGCTGTACCGTATGATAATGATATTTTTATGCAAAGTAAGCTTTTTACGCATACATAAAAAAAATGCAATACTGCATATTTTAGTTCCTCTACCTTTTATATGGTTAACAAACCTAATTCTAAAATAGCTCATAAAAAATAAATATTAAAACTTTGCACATAAATTTTAATACCCTAACATTTAACGACATTTCTTTTAATTGTTACTGAAAAAATTTCTCTCCATCCCTTCTCTATAATCCTCTCTCTCTCTCTCTCTCTCTCTCTCTCTCTCTCTCTCTCTCTCTCTCTCTTCTCGCTCTAACACTGAAGCAGCGTGAAATAAATTAAACTTTTAAGTATAATAATTTTACAAAAACAAAAACAAAAAATTCCCCCTTATATATATATTTTTTTTTCTAATAACTAATTCATTTTAATGTAATGTTGTTTTATATTTAGGTCACCAGGGTATGAATTATGAAACACTTTATTTTTTTACATTTTCACAGCATATATTTTCCCCTTTTTTTATGTTTTTATTCATTTAATTGAGAATATAATTTTGTTCTTTGTCATCTGTAATAACTTGAGCATAAGCTTTACATTTTTTTCATCTTAGTTAAAAAAAAATTTAATTATTTTTGTCTATAATTATGATCTTAAATTATGCCTTATGGTTGTTGAATTTCTTCTAACCACCAGAATTTAAAACACGAGGTAGAACAAGTGTTTTCTAGAACGTTAAGAAATAGTTATATAATTTATAACATTTTATTTGAAAAGTTTTGAAAATATTAATTAATAAGGTTATATTCAAAAGTGCTCTAAAATTAAAGCTAAAACCAATTTACTTCCAAATTTGTTCCAACATTCATTTAATTTTCATTTATTATAATATGTTTTAATCCTCTTTTAAGATTACATTTTTTTTTTTTTATAGTCACATAAAAAAAGTTTTTATTTTATATTATTAATACAGTGGACTCTATTTTTATAACAGTTTGAGTTTCCTTTCTCGGATTAGCCCAATTACGAATTGCACAGGCACATTTTTTTTTAATTGGACGCGGACATATAAAATATAATATAAAAGCCATTTGTAATAAGCAAAGTGCTGATTGGTCAAAGTTTTCTCAGGGGGGTTGCTGTTAAATCAATAATAAATAACAATCATTATTGACTTCGTTTAAAAAGAAAATTAATTTAATTTAATAAATTTATAATTTAAAAATTGCTTGAAGTTCTATTAATAATTTGTTAAATAAACTTTTTACAGCAGTAATGGAATTTGGTCTATATATTATTTTTCAACAAGTAATTCATCAGAAAATTATGAAAAGTAAAAATATGATTTTCAAAGTAAATAAATTCTTTATTTGCGATAAACATTCCTTGGAAGAAAGATTCATAGCATCAATAACAACTAAAAATATTTTTATGTTTTTTTAACTTCAATTTATATTTTACAGTATATTTCACATTACATTTTTCGAAAACCTGTTTTCACTCATTCAGTTAATTTCTCGTATAATAAAGTAAAAGGATATACCAATAGCCAATTTTACAATTCTGATTAATACCCTAGGTCCTAAAGGGCCATCAGATCCTTTTGATTTATTAATAATTTAATTAAGTCGAGGTTAATTAGTCATTAAATTAGAGGACACCAACATAAAACTAATTAAATATGGTATGACATTCTTCATTTAGTATCAAATTGATGTCTTTTGAACTTCGTACTATTTTGTTAGGATAATTTTTAATCAATAAGAATTATATTTAATTGAATTTACAAATAGAGAAAAAAAAAGAGGTACGTATTAAAAAGAGTGATATTTTATCATTGGCTTGCCAATTATCCTCTCAACTTGTCAGCTTTTGTTTAGCCAAACTTTGAACAGTCAACATTGTGGCTTCGGTTTGTTCAGCTATATATATATATATTATATATATATATTTCATTCAATCAAACATTAAAAATGTTTTAAAGCACACTAATGAATGTAGTGAAATTTGGTCGCGTATACTTTTCATGGTATTTTACACTTTGAATAATTGATTTTTGTTTGTTGATTTTTATTTTATTAACGCTGGAAATCAATGTAATGCCAATCATTATTTTTTTAGAATTTGATTGATGTTTTTTTTTTGTTTGTTTTTAACATTAGTGGTACATTATTATTTCAAAAATAGTTACGGGGTCAATTATAATTAGAAAAAAGCATTAAAACAATATTAAATATCAAGACATAATTTTTTTTCCTTCTTTTACTTCATAATTTTTATAGCTATTTTATTACCCTATTAGTCATGTATTTTAAAGAAACTTTCATCGATCTTTTTTTGTTTTATAACAACAACTTAACTTTCTCTCTTTATCGTGACAAAATAACGACTTTTTGTTATTTAAATTTAAATTAATGAGCAAAGAAGTAGTAAATCTCTCAACTTGATTTAGTACATAGACTTATAAACAATTTATAGTTGGAGTCAAAGTGTTTATTTCTTATTTGAATTATAGCACATATAGGATAGGATTAAAAAAATAATAGTAATAGTGTGGCTCTTTATTAATATTTATAACAGTTTAAATTATACTTTATATTACATTTTATTTAACTTTATGGGTAAATGAAAATAGTCTAGGGATTTAAACACCACAACTCTCTATGTTGTATATTTCAAGTCAAGTATCTCTTTAATATTACTTTAGTCATTGGTTTAATACATTTCAAGTCTTACTTTAGATTATACATATTCATTATTTCAATGTCTTGCATGTTAATATATTAATCTACGTATAAAAAAAATTCTATTTTTGCAACATCTCTTGCAATATAAGCATTTATATTTTTAATTTCTTAATAAGTTTAATAACTAAATTTTAAATCAATACTTCAAAACATGTATATTTATATTTTGCTTTGTACATTTATTATATAATGACTTTTTATATATTTTTAAAACTATTTCTATAAAAAAAGTCAGTATTCTTGTTATTATTTTTTTTAGTTGTTTGCATGTTAAAGATTCATTATTCAAATTTCTCCGTAGACTGTTTAGAGAGAGAGAGAGAAAGAGAGAGAGAGAGAGATGGTTATAAAAACGTTTATTATTGTTTCCTAATATACAATTAGTAGTTTATTGTAAAATAATGTTTTAGCTTGGCTATTTCAGCTTTCATATATTATATATATATATACATATATATATATATATATATATATATATATATATATATATATATATATATATATATATATATATATATATATATATATATATATATATATATATATATATATATATACTCTATTATTATATTGATGTACTAAAATGTAACGAACGTAGGTAGCAAATTCAAGTTAAAATGTGTTATTATTATATATTATAGTAGCTTGGGTTACTGCATAAATAAAACCAAAAAAAAAAAAACAATACAAGTATAGGCATGCGCTGTAAGGGTTTTTCATTAACACAATAATACGCCATGAATATTATTTTCACAATGCTTGGTAGTTAAAGCTTCAGGTCAAAATTTTACTGAAACTCATTATGTGATATCAGACATTTTTTTTTTTTTTTTTTTTTTTTGGCCCTGCAGATTGAGTTTGTTTTATTATTATCATTATTATAGTATACTGTTGTGTTTATACAGTTTACAAGAGGCAGTCATAAATTATATTGTACTAAATGATAAATGATCGAGTGATCTTTTTAGGTCAGTTATATTTGTTGATATTTATTTAAACGTTAATGATACTTTATTTTTTTATTTTGCCTTTGATTGATGAAATTTTTAAAATGTATTTTCATTATTTATTTATTTGACTCTTCTGTGTTGTAATTCAATTTAGACCACTCACAGTGTGACATTTTAGTGGAATTTAATTGGTGGATAAATAGGAAGGTTTTAACTTCTTTTTTTATTGCAATTCTATTCAAAAGTCAACATATTATATATATATTTTTTTAATCACTGTAAATCATCTCATATTAATTGTCTCTTATTTTTGGCATACATAAAATCAAAAAGAAGCTATTTACTGAAACCTCCCTCCCAAAATTGAGTTTTTTTTTCTTTAACCAAAAAAATAGCCCAATAAAAAAAAATAATAAATATTTATGCATTTAAAGAAAAAAAAAGCATGCCCAATCAGTTTGTGCTACTGAAATTGTACCAAATGTTATAATTATTACTTTGACTATATTGTGTATATATAAATATAAAGTACAATCGTATGCAATGAATAAAACAAAGCATAAACCCAGTCATGAATATATTAAAATTCAACATTTAAACATTTATAGTGTCAGTAATATATCGCAAAATGTATTTCACAAAACAATGACGTTGAAATGATTGCATTTGTTCAGTGAAAATACTTGACAGGCAATAACTTTTGACTGGGATGGGAAAATATAATTTGAAGTTTGGTGGTGTTAACGACAGCTAATCACGAATACCGCGCGAAGTGAAAATTACTCACGTACCTCGTTTGTTTGGAAAATTATTGAAACTTGGTAATTATGTATTGACAATAAAATTGAATCGATAATCGTTAAATTTGAAGTAGCAATCAACAATGGAAATTGAACTGTCATAGTTTTTTTTATTCATTTTTTTTAATACTCGCTTCATGTTAATAAATAATCAATTATGTTCAAAACACTATATTTTTAATTTTTTTACGTGATTTGTTTGAACATTATTGAAACGATATAATGTTTTCAGTTATCCAGAATAATTATTAAAATTTAACTGTTTTTACTTTTAACATGGTTTAAACTTGGCTTCTAATCTTTGTATCTGAGTTTTCTGCACGTAAGCAAACTAATTGCTTCTAATACAAAAGCAAACAATTAATTTCTAAGTACTGTACAAGACTATGTACGTACGTACGTTTAAAATAAATAAAATAACAATTATATCAAATTTAACAAGTTTTCCCTGAAATAATAAATTTAAAAACATTAATATGAGTATTTGGGTGTAAAGGAAAATTGGGTGATAAATAAACTTTATTAAATTATATATTATAGAAAGTATATATATTTTTGTCCCGCTATTTGAATTTTTACTCTACGTACTTACTTTTCAAAACTTAATTATATTTCTTATAAACAAAAAAGCAATAATTTTTCTTAGGTGATAGTTTAACATTAATTTAATCGTATTTCTTCAAGTCATGAGTATTTTTTATGACAGTTACAATTACTATATTTTCAAAATTATAAAGTAATAATATATGATCTAAAAGCTACTCATTAGCCTTAACTTGAATCTTTATTAAAATATATTTAAAGAAGTTTATATAAACAAAATGTAATATACCATTATCCTACTCTTTTATATCAATTTGATAAAGGAAAAGTTTGCTGATAATAATTATTATATTGCTGGTATTATACACGTTTTACTTTGGAAATGTAAGTTGTTAATTATAATTTATTATTAAATATTTTGTCAAAGTTTAATATGGTATCTTATTAGACCTTATCTTAAGAAACTTTTAGAACTTTGTCAGTACTTTAATCAATTTTCAATCTTTTTTTTTTATGTCTTCTAGGAGAAGATTTAATCTATAGTACAAATTAAATTTCTAAGTCCTACATTGAAGTATCAAAATACATTTTATGAGAGTAATTTTTCTTTTCATTTTCATAAAATTTTGTTTGTTTATTTCATATTTTTTTAATAATATTATATTAATAAAGACTTCAAAGCATTTAAATTATGATAAAATTATTTTTAAGAGACCTAATTAATGCAAAAACACCCCACCTTGAAAGTAGAAATTTAATTTTAAAGTATATTTTACAAAGTGTTTTTCAACAGAAAACCCTTATTTTTATGTTATATTTTTAGGTGGATTTTTTTTTGTTTCTTACAAAAAGAAAGAAAGAAAAAGAGTGTCATAAAAGTGATGTTGTATTGTGCTTCTACGAATTTATTAACGCTTGTACTTTTCACTAATTCTCCCTTCTTACGATGGTATAGTGAAGAAAGAGGGCAGTGTAGAAACGAGGCAATTCCTCGTGGCCATGCGAGCGTGTCGTCTCCATGGTTACAAGATCTCTAACTCTAAGAGAGAGAGAGAGAGAGAGAGAGAGAGAGAGAGAGAGAGAGAGAGAGAGAGAGAGAGAGAGAGAGAGAGAGAGAGAGAGAGAGAGAGAGAGAGAGAGAGAAACTGGGCATTCAAGCCAAGCATCATTGCCGCGGGGATACTTTCACCAGGGAAGTGTTGTGTGTCCTCTACTTCTAATCAAAAATGTTCTCATAAAAAAGAGAAAGAGAAAGAAAAAAATGTAGCAAATTTTCTTCCCTATCACTATATGAAAGTATAGATTTAAGAGGTCATTTTTATAACATAGAAATTTATAAATTTTTGAGTCAGGTTACTGATAATATATGATTATTTATTATGGTGCTATAAAAATTATATATAATATCTTAACACATAAAAATATACCATGTACACGTATTACTTTATGTGAAAGAGAAAAAAAAAGGGAAGAAGAAAATTGATAGAAAGATTAGAAAGGATATAAAACACACATATATATATATATATATATATATATATATATATATATATATATATATATATATATATATATATATATATATATATATATATATATATATATATATTATATATATTTCTCATTACGCAATAAAACGAGTGACCTTTATATGACCTATATATAAAACCAGGCTCACAATATCTGATAACTGAAATTAAATACAACAAAAGTTATCCTGCTACATTTTGGCTCTTACTTGATATCATATTTGCTTTAATAATATATTGCCTTTCTAAAGGTATATTTTTTTCTTAAAAAAAAATCCATCTTAAAAATGAAGAGAGGAAATCTAATATATAGTCTCATATTTTTCACGATCTTTTTACTGAAACCTCATCCCATATAGAGAAATATATATATATATTTTTTTGTTACTTTCTTTATCTCATAAATTTTATTTTATTGAAAATTGTGACTAGTGAGAGTATTATATCATAATGTTTGCACTGAAAACGTTTAATGTGTTTCAAATTAAGAAGGGGGATAATTTGTCTGTAAGAAAATAAAATTTATTGTCCAATTATAGATCCCAGGTATTTTGTAATATAAAAACTTTCATTTTGTTGATAATATTTGCATATTTTTACATCAAAATTGAAATTTTTACTGTAAAATATAAAAGCATTAAAAAAAAAGAAGTTAAATCAAAGCAACTTGACAAATGATGGTGGAAATAACATTTTAAAAAAAAATTAAGAGGAAGAAAGTATTTAGACCTCCGCCAAAGTAAAGGATGGTAAACTTAAAAGCTTAGAATTACAAGCTTTGTACTGTATAAGGTAAATATAGAACTAAAAGTTAACATTATTATCTACACACAGTTCACCTTCTAGTAAGGTAAGTTGTTTTAGCATGGAACGTTCAGTATAAACGTTCTTAATTGATGCTTCCATGGGTTTATATATAAATAGAAAAGGGAAATTTTGAAGGTAAAATAATATACTTTATTGAGTTTATCGTTTTGTGTATAAATAAAACAATAAACAATTAAAAGTTTTTTTTTTAAGTAGTAAGGAAAAATAAACATGTAAATAAGATCACAAGTAGAAAAAGAAATAAAAATGCAAACAATAAAAATTATACAATATTTCAAAATTTATATTTATTTCATGAATAATTTTAGTAGTATGTTAGATATAAAGCACAATATTAAAATAGAGATGATATATTATTAAAATATTACTATTATATAAATATAAAGGACCTACGTTTTCCTGCATATAATAGATTGATATAAAATGGCTACATGAAATGAATATTTAATTTCAATTTAATATATTTTTATTTATTTTTATTTCTCTTTCTCTTTCTAACATTTTATTTGAAATTTGCGTGACTTGGAAAAGAGGGGAAACAAGAAAAAAAAAATGGTCTTGTTCATTTGAATTCCATGGAGGTTTAGTATCACATCACCTACCTCTCGTGCAAATCAGGCTTTCGCATGCCAAGCTTGAATCATGCGAGCAAATATCTCTGTGTAAATAACAATCTATGCATAAAGTCTTGTGTTTAGAAGGTATTGTAATAATAATATTTTGATCTGTTTTTAATTAATGGTCATGCAAAATATTAATTATTAAACGTTTCAAAATTTATGATTAAAAAAAACTCTGCAAAAAAAAATAAAAAAAAATAAAAAAAAAATAATAAAAGAAAGAAAACACCAAACTGAAATAAAAACTCATTTTTAGAAGAATTGATCTTTCAATTGTAAACACAAGCTTGTAATGTTATTTGTGAGAAAAAAAAATTATTTAGATTTACCAAACAACCAAATTTTTAATACAGTATAATATATATAACATTTAATATTTCTTAAAACAGTCTAAGTATTTACAAAAACATTTAAAAAGTAAAAACATTATTCTGAAAGTATTATGTTAGTGATGTTATCAAAATTGCAAAAAAAAAAAAAAAAAAAAAAAAAAAAAAAAAAAAAAAAAAAAAACTTTAACATTATATCTAGATGCTTTTAAAATGTAATAAAATATGACCTTTTATTTATTATTATTATTTTTTTACATATTTATACAATATCATTTTGTTCATTATGTTAATGTATTAAATGTAAATAGAGCTCACATTTTTTTTTATACATGCAAAACATTTCAAAATTACAAAGATAAAAGCAAAATATGATTTACTGTTTTGAAACACATTATAATAATGAAATATATTATATAACTTTAAAATGTGCTATAAATACATTTTAAAACAGTGATAATTGTTAAATAAATTAGCGAAGAAAATTAAACACGCCCAAATTCTTATGTTTACAAGTTGGTTGTGCGTGCAAGTTAAAATAAATTGTGTCTTTTTCCCTCTAAATCTTTACGTAAAACACGCGAACATTTTAATGCTGAATCATGGACGAAAAGTTTCTTAGTTTAATAGAAATTCTGACATACTTTACCTTTTTTTTATGATATACTGTACTATTTTGCTTTTTTACCAACGTTATTGAACAAAGCTCATCTTAATTTGAAAATGTGATAAAAAAAAAGTAACATTATTTTTAGAAAAATTAAACAAAGATATGGAATTGATTATTTTATTAAAAAGCTAAAATAGTGTTCTACCAACTTTACAGAGAAAAAAAAATTGTCTGACGTAAAAATCAAAATGATTTTTTTTTCTTACCTTTATGCTTTAACGTACAAAGTTGACATCTCACAAGAAAATACCATTTGATACTTATGTGTGTATTATTATATATACATATATAATATTTTCAATAGTCTCTTCAAAGATGATGAAAAAAATAGAAAAATTCAGCAAAGGAAAAATGTTTGAAACAAAAATATAAATTTCTTTCATGGAGGAAGAAAAATTCGTCTTTGTTATATTTAAATTGAGTTTAGACTTAAGATATTAAATTTCAAACTTTTTTTATAACCGATTGAAATGTTGATTTTTTTTTTTATTGTGATATATATTTGAAAGATATTACAAAGACAAGAATCGTCAGAATACCTTTTTTTCTTTCTTTCTCTTATCTGATTATTTTAGAATTTTCCCGATATTATATATCTTATATAATATATAAAAGAGCTTCCACGGCAAGAAATATTTTATATATTTTTTCCCCTTGCTAGCGTAAGACCACGGAGTAAAGAGAATGACATCTAACTTCTTGTTTAAAAATGTGGAACAATTCAACAAGAATTCATTTTACCTTGATTTACGAAATATTTCTAACTCAAAAGAAAAATGAGGGGGACATTTCTATTAAGTTAGAAATCAAAAAATGATTTTGTCTGTCCTTTATTCAATTTTGTGTTCTTTTTTTTTTTTTTTTTTTTTTTTTTTTTTTTTTTTTTTTTTCTCTCTCTTTTTATATTTCAATATTACATATTTAGAGTTTCCTTCTTTTTTTTTAGTTCAAAGATAAGGCAGGGAATAAAGATGTAGCATATTATAATAAAATTTGAGTTTTTATGTCTTTATGATAATATTGATTGTATTTTGTACATGGCTCTAAATGGTATTGAGTCAAATGTTGGAATCAAGTTCACCCTATTTATTATTTTTAAGTTTTAATTGAAAATAGTTAAAGGATTAGAACACCTTAAACAAAAAAAAACTTGCCTAATATCCTAACTTACCTGAAAATCAATGTTTTACGCACGCGTAGACCAGGCGAATTGTGACGTCATAGTCCGCTCGCACCATTTTGTAAATGAAAAATAAATTAGAAATCGATGACTTCGGCCAAATTCACGTTGATATTTAGGTAAGTTAAGATATTAGGCAACTTTTTTGTTCAAGGTCTTTATTGTTTCAAATTGAAGTTTCCATTTACATTTGCAAATTTTATTTGCGTAATATATTTAGTTCAGCAAAAACACAATTTTGCTGACTGAAAATTAATATTGTTTGAAATTTGCTGATACTCTAAAAAATTGAATAAAAAATATGCCTATCAAACTATAAAGTACATTTCAAATGTTTTGTTAAATTTTTCGTTTCATTCTAATTAATATCAATCGATTTCATATTTAAATTCAAATAACACTGCAATACAAATACAATTATAATTTTTATTTTATTATTATTATTTTTTTTACAATCTACATATAATGTAGTTAGTTTAAAAAAATATATGCATATATTATTAGCCAATATAATATTGACGTATTCCATCATTTAAATGAATTCAAATTAGTTCTTTATTGAGCAACAGAGCAAATCCACATAACTGAATATAATACAGTCAAAATAGTACAATAAACAACAAACATAAAAAAAAAACGTATTATATAGACATAAAAATAAAAATAGGATAAAATAGTCATTTTATTACAAACAAAATGCTGCATAGCAAATCTTAAAACAAATTGTGATTCAAATTGAGCCCAAAGAGAAAGTTCAGGGTTTACAACATTAATGCTGTACGTAAACCCTGTTCTCTCTCTGCTCCTAAAATGACGATCAACTTTGGTTATTCAAATGGAATGCGCATTTTTTGGTGCAAGTAAACAGGGTTTACGAACAACACTATTGCTTCTGCAATGTTAGATAATGAGATGAACTAAATAATTTACTCATATATGATGCCCCAAAGCCCTTCCGTTGCCCCATGGTAGCCCCGCAAACTTACGCTCATCCTGCAAGATATATGCAACCCGCTACAACATGTTCTACTGTATAGTAAAGCCGTAACTATGACGTAAAATATACAATACGAGTTGCATATCTCGCAGGATGATTACAAGTTTGCGGGGCTATGGAAGGGCTTTGGGTTATCATATATATGTGAGTTTATGAACAGTTCTTCTCATTATCTAACATTTAAGAAGCCATCTTGTAAACCCCGAACTTCCCCTATACGCCGTGACATATTAAAGAAATCAAAATCACAACAATGCAAACTACTGACAAGACTAGAACAAATTCTTTGCATTCTGTTGCTAAAACTAAAGTGCGTGATATTAATACGAGGAAAGTTCAGTTTAAATAACAGGAGTTTAATCCATTAAAATTAATGGATTCAAGAGCTGGTGGTGCATCCACTAAATTATTCAACAACTTATATAGAAATAGGTTTAATATCGAATAGAATCAGTAAATTGATATCATGACGCACGCAAATATAGCGAAACATACAGAAAAAACAGGAAATGATACTATGGATTGTATACAATGTGGGTATGTTTTTTTTGCTCACAGATTGAAACAGATGTTTGTTATTACGTATTCCGCTCATACTCTTGCAATTACCAATACTAACAATGTTATTGAAAAACTTATATTGAATTTACTAAGATTTTTTTTTCTAAAAGAAGTTTCCTGTAAAAAAGTAAATAAAAACATATACATCTGCAAAAAAAAAATCATAGAAAACTCTTTATCCTTCAATTCTAATTATTTAAAAAAAAAGTAAAGACAGACTTTTATAATATGTGCTTCATTTTTATTTCTTTTTAAATCGCTATGCTCTCTTGTATTTTTTTTTTTTTTTTTTTACGAAAGTAATTACTTTGATTTTATTTTACCAAATACGAAGCTAACTGTAAGTGAATTTCCTTTATTGATAGAAACGGAAATTTTATTTTGTACCCAATCACTTAAAGTAAAAGATTGAAATTTTACATTAATTCTGATGGAGAGAAATGATTTTGTAATCAAAATTTAATTGTTAATTACATATCTATGAGTAGATTTTGTTAGTTATTAATGTCAATATTTATTACAATAAGTGAAACTATTTTTATTTATTTATTATTATTATTATTATTATTTTTTTTTTTTGCAATCTTCTAAAAATATATTACGTTCACGCAGGAAAAAAAAGTGCTTAAAATACACAAATTTTATAAAGATACGGTTTTACCGTTCAATCTTAAGATAAAAATTGAAAAGTTGCAATATGGGGAGCAATAAATTTTTGTAGATAAAAAACTGCTTCACACGCCACCGAGCGTAAAATGTCCTCTTGCACACCACAATGCACATAATATTGAAGTGAAAACTCGTATAGACTGCATACTACTTTAAGATGAGTTTACATACTTTATTGACTACATATAAAATCTACATAAAATTTCCCGGATATTGAAACTAAAACATTATAAAATATACTTTATATTCAACCGTCTTTTGCATTAATTGATTTAACAAAAGAATTATTTCAATTTGCATGTAAATTGAATACAGTAACAAAAATCTTTATGTTTAAATGTTGTAATATGAACAAATTTTTTTTAAAGCTAAAATTTTCATTTTAAGTCCTATTTCATTGTCTTAATACAATTCCATATTCTTTTTTTTTTTTCCTACTACAATTCACTGCACATGTTTTATCCTCTTATCTTTATGTAATACGCTTCGATTGTCTCAGATTTAAAAGAGTTTAGCTAATAAAATACGAAGAAGAAAAAAAGTTATACAAAAATCTGATGTACAACAGGAATAAAAAAAAAATCTTCATTAATGCAGTTAACATTTTTGAAGCTCATCTCGTTGTAAATCTCTTATTCTCTCTCTCTCTATATTCACGATATAAAATAATATATATTATTATAGCAAGCAGCATGAAAAACGTATTTAAGTTAATAAATTTATTTTCTTACTTTTTTATTATCTCACATTACGTTTTTTTTTTTTTTTTTTTTTTTTTTTCTTGTTTTTTTTTCCACTTTTACACGTAGTTAAATTGAGATATTACTAATTGAATTAACATTGATTGTAATTTTAGTTACATTATTTTCAAAAGTGTTTTTCTTTCTTTCTGTAAAAGACTTGCAAAATTTAGTTCCCTTAAAAAATAAATAATAATAACTACAGACCCGAACAATACTAAGAAAAAGTGCTAACGCATGAATTTTTGTGTTTCTGTCTTGATTAAATATGCTTTCTTATGGAGGAATAATAAAGAAGCTACAACTCAGAAAATGATATTTTCTAAATGCTAAAACTTTTACTCTAGTTTATACTGGGACTTAAAACTTTTGATTTCCTATATTTTCATTATTATGGATGAAAATATAATTTATAACCAAATTGCTTGAAATTTAGGAAATCAAAAGCTTTGAGGCTCAGTCAGTAAACTCTATTATCCATTTCAGCAACAAGAACAAAAATTATAACTCAAGTTATAACTGCTTCGTTCCTCCATAAGAAGGCATGTAAAATCAAGTGAAGAAAGTCGTCTGCAAGCACTTTGTTAGTATTGTTGGGCTAAGCGTTTGTTTATTTTTCAAAAACTTAACTCCCTTTTGTAAGTATTATTTTTTTAACGAATTATGCCCCACTCACGCTGAATTCATTGGCAGACATTAGCATTATATACATCATTGCAGTATTACGATTTTACAGTATTTGTCTAAGAATCACAAATTTACATATCACCGCACCACTCTGCCTTTTTTTTTTTTTTTGTAATTCTTACGTTAGTAAAAAGTGTGCTGTTATAAATTTAATGCGATAATTTAAACGCTCCTTTTATGAAAAAAAAATTGTTTATCTTAATATTATAGTTTGTTTTTTTCTACTCGAAAAATTACATAGTTCTTCAAGTTGAATAAGAATAGTAACTAATTCCTTAAAAAGTAATCCAAAATCCTTAATTTAATAAAAGTACTATTTTTGAAGGGAGTAGGAGGGGGTAAACAAGTTTAAAAAAAGGACACAATTTTTTTCGATGAACCCATATAAAAAATCATCTTCAAGTTTTTATAAATTCTTTATAATTCAATCTGCAGTACAAGCAAGTAGCTTTTAAGTAATATGTCTTCTTTTTTTCTTTTTTTCTTTTTTTTTTTTTTCTTGAAATTTGTGAAAAACGATGTTATGAAGTACAGTATTTTCTCTATAATATTGTTAATACTGACAGTGATTAACAATGTGATTATCAACAATACGTGCCAACCTGTTGGGTTGTATATATAGAGAGCCAGAGCTATTGTTGCAAGACTTTAAATATATTGTTGTCGTAAATATCCACGCTACTGTTTGCCTTATGTTGTGCAAGTCATTATTTTTGCTGTTAAACCCTTGTAATAAAAACAAAAACCTAAACAACAATAAAAACCTTGTTCTCACATTCTTGAGATTACATTGTTGTACACAAATAAAGCTGTTTTCTTATTGTTACAAAAATAAACACTACTATTTGCTCAAGTATTTAATTTTTTTTTTTAACATAAACATTTTCTTGGATCTTAGAATTTGAAAAGCTTGAGAAAAAGAAGGAAAATTTTAACAGTATAATGTATGATCTACATACTCAAATTTATAAAATATTGTGCAGTCTACTATAAGCGTAATCATTTTAATAGAAAACGCATTGTTGTGTGCAAAAGGAAATTTTCCACTTGATGAAGTGTGTAGCAGATTTTTTTCTTGCAAAGTTGCAAAATATTATCATCAATACAAAAAAAAAAAAAAAGAAAAAAAGAGGAAACAAAACAAAACGAAATCTCTTATTGTGCTCATAACCGAAGCAGTTTTGAAAGTTAACTATACTGTATATATATTTTTTTGTACTTTTATCCTAAAAGAAAAGAAAAAAATTATACCAATTCACATTTATTCTCATTACAATAGCTTGAAGTAATAAATATGAAGTCATTCGTAAAATAGTAAACAAAAAAATAGCAAAAAAATAAAAGGCACTATCACAGAAGAATAATCTTAACATTATTACCAACAAAATACTCTACAAAAAAAAAAATGGCCTAAGACCACAGTCAATTACATTCTTCGCTACAAAATAACATATAAGACTTATCGTGCTTTTACTTATTGCATGGGTCAACTTTTTTTTATTGAGCAAACATAAGTACTTGCCAAATTTAAGCGGTTTTCTTGGGTTTAAAAGAATGCCACTATAAGAAGCAGATTACATAAAACCACGAACGTCTGCTGTTTTCAACTACTTTAATACATCATTTGGCTAACATGTTCATGCAATAAACATACATGAAGATAACAAAAATGTCACGCAAATATCAGATGACGTCACGAAAATATATGTATCGCTCTCTCTCTCTCTCTCTTTTCTTCAACTTAAAAATTGTGGTGATTTTTAAAAAACAATAAATAAGGTAGAAAATAAAAAAAAGTAAATCAATGTTTTACTTTCTCTTCAATTTTAATAATGATAAATCAAAACTACCAAAAAAATTAAATCTATGAGTTGTTATTTTTAAAAGTAGACCGTTAATGTAAAATAAAATTAACAAAAAATTAACGAGAGAGAGAGAAAAAATGAAGCAAAAATGTACAAGACTTTTCAATACACTAAATTATTACAACGTTTAGTAGTATATTCCACCTAAAATATTAATACAGAATACTATATATTTTGGTTTAAAAATACATAAAATAACAATTTATATTCATTTATAATTTAAACATGTTTGTTGCAGCATTAAAAAATATTAACTTTCAAATCTACTTTTTTCTACTCCACTTATTTTTTATAGAAATGACTGAATTTTTTTAACAACATTTCCTAAATGAGCCACAGTAGTATCAAAGGAAGTAAAAAAAAAAAAAAAAAAAAAAAAGGAAAATCCTCTTTTTAATATTTTATCAAAGCTCTCTTTTCATTTTGTGGTTTACATAAAAAATACACAACATATAAATATACCTATGCTTTGATTGTATATACGCGCACGTACATACATTGTATTTACTATAAAATACAAAATATACCAGAGAAGGAGAGAGAGTGTGTGTGTGTGTGTGTGTGTGAGAGAGAGAGAGAGAGAGAGAGAGAGAGAGAGAGAGAGAGAGAGAGAGAGAGAGAGAGAGAGAGAGAGAGAGAGAGAGAGAGAGAGAGAGAGAGAGAGAGAGAGAGAGAGATGTCTCATATACAATATTTCCTACTATATTCATTGTGTATTAAATAAAAAGAATATTTTTATACAATATTTCTTCCTTTACCAATATTTTATTTTTCATTGTTTTTGTGTGTTTTTTCCTATATTTTTATTATATATATATATATATATATATATATATATATATATATATATATATATATATATATATATATATATATATATATATACATATATACATATATATATATTATTTTTTATATATAAATGACAAAAAAAAATTATAAAATGATATTCTCAGGTTGTTGATGATTTTATTTTATTTTTCATATCATACAAATTTTTATTTTCATTACCATTTTTATTTCAAAAATTCCATACTATCACAAAAATGTTACTATGGTATAATAGTTACTTCTCTCTCGCTCGCTCTCTCTCTCTCTCTCTCTCTCTCTCTCTCTCTCTCTCTCTCTCTCTCTCTCTCTCTCTCTCTCTCTCTCTCTCTCTCTCTCTCTCTCTCTCTCTATCTCTTTGTCTATTCAAATATAACTTTCATATGAAAATTTTTAGGTAGTATTTACATATAAAAAATATCATTTTTTTATAACTTCCGTATTGAAAATATTGGAAACATTAACATGCAAACGTCCCTTTACTTTTACACATTTTTTTTATCTATAATAAAGTAAAAAAAAAAAAGTCTTGCTCTCTACTTTCGTTGAATTGAAATTAGACGTATTACTTCCTAGCTTGAGATACTTTTATTCTCTCTTTTCTTTTCAGGTGATTGAGTTCGTTTTTCTTTTTTCTTTTTCGTTACAGAGCTTATCTATAGATAACATGTCTCACACACAATATTAACCTGCGAGTTTGTTATATATCGTTGTATATCACACTATATATATTTTTTTGAAAGTAAGTTTCGTGATAGAAACTCATTTATCACTTTACAGTCTTTCGACTAAAGTGAAGGAAAACCTTTTCCTGGGTTCTTCTTCGTTTTTTTTTTTCCGTCGTAGTCTTTTTTTTTTTTTTTTTCTTGCTTTAAGCCAACCAAAAACTTTTTATTTTTACTTCACTGCGGCCTAAAAATAAGCGTGCACAGAATCTTAATATAAATTTTATTTTAAACTCTTTCTCCTTATTCTTATATTCTTTTTCATGTTTATTTATTTCTGTATAGTTCTTTTTATTATTATTATTTTAAATTTATCGAGTGTGATATGAATGTTTATTATCTTTCTTTTTATGTTGTTGTTATGGGTTTTAAAATTGTGTGATGAGAGAGAGCTTTTCTCACTCTCTCTGTTTTTTTTTTATTTCGGGTGTCCACATTTATTTTACACAATAATTTCCAATTTTTCAATATTATATTTAAAGATAAATTTTTATTCGACAGTAATTCTGCTGTCTTTTAGGTGAAATGTGTTATTAGCATACATTATTTCATTGATAAAACCATGTTTTTAACCAACAGACAGGTTAGAATTTTGCATCGGTCCTCTCTTAATCTTTACTGTGGTTTGATACATTTTTTCCATTCTAAACTGAATAGCAAAGCAAAAATGAAAGTGGGTATTACAATTGTTATTTGATATAATTATATTAAAAATTATTACTTTTTTTATCGTTGTTCTAGCATCATTTTTAAATCACAGATTGGAGCAAGAAAAAGATTAAAATACTCATTTTCGTAATTTAATATATAACTTCAGTTTTATCGCTCAATAGATTTGGTTTCTTATTATAGTTCCATAATGTTGCAATCATTTTCTACTTTTTATTATGATTATTTTTTCTGTATTTTTCAATGAAAGATGTATTTAAAATAAAAATAAAAAATTTGGTTTTTCAATCTTCTCACTTGAAATTTTATGTCATATACTGTAGATACCATTTGAGAGAGAAAAAAACTTGTTATCTTTTAAAAAAAAAATAATAATAAAACCCATTAAATGTATGTAATGTTATATGTTTATTTATTTTAAATATCACTTTATATGAAGTACGCACGAACATCAAAGTGAATCGTATGTAGACTTATTTTGAGTGACGTAAGAGAACTTGACGATGTAAATGTGAAAAGGTGGGCAAGAAAATAGGGTAAAATAACTTCTTTTTGTGTGTGTGTGAGTAAAGTTCAAAGAATCCTTTGTGCTGCGTGGTTTGCTGTGACTGTCAAAACATCAGCGTAACTTTCTCTTTCTATCTCTCTTTTCTGTCTGGATCACATATATAATCATACACGTGACCACAAAATAAATTACAATGAATATTTTTAAACAAAATATATCATCAATGGTTTTAATTTTTTTCTTATTATTAATATTTCCATAAATTCATAGAATTTTAGAAAACTATATATATATATATATATATATATATATATATATATATATATATATATATATATATATATATATATATATATATATATATATATATATATATATATAAAGAAGTTCATGTGACAAACAACTTAAATTCTTAAATCAGCATTGTTCTTATTTTTAATTTCCCTTATTATTAAATTAATAATGATTTACTGTATTTCGATACAATTTTAATGTGTCAAAATATCTGTAGTTCAATTAAATCAATCGTAAAGAAAAATGCTACTCACGCTCCATACAAAGCCCCTGCAAGTATTTTATGATGCAACCCGGAGTGAACAAATGCTCAACTGGTTGCATAGATGTGTTATTTACACGCTGTCGGGCAAGCCTTACTTTAGCCTGCCTTACGCTCGCTTGCTTTCTACGTGATATAACTGATAAATACATTTGAACACGTAACTTAAACCTTTCATTATTTTATACCAATATCAACTCAACATAATTGAACTTCGTTATTACTGCAACTTTATTGCATTTTACAACAATGATTTGTTTTTATTGTTGTACTGCCAAGTTCAACAGCAAGAACGTCTTTGTATTGTATGAAAACGTTTTTAAACGTATCATATACTTAAGAGTTGTATTTAGATGGCTTATTTATCAAATTCTAAAAACATGACATTTAAAAGTTAATAGTAACACCTATTACCTATAAAAAAAATATTCAGAACCGTGACCATCAGAAAGAAAATAATTATTGAAATTAACATGGGCTCTTACGGGACTAAAACTTTAAAAAAAATCATAACTTAAAATCTTGCATGGTGGCCCCCCATTTTTTTTTTTTTTTTTTTTTTTTTTTACTTGCTTGTTATCCCTTTGCAAAATGTCATATTTTTCTTTCTTAAAAACATTTTAGTCAACGCCCGCAGTAGCTGATTTCCCGCCTTAATATCGTAATACTTTGAAAATGAAACACCATACATTATTTGCTTTTATGTTAGAAACAAAATCTATATATATATATATATATATATATATATATATATATATATATATATATATATATATATATATATATATATATATATATATATATATATATATATATATATATATATATATATATATATATAATTATGTGTGTGTGTCTCTTCAGTATGTAATAATGTAACATACAAAATAGTAACTTTTTATTGTGTATAAAAAAAAATTAAAAATTAAATATCGAGTACACAAATATTTAAAAACAATATTAAAAAATCTAAAATTTATGGATAATGATTTTAATTAAATTAATAAAATTACTTTTATTATTGACATAATAACAAAAGAATAAAATTAAATAAAGATAATTTAAATATATTATTTTATCAGAGTATTAAATATTTTATTTATTTTTTACAATGTCAAATGTTCATGTCGTAAAAAAGTGGATTATTAAATTACCATTACTGTGTTTGTATATTATATTTTTTAATAATTATACAAAGCGATATTTGTATCATTCATAACAAATAACGTAATCGTAAATACAAATTTTTTTTAATTGCTTTGATCTTTTTCAATGACGCAATAAATCACGTACTTTTCATATATATTTTTTTATAAAATTAAACCTGTAACTGTGTTTCTGATGGGTGTATTAACTTAACAACAATACGTAACAACTCAATATTTTTATTTCGTATTATACAGATTTTTGAAATACAATTTGTTTTTGACATAATATTTTTATTTTATACATTTTTATTTTTCATAAATATATATATATAATGTGTGAGTGTGAGTGAGTGAGTGAAAATAGTTATCAAAATAATAAGACTTACATTACATTTATTTACTTTGCAAATTTTGTAAAATGTGTCAAATTTGTATACCATAGAATTAAAATACAGGTCAGATATAAAGCAAACAATGTTGTTTTACTAATAATTTCTGTGAATTTAATAAAACTTTAACTTTATTGTAAATAAATTAAACAATATTAAATAGATATCAAGTCTCTCTCTCTCTCTCTCTCTCTCTCTCTCTCTCTCTCTCTCTCTCTCTCTCTCTCTCTCTCTCCCTCAATCTATTGTTGTTATTTTTTTCAACTTCTTTATTGATTTACTTATTTATTGCTTTATATTATTTTTCTCAAAAATAAATTAACAAAATAGTTTACAAAAATAGATATTCAATATTTAATTGAATACATCGATCTAAAAATAGTTTCCGTAAGTCAGGTTATAGATGTAGCTAAAAAGTGTGATCAGTCAATCTGTGTTCTTACTACTTGTTTCAACTTGTTCATGACCATTCTTCTTATCTAGAGAACCACTCAATCTTCTGCTATAGCACTCTAACGCCTTTTTTATATACATTGCAGAAGCCAGAACACAACTTCTTTTTTTTTCTTACAAATAAACAGATCCTGGTAGAAAAAACTTTTCACTTCTTCTACTTTTCTTATACTTACTAGTAAAAAGAAAAGTAACATAAAAAAAAGAACAATGATTGGGAGATCCCTAAGAAACACAATAGTAACCTTCATATCCATTGTGTTTGGGCAAAAACTTTTGTGGTATTTTTAGGTATATAAAACCATATATATATATATAAAGGATATTTTAAATTTTTTCCCTCATTCAGAGAGAAAGAGAGAGAAAGAGAAAAAAGTTGTATCTTTTTTTTTTTTTTTTTTTTACCCTAACAATGAAAGCGAATTTGTATTCAAGTATGCTAGAGTAATGTCGAATGTTGTGAGGAAGTTTCGATCGCTGCTGCAAGCGAGACGCTAAGGTCATTTTTTGTATATAGTGATAAACGAGCTGTAGAAGTATAGACAATTTTTTTATTCCTGTTTGAATATATATAAAAAAAGTTTCTTCTTACCAAAAAAAAACTGTATACACAAAAGCTTCTTTTACAATCAGTTGCAATGTAAAAAAAAAAAAAAAAAAAAAAAAAACATGAAATAAGGTGGATGTTTAAACGTTATATTTTTCAATAGGAAAAGTTTGAAAATATTATGTAAGTTAATGGTGTATCTCAAAAAACAGCTTAACATTTTCACTACATTTGTAAATATGAAAGACATCATGGTTTTATGACTTCTTTCCTTTTTACATTTAACTTCTTTATTGACTTTTTTTTGTTAGTATTTGTATGTATATACTTCATAGAATTTCAAAGAGAAAAATACATATTTAAAAATATATAATATATAATTAATATTATGAAAGTGACCCTTTTTAAATTTATATTTTTGCAAATTAAAATAATAATAAAAAAATCATGCAATTCTAAATTATTAAAAATTCTGAATCTTTTCATAATATACTTTTAATTGTATACTCTCTTTCAAAGAGTTTGCTATGCAAAATAGAATTTTAAGTTACAAATTGTTAAAAAAAAAAAAAAAACTTCTGTTTATTCATTACTTTTTTAATGAAACAATGAGATTGTAAAAATATCTTACTGCAATAGCACTGTTAAAGTTTTTAAATACGAAAAATACTTAAATTGTTTTATATAGTTGTGCTTATTCTTACACTTAAAAAACTTTTAAACTGAAACTTTTTGAACAGTAATAGAAGTTCTAACAAGAACAAATCATAATAATTTATTAATAATAATAATTTAAATTTGTAAACAAAGTTATTTTCATTTTCTCTCAAATTTTATCAAATCTACATAATAACAAGAAATAAAACATTTGAAAAATTAGCAAATATAAAAAAACATGAAAAAGTGAGAAATATAATCTCATGCATATGCAGGCCATCAGACGGTATAATTTAACACTAAGGTATTTTATAGATAGGTAATCCAAACAGAATATCGTTATTCAATTTTATGTTGCATTTTATTTTATCCTGGAAGTTATATTTTGTTGCCCATTTGATTAATGTAATTTTGAACCGCAATACGCGTCTCCAGTTGACCAGTACTTTTTAGCGGGAATCCTCTTTGGATAACTTAACTACTTACATTAATAAATGCGCACCAACAGCTGATGGCATACGAATAGTGCGTGGTTCCAGATATTTTTTTATGGTGGGCTGCAATTTTTCACCGGCGTGGATGCATTATACAGTGTATAATATATAAACTAATCACAGTGTTTTTTTAATGTATAAATTCTAATTTTATAACATAAAATGTATACGTTACATTTCATGTAAATTATAATTATAAAACATTTAGCTTAAATGTAAAGGCTTTTGTACCTGATTTACACTAAATAAAAGTCATAATTTATTGTTATTATTATTATTTATCTCTTTCCCTTATTGTTTACAGATTATAATCACCCTTGCTACAATATCGTATCTATGCACAACTTTTGATTACAATTGTAAACAAAATATTTGTGTATAGAAGGGAATGAGAATTTCCTTCCCAAGAGTAAATTCGATTAAGGTTAGGATCATAATTCTAAAGCAATGCTGAGCCTGTTTTCCATTTAAACATATAATGTCTTCTTCATTCCCTTAAGATATGTTTAACCTAATATATATATATATATATATATATATATATATATATATATATATATATATATATATATATATATATATATATATATATACTAAATATTAACCTAACAGAATTAAGATCTAAAGTTTTGAGCATAAGATTCATAAGTATTTCTAAAATCATATTTGTAACTTCAAATTTATATTTAAAGTATAATAATATTGAGTAAATGAAATGTTTGTTTTTAAAGTTCCTTATATAACATAATTTTGTTTAAAATGAACCTTATAAACTAGTTTTAACCTAGAAATAGTTGAAAACATTCTATAGTATTTTACTACATTCAATCTTATCTTTTTTATACTAGGCTTTTAGATCTCTTTACTCTACAATATTTTCTACAGTCTTATCTTTATAAGGCTTTTTAAACCCTTTTTTTCATAATACATATACACAGAAGAACATTTTGTAGTATAAAAAAATATTGTCACAAAAAAGTGATACCAACAAGCAGAAAGATAATCAAAAGTTTGTTAGTAAATAATTCATTGCATTAAAAAAAAAAAAGGTTAAGTTAAAAATTGGTATAGAAATAAAAAATTAATACAAAAATTCAATGCTGTACTCTCTAGCATTATAGTGCATAAAAATATTAATCGGCCTTAAATCGACAGAAAAAATATAGTGCATTTGAAATTTCAAGAATGTATTCTTAACTTAATGCAACAATAAAAAATCTACTTTAAACTATGTTTATTGTCTTCATATTATTAGCACAATTAAAAGATATAAGTTTTTCAACATAAAGCTTTATTATTATTTATTTTTTTAACAGAGAGCATTTTATCTTAACGTGATTACAGACATAAAATGTGGTAAAAAATAACAACATTGTATACAAGCAAAACAATAAAAAATAAATACTAAAAATGTGTAGAGAATAAACAAAAGAAATGAGAAAAATCTGTAAGAAGAGTGTTGAAAAATATTGTATTCACAAACCCTAAGGATATTTTGTATTATATAAATACTCAAGCTTTTTTTTTTTTTTTTTTCATATATTTCTATAAAGTTTGTTATAACATCATCATCATCTTGTCGTGTTTTTATTTTCTTTTGACGGACAAAATTTAAGAGAGAGAGAGAGAGAAGATGAAGAGAGAATGAAAAGGGTGGTTACTAATATAAAAGGGTTAAAAATATAAAAACATACCAGAATGTAGACACGCAACACAAAATTCTTTTTATTTGCTAAAAAAAATGTAAAAAGAAAGTAAAAAATAAAAATAAAATAAAATACACGAATAGTTGCAGCAAACTGGTGTGCGGTATATGGTGAGTGAGTTCTAAATTAAGCCGCATAGGGTGTGTAAGAGAAAGAGAGAGAGAGAGAGAGAGAGAGAGAGAGAGAGAGAGAGAGAGAGAGATAGAGAATAGGGGTCGAGTTCTCTCATTAAGCAAACTCATTCCGTCCCGCAAGCCAAGCATCCTAAACCATCCTTTCTGCATCTCTTTCTCTTTCTCTCTCTCTCTCTCTCTCTCTCTCTCTCTCTCTCTTCTTTCCCTTGATTTTTTCTTTCTTACCATTCAAATACAAGCCTACCAACCACTACCAACAAGGTCATATACAAATTGGATACACGTCAAAAGCAGTAGTAGAGTTAGAACAAAACTAAAACCACACACACAAAAAAAAAGCACTGTTAAAATAAATAAATAGCTTCTATGTTCATATAATATTAATAGTAACTCTAGTCATAGTTTTTTTTTATGATCTTTTCTTTTAGTATTAAAACATTATTTGTTGTGAGAAACAGTTTCAATTTCTAGTAGTTTAATTTTATCTATCCCTTTAATGGTTAATAAAGTACTGTTATATTAAATAATTATTCAGAATGTATTTTTTTTTCTCAGTGTAGTCTTATAGTTAATGTGTACATAACGTAGCCTTCTGTGCTGTGGTGTAACCACATTCGACTTAACTTCTCATGTACTTACTACTTGATGGAAACAGAAAGTTTATAATATATTAAAATTTTACTCATAAATTCATTTAAAATATTTTAAATACCTTTATATTTACATCTCTTTGTATGCAAAGGAGGAAAATGTTATATCTAAATTAATTTAGAATATATATATATATATATATATATATATATATATATATATATACACTTTAATTTAATGCTCTTATAATTTCTTTATGTATACAATTCAGAAAATATGATGAAAATCGTTGACGTAAGGAAATTAGGGAGGGGAACGGATTTTTTTCTAGACATGCAAAAATATTGTAATAGTAATCATTATTTGCAAATATTACGCACCATTACGCGTGGTATGTATTGAAACTTTTATTGAAATAAGAAATTCTTTAAGAACTAAAGCTGTATATATATATATATATATATATATATATATATATATATATATATATATATATATATATATATATATATATATATATATATATATATATATATATATATATATATATATATATATATATATATATATATATATATATATATATATATATATATATATCTCGTGGAGTCTGAACTACACTTATGTGTAGTAAGGAAAACTATATCATTTGAAGTTTAAACACATAAATCCCGCCGCACGGGTAAATTTCCCCTCGCAAGAGGGGAGTCAGCTGTTTAAAGAGAGGCTGGTTTGTAAAAACAGGTGCCCCTCAGGCAGCGAATAGGCGACAGTTGTCGTCATAGAATTGTGTAAATGCAAGTAAGGAATCAAGGTAGAATTGGACGGTCGTGTAGCTCAATGGTCAGAGCAGTGGAGCGCAAATCCAAAGGTTGTCGGTTCGATTCCGGCCGCTGTCGTTCCTTTGAACTGTTTGACTTTATTTGCATTTATATGATTCGTTTCAGATGGTGTTATAGTGCAAGATAAATATTTTCAAATATTTATATATTGATACAAATATCGCCATCTCGTGGAGTCTGAACTACACTTATGTGTAGTAAGGAAAACTATATCATTTGAAGTTTAAACATATATATATATATATATATATTTCTATTAAAATCAGAATACAAAATTAGACATTAATGTTTCTTATTTCATTTCTTTGTTATTTAAATGACTTTTTTTTTGAAATTCATATACGTAAGTTCTTTTGAAAATTACCTTTTCTTTTGAATTCTTTTAAAAGTTTTAAAATTGACATCAAACTTTTTTCTTTTGCCAAAAAGTTTGTTTATAATTATAGTATCTCAAGCAAGTAAGGAAAACAAAAATAAAAGAGAGAGAGAGAGAGACGAAAGGAAGTAATTTAGTCTAAAAATTATAAAAGTAGTTGTTTTTAAACTAAATAACAAAGTGTATACAGACAAAAAAAAAGTAACATATTTTTCTTACAAAAAGAACAAAAAAAAGTAATAAAAAACTAAGTTTGGGAGCTATAAACCTGCCCTAGCTTATTTCAACTTACTCAATAAAAGATTTAATGAAAAAAATTCGCTTACAAGAAAAAAAAATAATAATAAAGGGAGATTTTTCACTCTTTCTGTGTTTTATATTTTATTTTGTAATACCTGTCACTTTTATAACTCGCTTGCTGGAACACGCCGATGGTTTACAAAGTAGGAAAAACTTTATGAAGAAGTGAGAAATTATTATTATTTTTTTTTTTTTATCATTCAAGGACAAACTTAATACAAAATATCAAAAGAAATTATTATTATTTTTATGTCAAAATATAAAATTATTTGTTTCAATCAAAACTTTGACGTTTATAGTTTTTTTCTTTCTGTCAATAAAATGAAAATAATAGTGATACAAATTATTTTAATTGAAATTTTAAACAAAATTTTGACAATAAAGAATTTATTTAAAAAAAAATTTGATGTATAAATTATACATTCCTCATCTAATAAACTTAAAGTTCATCATTCCAATATATTTTTTACAGTTGTTTCACTTACAAGTGTGCTAGTATTTGGAGACTTATTAAATTAAAAATTATGAAATACTACAAAAATAATCAAATTTATGGTTGTCATTAATATTCTCGTTTGTTAAAGTTTCCATAATCTTACAACATTGTTTCACAATCTTAGTTTACTTAAATTAAGTTTATGAAAACAAAATTTATAATTTGAATGGCTTAATGGGGCCTTAAGGCGTTCACTGGTAATTTTAAGATAAAGGTACAAAAAAGCTTCAAAATCAACATTAAATACATAAATTATGTATATATATATGTTAGAAATACCTTTTAAATGTTCTTATTTCTATTATTTAAACAAATAAAACATGTATAATGTAAAAATGTAAAATGTACATATTATTATAAGGAATCCTTTTTAAGATTTAATATTTGGTAACCTTTTATATTATACTGTATAGTGAAATGTTTGTTCGATAATTCAAGATACTTTTTTTTAGCAGAATATAATTTATTTATAGAATTTGAAGTAGTGAGTAAGTGATTCTAAATGTGCTACATGAGTATTACTTTTAGAGTCATGAAATTTTTATTTCTCTTCTTTGTAGAAATTGCTTGCTTTAAAAACTAACTACAATCAATACGAGCTTCTATCTCTTTTTCAAATAAATAAATGTGAACTATTTTCATACATACAATTTTTAAAGTTATAGTATGTTTTATTACGAGAGTTTAATAAAAAAATATATATATTGATATCGATCTTTGAAGGCAGAAAATTGGTAATATCAAATATGTAAAAATTGTTATACACACCAAAGAATTGAAGTTTCAAATTTGTAGTTGATGCACTATATAGAAATTGCAATGCTTTAGGAAATTTATTTTAAAAAATACTTGCAAGAAAAGCTATTTTAATGAATAGAAATTTATTACTTTATAAATATTTTTCAATCAAAATTAAAGAATGAAAAAAAAAATACATTTACTTAAGTATAAGTGGGACATTTAAAAAAAAAAGTTGATTATAATTACGTTAATAAATTAATGATCATGAACACTCGATTCAACTTTTTTTATTTGATGAACAATAAAAAATAATTCCAAAATAATTAATTAGTAAAAATCTAAAATAAATTTATTTTTATGATGCAAAAACAAGTGAAATTAAATGATAATAATAATAAATCTAAATCGTTAGTTTTAAAACTTTATTTCAGAAGAGAAATTAAAATGGATTTCTATTTAAATTCTACTAAAAAATTATAATTTCAAATTTGTAGAAATATTTTATTGACCCAGGCAGTTCATTGCAACATTTTACATGTTACATGGAATCAAAAATATAATTTAATAATCAATTTATATCTTGATTATGGAACAAATAAGTAAATTAAATTACAGTTTGTTGCACAAATTCATTTAACAACTTTCTGATTTTAATTACGTCACTATATAATTAAAATATAAATTCTTAATAATAATATTTTTATAGGACAAAAAAAGTTAATAAACTGCATATTATTATACTCTAGATATTTTAATATTATATAAAATTAAACTAAAGTATATTAATCTCATAAATAACTTAATGAGTTTAATGAAGTTTTTAATTATAATAAATTTAAACCACATTAACTTTGATCATTTTATGCAAGTTTTGAAATATAATTTTCTTTACTTTAAGAAATTAATTTCTATATTATGCATTTTATGTGGCTTTTTAAAAAAAAAAGAAAAAAAATCTTTATACAGTTTAAATTTAATATTATTAAGTGAAGTCAAAGTAGAATGCCACCACTCTTGTTGGTGGTTTATAGAAAACTTTATATAAAACAAAGACAACATGGCATATTATTATGAAAAGATAAGTCACATGCTAAAGTATTTTAATATAATAAAGTCCTGGGAAACTTTGTTCATCTTTATATAAGTTTTCAACTTTAATAAGTAATGCAGAGTTTCTAAAAGTTAATCAAAATGATTTTTTTATTTAACAATAAATTAAAATATTAGTGTTCACGATAAAGTTTAAAAATTAATTTTTATTTTTCTATTTTTTATTATACTTTTCCCCTCTCTCTCTCTCTCTCTCTCTCTCTCTCTCTCTCTCTCTCTCTCCCTCTCTCTCTCTCTCTCTCTCTCTCTATTTCTATTTCTATCTCTATCTCTCCGAACCCAAACTCCAAGTATTTCTTGAAAATAAATCAGAAATTTTATTCACGTGGACTAATTTTTATTATTTCATTATTCATTATACCTTATTTAGAAATATACACGTACCTAACAAATTTGCTGCACAAATAATATTAAACTAAACTCTCGATTTTGTAAATTTACAAGGGACCCAGAAAATGTCAATTTCAAAAATATTGAATATAATAAAATCGAGAGCTTTAACATTGTCCTGCTTATATTGAAGTTTGCTGAGGACCCAACTGAGCATTTCACAAAATCGAGAGTTTACTGTGTATTATTATAATTTAGAGTTCAGTTTTGATAACAGCTTTAAAAATTGATGATTTGTACGCTACTCATTTAAACTTGTATTACTACACTGATAATAATGATATGATTAGTATTAACATGTTTTATTATGAAAGTTAATATATCATAATTATGTAACAAATAATGTCAATATAACATGTCATTTTACATTTTTTTACATACTTTTTGAACACTAAGCCGTTGCTTGTTGTATAACCTCTACTGTTACTATAAACTAACTGGGTCAATAAAGTATCTTATTTCTATTATAATATTTTATCATATCAATTCAGCAATTTTCCATAAATAAAATATAGCCTAAAATCATGATCATTTTGGTTGTTATCAGTTATAATGAACAAAATTATTAATTAATATATTTATTTGCATATTTCTATTTACCTACTCTGAGTCTGATTATTTTTTGTGTTGTACAATTTTCAAAAGAAATGAATACAAATATAAATTTCAAAAGAAATTCGTTCTTTTGTGATGCAAAGAAATATTTTTAAAAAAACACACATTTTTAAGGTTGACAGCAAACATAATCAGGTTTTTTGCTTTCCAAGTTTTTAATTAATTAATTAACTCGACAGCTGCACATAACGTAAAAACATTTTATTCTCTCTCTCTCTCTCTCTCTCTCTCTCTCTCTCTCTCTCTCTCTCTCTCTCTCTCATCTTGTCTACGTATATTTCTCGTATAATTTTTGTTTCTTAGATCTTCTTCACATACAAATAAATGTCTTCATCTTCTTATGAAAATTTTGATTGATTACAAAATAATTTTCTCGTTAATTAAGTGATTTATAAATTTTGATTGACTTTAATATAAAATGATTAACTTGTCAAATTATTATATTAATCTCTTTAAATATTATACTTAAGGATTAACATTTTAATTTATAGTATGAGTTTTGTTTGCATATAGATTTATTTTAAAATATTGTTAGTAACGTTGTAAACAGTTCTGAAATGTAAAGTTTTCAACTTATAAAATTTTACAAAACTTAAACTATTATCATTGAATAACATTCATAATGAGTTACTTTGAAATTTGTTTATTTATTTACATTATATACATATTTATCAAATCATTATTGGGGCTTACTTACTTTTGGATTGATACACGGAAAGAATAAAGTACGTAATTTATCTTGCATTTATGTCATAATAGCATAGATGATGCTAAATTAGAACAATATAAAGTATTATGCTATACAACATAATATTTATGCTACATAAAATAATTTTTATGCAATATATAGTATAAATTATGCTCTATTGAACAAATTGTGCTGGAAATTAGTTAGCATAATTATTACGTGTTTATTTTTGTCCGTGAACTATATTGATAAGTATTTCATGCATGAGATAAAGTAAACAAAACATTAAATTTAAGTGAATCTATATTCTAAAATTTCTTTATTAAGAATTACAACATCAAATACAATATATTTTCCCTATACTAAATATGAAAAATGTTTAATAAAATGTCTATTGTAAGTACTGTGACTGGCCTGTTATTATTATTATTATTACTTTATATGCTTCAGAAGCTAAATCAGCCATACATTTTTATAAAAATAGTACTTAAAAATATAAAGATTTAAAAAAACATTTTAAAAAGTATTAAAAAGTACTTTAATACTTTCAGTCTTTATATTAAAAAAATAAAATAAAAAAGCTTCCTTTTTTTGTTACAGTAAATAGCAAGTATTTACTTTGTAACAAAGCTATGTGAGATAGATTCAAGTTTTTTTACTTTTATATACAGTTATTCGGTTTTCAAAAGTGTACTATAGTGTGATTGTTTAGTTTTTTAGTGGTAGTGGAAAAGTGGAAAAGTTGGCAAAGTAGTAGTAGAGAGATTGAGAGAGAGAGAACATGATGAATTCAAGTGATATTTCACATTGCTAGCGTGACCTTCCCCACTGCACCAACCATTTTTCTCTATTTTTACGTCTCTCTTCTCTTACAGTTTCCGTACCTCTCTCTCACTTTTTGTAACTCACATAAATCTTACATTGAACAGCAAAAGAACACAAAACTCCTCGTGTTTTTTAGTGTGCAAAAAAAAAAACAAAAAAAAAAAAACTTTTTTGTAACTATGAAAAACATTTTTATTGTTTTGTTTTATTTTTTCCCCCTTATAAAATTTTTAAGGAACTCTGTTTTTATTTTATATAAAAATATACACAATATCGTAAAAAGCAAAAGATATGAATTTTTTATTTTGAAAGAAAAATGAAGATCATTTATAAACGACTGATGTTCTATCAAACTTTACAATGCTTTCCATTTCTTTATTTATTTACTTTTGTGTGTAAGTGTAGGCTTCGAGTAAAGTAATTGTGACACCCCCTTAAACTTTCTACAATTATAAAGTTCAAAATTGTGTACAAATATAATATATTGCTTTGTTTGTGAAAATAATTCTAGAATTTAATCAAGAAATACTTTCTTAACATTGCATTTAGATATGAATTATTAAAAATCATGAACTTTTTCTTTTAAAAGAAGATTCAGACATTATACTAAAAGTTGTGAAGACAGAAAGTTTTGATTTTCTGCACAACACTACTAATGGATTCAATTCAAATATTTATGAAGAAAAAAAAATTGGGTCACTATGAATTTTATTATACTTGAAATTTAACTCACACAAGGCCCAATGTAACTATATATTCGTTACCATTTAATTTTAAATGACTTCAAAAAGGCTGGGTCATCTTGTAAATATTAAAGATATGATCCTTCTAACCAAAACCGTAATGTCTCTTAATTCACCAAATTGTTAAAATAAACTTACAATTCCTCTAGCAGAGTGTTTAAAGCATCGAGATCTATTACAGTCTACTTTATTATTTTTGTTACAAATCCAATAAAATTTTCAATTAAAAAAAAACTATCGATTTTAAATTTAATCTTTTTATATACATGAGTATAGCAAATATTTTTATGATAAAATATAATATACACATTCAGTTTTTTCTTGTTCTTTGTATCAACAGTATCAACCATAAGGTTTTATAATATACAATACATATACTATATACAATGAAATATGTTATTTATCGATATGTCACGTATAGTAAATGAAAAATAAATAAAAACGGTTACAAATGTTTTCCTGCAAGATCAAGAGACAGAAACTTAATTTCAATTTATTGGTAGAGAAGGTAAAAACTGGCATATAGATTTATCATTGACACTTGCTGACCTATTTCTACATTATCTCTTTTTTATTTCAGCGATGTTTTATTTTTGTTGTTGTTTGACTGTAAATATCTATATGTGAAAAGAAAAATTTCTTGTTCTGTGTTTTATCACTTATGTTTTTCTATTTTACTTTTTTGATGGTGTATTTGGTTTTTATAGTTTCTCTCATACAGTGGATATACCATCATTTACTAAAGCATTTAAACGCATCATTTAGCAATTTAAAATTCAATATGGACTGTTACATTGAAATCATAGATCTACCAAATAAGTTTCTTTTTACGGTTATTATGCTGTCTCATTTATTTTTAAATATTGTTGCAAGAAAAAAATAGTTAAATTTTTACATATTACATTATCAAGAGTTTGGGATTTTAATTATAAGAAAAAAATCAACCAAAAGGTCATTTTATTCTTTTTTTTTTTTTTTTTTTTTTTTTTTTTTTTTTTTTTTTATTATTACATAAAACTCCTTTTTCAATTTTTGATCAAAATTGAAAAGTAAAATGATTTTTTTTTTGCTACAATATTGATAAGTGTCAAAAACAGATTTTCATTTTATTTCAAATGAAAAAACATTGATTGCTGTATGTGAACAAAATTGCCTGCGCTTTTAGTTTGCTACGAGAAATTCAATAAAGAATTTTAAATTAAACATCTGTTTCAATAACGGAATGAATTTTCAGATAAAAATTTTTTTAAAGTTTTTTTTATATAATTTATTAGCATTATACTTTCAAGATTTGGAGTATAAATGCGTTTTTTATATAATATGTAAGTAACGTTTTTAGAATATTACAAAGAGGAAGGGAGAAATACAGAGAGGGAGAGGGAGAGGGAGAGAGAGAGAGAGAGAGAGAGAAAGTAATGCACTGTTTCAAAGAAGTAAGAAACAAAAAGTTTGAAGTACTTGTAATTTGTTCATTCTGCCTGCTAAAAGCATCTACTTACGTATATCATAGTTATCAGTACAGAAATATCACAATATATGTGTTGATATTCATTTTTTTGAATACATGCCAGCATGCTGAGTATCACAACATAAATATAACAGGCTTTGCTGTTGTGTATAACAAAAATATCATAAATGTAATGTGTCTCCTATAATACACATCCTTAAAGCCCTTATCAAGTTACTTTTTTATTATTTAGAATACTAGATTGATAATTACATTAATTACCATACCTTATAATCCATAATTAGACACCAACACGTTGATTTTGTATTTTTTTTCTTTTTGACTGTTATATCACGTATCTGACGTCACAATGTACCACCGCCAATCACAGTCACCACTCTGGTCACGTGATAAATTTAAGCCCCTCCCTCAAGTTTTTTACCCCTATCATGACCCCATCAGTACATTGTGACGTCAGATACGTGATATAACAGTCAAAAAGAAAATAAATAACAATAAATACAAAATCAACATGTTGATAATAATATTCATGGATAATAAGGTATGGTAATTATCAATATAGTATTCTAAATGATAAAAAGTAAGTTGACAACGGCTTTAATGGTTTTCCAAAAAAAAAAAAAAAAAAAAAACGTATGTTAACTTTTAGATTTATAAAATAGATATATAAGCGTGAACCAAATCAATGCTAAATACCCTAGTCACGAATGTTTGTGTTCCTGCTCTACTCTTACTAACGCAATTACAATTGATAAATAAATCACCTCATTGAAAAGCTATTCACATTTCCGACCGTAAATATTACATTAAATCCAACCTTCTATAAAGACTCTTATAATTTATAAAAAGATTTAAAATGTATCGTAACATAAACAAAATACAGAACTGAAAATGTTATTAAATTCATTGCGTGGTACATTCTGAGGAGATTTTTAGACATTTAAATTACAATTTTCATTCATCACATTTACTATTGATAAAGTTTCTAAACAAATAGTGCTCAAAATTATATTTATAAAAGAAAAAATAATAAAAATAAATCTGCATTATTTAGGTATAAAAAGGATTAAAAATTAAAAGACATTATACATATTATATGATATAGAAATACGATTGTAATATTAAAAATGATGTACTGAAAGTAACTATTATATATGCAAGCAAACAAAATAGTATATTTTCTGTATAAATATTAAAGTTTAATTTACACAAAGAAATTTAATATAACAATATAGGTATGAATATTAAAAATCTTAATTATAAAAAAAAAAAAAAAAAAGTTTTTATAAAATACCTGAGTAATTTTTTATTATATATAAATATTAAAAAAAAACTTTTTAGTCGAGTAATTAAAAAAGTTTTATATTAAAAAAAATGAACGCATTTTTTTTTTAAATACTTTGTTTATACAGATTTTTCATTACTTTAGTGTAATATAAACATCAATTTAGCTTTTCTTTTTTTTTTTTTTTTTTTTTTTTTTTTTCACTACTATATATTATAATGTTTTTGTTTTCAATGAAAACCAAATAGCAACGTCATGTGGAAGCAAATCTATAAGCTTACACACTGTAAGAAAATGTAGGTGAGACGAAGTGATGCGATCAATACAAAATTTACATATTTCAAACTAAAGTTGTAGCTCTGTGACTCAAAAGTTCCGCAGAGTATTTTTGCTTTCTTTATTGATATATTTTTGTTTACTGCGTTACTTTTTATATTGAATTATTTTCTTAAAAATATGTGAATTTAAAAAATAATAAGAAGAATAAAATAGCTTTTTCAGTGTAATTTCATTGTTTGAATTTCATTTCATTTTCTTTTCTATAATATTCTATATACTAAAATATTTGAGTGACATTATTTTTGTGTGGTATTACGTTACGTAACAAAATTTTACAATTTTTGGGGGACTGTCATCACTAATACTGTTTTATGTTTGTTTTATTAATTACTGTCATTATTTTTTTGGTTTATTTACTGGTATGAAACAAGTATATATTTTTATCATTTTAATATTATAAAAAAATGTTTTTTGTTTATTTGTTTTACAAAATAAAATAAACTTATTTAGTATATATTAAAGTTTTAGAAGACTTTTCAAAATTAGTTCTGGTCACTGATCATTATACAGGGTTGGATTCACAAATATACAGTATATTACGCATTTTTACAACAAATAAGATCTATAATAAATTAAAACCGCCAACATGTGTGTGTTTTAAATTTTAAATACATAAAAAACACTGAATATATATATACTTCAACATATAAAATATATTTAAAGGAATAGACTAAAAGAAAACATAAGCATTTATAACACAAAACACTTGATGGGACTTACATAAATAGCTTTAGTTTGTCTCAAAACCCAACTGTAGCTCCGTAGTAGTGATCCAAAAATTTCGATTTATGCAACTCGTACAACATTTTTTTTTTTTTTTTTACTAATTTTCGCATGTTTCTGACATCAGAAACATGAATAGTTACGCAAATTTCATACTTTATAGTATTTTCACGCTCTCTCTAACATTCTGGTAAAAATTGTCATCAGTTTTGAAGATCCCATTTTGTGTTTATTCATTAAAAAGCACATGTTGTTTGATGTGGTCTATGGCTTTAAATAGTATATTTCTTATACAAAAACTCTAAAAACTTAAAAGTAGGTTTCAGTTCAATATTTGATACATCACCAATATATAAGTGAAATATTTTATATATATATATATATATATATATATATATTATATATATATATAAACATAAGGGGGGAATGACGTAGCATAAAAGTCCTTATATTATTCATATTCAAATTTAAGATTTATTTAGGCCACATGGTATGCAAACATATATATTTTTGAAGAATGGACCGTTTAAAATTGGTTATTGATTCTCACTGCAGATACTTTTGTGTCAAGTATGTTACAAGATAGAAAAAAAAAGTAAGTTGCTCTCAAGGGGATAACATGAGTAATTACCAACATTTGCTGCACTGAAAAAAAAAAAGAAAGAAGAAGAATGAAAGAAAGAAATGGTCCTTATCAATAGAGAAGAGGGGTTGCATTTTGACCAGTCAGCATATTTTATAAAATGTGGCGTTGCCTTATATAAAGTACTTTGGCAATGCAGTCTATATATAAATATACTAACTCTACTTTATAGTAGAAGGTGGTTTAATGTAAACACATAAAGATTGGGTAACGGTTTGTAATTCGCTAAATTAAGTTGAAATACTAAAAATACTGAAAGGATATAATTTAAACTACACTTTACCATTAAAATAAATAAATACAGCTAATACATTATATATATATATATATATATATATATATATATATATATATATATATATAATATGTATATATAATTAGTTTTTATAAGGTACACTAGTCAAAATTTATCACAATTTTCCATTTTAGAAAGCTTAATTGAATCCATTAATAATTTAGACGTTAAATTTCAACCTCATCGTATTTTAAACATTTTTATTTCACTTTTCACATACAATAAAGTATAATTTTCAAATTACTTTTTATGTGTTTCATAATTAATTAATTTTTAGCTTTAAAATTTAGTTAACTTTTAATAATGTTAAGATAACAATTCTTTAATTATTGTTCTTTTAATTAACTAAAGTTTTATACAGATATTGTATATATATATATATATATATATATATATATATATATATATATATATATATATATATATATATATATATATATATATATATATATATATATATATATATATATATAAATAATATTATTATTTCTTATTTATAATGTTTTAGTAGTTTTTATATTGACAAGTCTACAAGGTATTTGCTCTTACTAGCGTGAAAGAAAATAAGTATAGATAAAGAAAGACTTGCTCGTCTCTCTCTCTCTCTCTCTCTCTCTCTCCTTTTCTGTCTATTTCTCCCTTTCTCTCTCCCTGTATATTACTTTGGTCGTCACTTAAAAAATATATAGCTTTGTATGTGTTTCAATTCTTTCTTACTTTTTATCTATAGCATTTACTCTAAAACATCACTTTGTAAAACTTCAATACAATTTGACGGTGATTTTTCACATACTTAATGTACTATAATATCGGTAATACAGTATATATATTCCATTCTTTTTCTCTCTGTATATATGTGTATATTTTATAGTATCAATTACAGTGCAATTTAGCTTGAAAATTCGTGGTTACACTACATTAGTCCATACCGACCACTTTTCATCAATCAAAACCATATATAATTTATTCTTGTGAACTTTGACTTTTTATTCAGATATATAATATATATATATATATATATATATATATATATATATATATATATATATATATATATATATATATATAGTTCAAATGAAATTCTTCTATTTTTGTTAATACTAAAATTAGTATTTTTCAATTTCAAAATATTTATCAAAAGTTATGTGAACATTTGAAAAAATTATAACGGAAAAAAATAAGAAACAAACAAATATATTTATTTTGTTTAACTTAAAGGAATAGACCAGAAGAGAAAATTAGCATTTATATCTCCAAAACACTTGATGGGAGTTACATAAATAACATTAGTTTGTCTCAAAATTCAACTATAGCAGTGATCAGAAAATTTCAATTTATGCAACCCGCACAACATTTATATGCTATAATAATTTTTGCCTGTTTATAATGTCAGAAAACGTAACTGTCACGCAAATAGCATTCTTTACAGTATTTTTACGTTCTCTTGTGGGGTTACATTTACATTCTGGTAATAATTGTCAGAGTAATTGTTACTATGAACTGCCTGGGTCAATAAAGGATCTTATCATCGATTTTGGAGATCCCAATTTGTGTTTAGGCACGTGTTATTTCATGTGGTCAACGATTTAAAAGACGTATAGTATATATTGTATGATTTTATTATGTTTCATGTCATTACAGTGTACAAAATAAGTCCCTAATTTATACATAATTGAAGACACAACAATTTTGTGCTTAGATATATGACGTGAGCTATATTTAGTGAGTCTGTATTTACATACCAATGAATTAAATCATAATATGTAATCATGAATTATTTTTTAAAAAATGGTAAAAGTTTAAAACTTAATTAAGTATATTAATATGAACTTGCATGACATTTGACCTCAAATATTTAAATTATGAAGTTGAATATGTTACCTAAGAAAAGTTAATTAATGTATGCAACGGTGTGATGTAAACTAAAGCAGTGAGGTAATTGATTTCAGTATAGTAGGGAGAGGGGAAGAGAGAGAGAGAGAGAGAGAGAGAGAGAGAGAGAGAGAGAGAGAGAGAGAGAGAGAGAGATCAGCTCAACTCAACGTCGTGATTCAATTAATTTGTCTTGTGTCACTTTCACCGCACAGTTGTGGCGAAACTAATAGTTACACATTGCCTTCATTGAACTATATGCTCAAATCAATGATTTAAGCGACCTCTCTTATCCACATGATACTCTGCGAGTGAAAATAATATTGCAATCAAACCTTAAACTTAAACGCTGATAAATATGCTTAGTTTGTATAATTTTGTATATGTGACTATTTGAAACATTTTGATATACAGTACACTACTAATATGTATACAATATTATATATGTAAAATTTAATGCTTTAAATTATAAATAAATCAAATCAGAACATTTTTTGTGCAAAATTTAATCATGCCTTCATTTTTCTTGTAGTAACATAGGATAATATTTCTAGTTTAAAAACTAGATTATATATATTTTTTTAATGCTATAAATTTTATGCGTCGTAAGTAATATAAGTAATAATTACTAATACCAGTAGCATTCTTGTAATATTCTTTATCTTTCCTATATTATATAAATAATAATAATAAAACGAGCTAACTATATTTCACAAAATATACAGCTTAAAATTAAGTAACTTACAAATTCAAAAAGTCCAGACAATAGCCTCACTTGACTACAAGCCTTAATAATTAACAAAAAACTAATTTAATTTCTAGATTAGTATTCTGTGAGTGTTATAATAATATTTTTGTAGGTTTTTAAGTTAAGATAAGATAACCCTAGGATATTAAAAAAAAAATACAATTTATTATCGTATAAATTATATAAATTTAAAATGTGATAAAAAAAGTTTAAATTGTTAAATATTAAATTATTTAAATACGTAAATTCATTATTATTAAAAAATATGTATATTTAAAAATTTTGTGATAAAACTGTAGGTATTGTATTTTTATTTCCCAAATTTATTGTCTATTTATATTTAAATCTATTAAAAACAGTCATGCAGTATCAATATCGAGTTTAAAACGATATTCGATTTAATACTGAAAGCATATCGAATCGTATCTTACTGAATTCTTTAGTGTTCATTATAGAACATCAGATATCATTATATAGATCTTTTTATTTTTAATGTTGATATAATATACAGTATATATTTTATGTTTTTACCATGTACACTTTTGATCAGATTTTATCCGATAAACTAAGGATGTAGATATATTTGCTATTAAACTAAATTTTTGTTAATGACACTCTAAAAATTTACCTAAAAAATTAAAGCTTTCTAAATATTTTACGTGGGTAATATAAATTGCGTGGCATTACAATTGCCAAAAGAAAAATATTGACGATATTGTATTGAATTTTTTTTACAGTGTCAAATCAGGATCTATATCGTCAGAAAATATCGATATCTTTGGTATATCGAAATAAACTGGCATCAAATTCATGTCTCCTATAAAATATCTGAGATTGTAAAATTAATAATGATTTTCCTATTGCATGTAAGGAGATAATAAAGTTTTGATTTTTTTTTTAACATTTGTTACAATGTTAGGTCATAAAACATTTCATTTTTATTTTTATTGTTTTTGTTTTGTTTTTTTAAATAAGAGTCTTGCATGTGTGTATGCATATATATATATATATATATATATATATATATATATATATATATATATATATATATATATATATATATATATATATATATATATATACACGTTTAGAAAATCAATATTGTAAAAGATTGCAATTCAAAATTTTTAAATTTTACGAAAATTAGTTTTCCTCCCTACTAATTGGATTTATACTTCGCTTTTAACACATCAAAATATTATTTACGTACATAAATTAAAATTTAATTTACAAAGTAAATCTTTATATATATATATATATATATATATATTATATATATATATATATTAAAAAAAAATCTATGATGAATGGACATAAAGAAGTACGAAATACAAAATTGTATTACATTGTCTGTGTGAATGAAAAATCGCGTGATTTGTAGCCGTCGTGTAACATATATATTTGTAAAAAGTCTTTTTTATACGTAACACATTTTCTATGTGGGAGTAGGAAATTTGTCACCAGAATTAATGTTACTATATAGAGCAATATGAGAGAGAGAGAGAGAGAGAGTTGAGTAATATCACAGCTATGTTTCCAACTGTATTGGTAGCAACAGTCTCTAATAAGAAATAGCCAGACTTATTTATGTTAGTTTCTATATTGTAATACATGATATTAAATTTCAAATCCAATTATAAGTTTGTAGGGTTAAGTATAGAAAAAATAAGATAAAAGAACTTTAAGCGAAAGCCGAAATATATATATATATATATATATATATATATATATATCATCATAACTACTTTGATATATTTCATTTCTTTTTGCAAATTATTTTTACATGTATGTGGACGATCTAATATAAAATATAATTATAAGTTTCTGTGTACATTCTCGTGATTAAGTAATACAGCAGGGTTTCTATTTATTTAAAAATTAATTAATATCTTAATAGTATTTTATGCATATGTATGTGTAGTATGATATTATAAAACTTTCAAATGATTCAAATGAGAAAATGTTATGGTATGCTACTTTCAGTGACGTGCTGGATTAATTCTCTCTTTATCTCTCTCTCTCTCATGCCAGGTCAGAGAGAGAGAGAGAGAGAGAGAGAGAGAGAGAGAGAGAGAGAGAGAGAGAGAGAACAGGCTTTATATTTGAGTATATAGTGCAGAAACCATAAAAGAGAATTACTATAAACTAAAAATAAAAAAATTATTTGTTTTTAATTTTTAAAAACATTTTCCTTTATAATAATTTCAATATTTTTATAGAAGTTAATATAAATATAGTATAATATAGCGTATCGTATATCGTGTTCCCTTTAAAATAGCTTTAAAATATTTTACAAAATTTACTTTATAATGAAAGTAAATAAAAAATAATCTTGTACCATTTCTACAATTAAATATTCTGCTTTTATTTTGTCTTTGGTTTGTGACAATAATAATTTATATCCAAAACTAATGTTTGTTTGTTTGTTTTTTCTTTTAAAAATATAATTCATTTAAAATATACTCTACTGTATCTGATCATTTATTACTTTCACAATATTAGCCTTTCTAAGTTAGAATTATAAAATAATAATAATAAAAACATACTATAATACAATAACTGTAAAACACAAAATTACGAATACTATGTTAAATTATACATATTTTAGACCTTATTGCGCAAGGAATTGATTTAAATGAGATTATATAGGAAAAGCAAAGAGGCTGGTAGATTCCGGAGTGAAATAAAGGTTTTTGTTGTATATATGGATTTCAATAGTCATTTCCAAGGGAATAAAACAATAAGCCTCGCCCATAACCATACTTCCTGTCAACTCATGCATATACATCATGAAATGTCACAAAAGTTACTGTTGTTATGGTTTAAATTTTAACATAACTTTAAACTTAAAATATCATTCTATGTTTACATATTTTGCATATTTATATAGCATACTTACTCACAATAGAGTATGTCTTTTTTTCTTTACTTTACGACTGCAGTATATAAAAAATGTGGGTTATTTAAACTCTTCTATTGATATATAAAAAAAAGCATAAAAATTACTTTGTACTATGTCAACCACTCAAATTTCTATCAAATGCTCAGAGTTGTTTGAAATATTATATTTTTATTACTAAAAGTAATAGAAATTGTCAAAAACGCTTGAACTCTGTATTTAATATCTACAGTATATATATATATATATATATATATATATATATATATATATATATATATATATATATATATATATATATATATATATATATATATATATATATATATATATATATATATATATTATATATATATATATATATATAATGCCAATAAAGTGACGTGACCAAAGTGCTCTCTACTCGTGAATCATATAAAAATATAACATGAAAAAATTTGTGTAAGTCAATGTCATCTACAGGAGGTCAATTATTATCGATGATTTGTCATGTCTGTCCTCTGGAATCAATGTAAATTCCAATGTTGTAGTAACTAATGGCTTCATAACTTACACATATACGATACGCAAAACCTATTGTCAATAGTTTTTTTAAATAAGTATAGTAAAGAGATGAAAAAAAATGTAAATTATTAGGTTTGCAAAATAAACCAAAATGATATCTTTTTGGCAAAAGTTGTGAAAGATAATAAACCAGTATACTAAGGACTCAAAACTATGGTTTTAAACGTTGATGCCAAATTGAGATGCTATCTTTAATATCAAGAGTAAAAAAGGGGCAAAAGTTTCAATGGAAAAATAAATTCAATTCATAGTAGAGAGGGGAAAAAAAGACTGGAGTGCTTCGATTTCTCTGTACAACAAGAATATTATATCAAACTTTTGATACCTGCCATGATTTTTTTTTTCAATTGGAATATACTAGAAATGCTTGACATTAAATTGACATTGGTTCGCAAAAAAAATTTAAGGCCTAAATCACTTCTTTTTTTTTTTTTTTTTTTTTTTTTTTTGCTATATTGTGTTATTGTGCTATACACCAATCTCAGTCCCAGTCAAGACATTGTCGTATCGACAGTTAAGGACTTTCCAATTAATGGAAAAGCACACACGGGCCTGCCAAAATACTGAAAAAATGTCATTTAAAAATAATATTTCAAAATATGAATCAATACGTAAATTAAACAAAAATTATTACTTTTATCTTTCAAATGAACTTCATTTCATTAAAAAAGAAACACAATAAGGATAAAAATGATACTCAAAACCAGTTAAATGTTTTGAAATACAAAATAATATTTTAATTGTGTTTTATTATTTTGTTTTGTTGCTTTACCGCGTGAACCCACAATATAAGGCCAACCTAAACAGAACACAAGAAGAAGAAGAACCCACAAGTTTATTTAGTAAACAATACAGGTTACTCAAAATATCATAGTTGGAATTATTCCCACCAGTATTATTAATAGGCAATTCAATCTCTGAAATAAGGAAACAAGTTTCTCATTTATATAGGAAAATAAATTTTTATATAACTGATGATTTTTTTTTTCCTGTCGTTGACATTATTTGAAATGAAATCAATGTCGCCAGTATATCTTATCATCAAAGTATATCTTTTGGGAACAAGAACGATGGCAGCTAGGGCTTTGTTGACGGAAACAGTATTCACTTCAGCGAACAGTCAAGACCATCTTTTACATAGGCCGAGATTATCGGGATAAATGTTTAACTGGAAGGGTTACTTTAGAGATTATTGAGTGTATTTAAAAAATATATATATATCATGTAACACAAAGAGAGATTTAAAATGATAAATTGCTTTTATATATATATATATATATATATATATATATATATATATATATATATATATATATATATATATATAATATATATATATATAATATACACATGCAATTTTGTTATACATTAAAGGAATAGACCAGAAGAAAACATAAGCATTTATATCACAAAACACTTGATGGGACTTACATAAATAACTTTAGTTTGTCTCAAAACCCAACTGTAGCTCCGTAGCAGTGATCAGAAAATGTCAATTTATGCAACCCGCACAACATTTTTTTACTAATTTTTGCATGTTTCTGACGTCAGAAACATAAATAGTCACGCAAATTGCATACTTTATAATATTCTCACGCTCTCTCGTGGGGCTACATTAACATTCTAGTAAAATAAATTGTCAACAGTTTTGAAGATCCCAGTTCGTGTTTATTTATTAAAAATTACATGTTGTTTTATGTGGTCTATGGCTTTAAATACGTTGAAAGAATCTTAAATATTTATTTACCTCATTTAAAATTAATTCAAATATTCAAAACCCCTTAAACAATATTGAATCAACCCATATATTATAATACTTTATAATCTTTGTATATAATAGAAGCTTTATAAGTTTAAGAAAAAAGATTCAAATGTGGCAATTTAGTTTTGAAAAGAGCAAAGCTCGTAATAGAATATTATATTCAAACATTATACGGCCTCATTTAAAAGATGGCCTTGAGAGGATAGCCCTTTCTTAGTTCCTGTTTGCTTTAGGAATAATAAAAAAAAACTTAGAAAGTTTGTGACGCTAAAACTTTTGACTTTTATATGCGTTCAAAACAATACATTATATAAGTTGTTGTTTTTCTATTATGTATCCACTTTATATTTATATAAATGTCAAAGTTGACTTGAATATGATTTTATTTTATATTCTCATCCTCTTAAAATTTTACTTTGTAAATAAAATTTCATTGATTTTATTTTAATAAAACTTTTGATTCAATATATAGATGTAAAACTTATGTAAATTTAATGGTAAAATATATTTTTAAGTATATAGAATATATCAGAAGCTTTTTTTGATGACTTTTTTTTTATTGTGGTTGGTAATATAAAAAGTTTTTCTGCTTTTTTTTTTCTTTCTTGCTTTATATATATACATACTATATATATATATATATATATATATATATATATATATATATATATATATATATATATATATATATATATATATATATATATATATATATATAATATATCTTTCTTATTCATTTTGATTCAAGTGAGTAATAATAACAGTGAACAACAAAAGATGCAAATAGGTCAAAATGAGCATTTTCTTCTTATATTCACATATCGTATTTTCATAATACATATTTTATGTCATCTCAAATAATCATTATAAATAAAAAAAAAAGTTTTTTTACTAATGAACTAACCCTGAGGCTTTTCTATATATATATACTGTGCAATACATTAACACCATATAGCTCATATATAATAATAATAATAACATTTCGATCTTCTTTTGTCATTTCCTTTATGTCATGGACTCGTACTTTCATTCATTCATCTCAAAACTTCATTTCCTTCAAAAATACAACAGAAATATAATATCCGTTTTATTAAAAAAAAAAAATCAAATCATGATTTATATTTTTATTAAATAGAATGTATAATATATATATATAAAAACTGCAGCAATTATTATTTTTTAATAAATTTTAATAATCAATGCTTTTTTTTTCTGTGTATTATATATTGCAATTAGATTGAATTTCGTCTAGAGTGCATATTTCTATTTTATAACTTTCTATTAAACGTGACACACTTTATTAAAATGTATATGTATGAACAAAATGTGTTTACTTAATGCAATTTTCACATACGGTATACTTTTGACCATAGTTATATTATATGATTATATTTTACGTATTTAATTTAATTAAATCCTGCATAGAAATAACAGTAAATAGACTAGCTGATGTTTACATGGAATTTAAATTGAAAAAAAAAACTGATATAAAATTTAATCCAAAGATAAAAGGGTTAACATAATTTTAAAAGAAACTAATTTTATTTCCATAGATCACAGTAAAACTAAATTAAATAAAAATAAAAGCAACATCCTTTGAAGAGTTTAAAAAAAAAAGTAACTGCATATTCAGCACTGCATCGTTTACAAATCTAATTAAAAAAACAACTTATAATTAAATTTTATTTTTTAATTTAATAAATCAGTTTAAAAATATAAAACTTTTTTTCTTTTTAAATATTTTTCATAATTATTTTTTCCCTTTTTGCATTAACACTAATGAGGATTTTTTTTTTTTTTAAGAGTCAACAATTTAAAATGACTGAAGAGTTTATAGCAGTATGGTGACAAAATTTCTAAAGTAAACACGATGATTTTTAATTATATGATGAAAAAAAAAGCAAGAAAATTTATGATTTATTTCTTAAAGCTACTCTCCAGACTAAACAACATGTACTTTTATTTCAATTAATACAAAATGGGACACTCAGTAACATTATCAAATTTAATTATTACCCAAATGTAACTCTGCAAAAGAGCTCGAAAAATTGTAAAGTTTGCAAAAACACACTATTGCTGACGTCATGACTAATGATGTTTAATAGAAAAAGTGTTGCGGGTTGCATAAGTTGAAAATTTTCTTATACGATTAAGGTGTCACGATTGGGTTTTTGGACAAAACAATTGTATTTTTGGGAATCCTATAAAGTGTTTAATAAAATAAAAGGGTATGTTGTCTGGTGTGGAGAGTTGCTTTAAGACTAACCCCCGTAAGCTGAAACGCTAACTAACTAGTTAAACCGTAGTTAAGTTGTTATTTTGATTGTTGCAACAATTAAAATAAGATAACTAGGGGTTGCAGCTTACAGCCCTAAGATATAAAATAGTATTATATTGCCCGGTTATGTATTTATATGTAGCATTTCTTTATCTGCATATAAATACTGCATTGTATTAGCAAAGTGTAAAATTTTATGGCACAGTATATGTACATTAAGTCAAAGCTAATATATGAATCGGCATATGAGACGGGAAAGCCGGTACTACGGGATTTGACTAAAAAGTTGTAAAGAAAGAAAAATCTAAAATTTTAAACAGTGATACATTAGGATAAGATATCTTCAAAAATGTAAAATATTTAGGGGGCCACCATGCTAGATTTTAAATTATGATTTTTTTAAAGTTTTAGTCCCATAAGAGCCCATGTTAATATCATTAATTATTTTCTCTTTTATCTAACGTGGGCATGAGTTCTGAAAATTTTATCATAGATAGCTGTTACTGTTAACTTTCTAATGTCATCATAAAGTTTGTGAGTTTTCTTTTTAGATTTTGACAAGCCATCTCAATACAACCCTTAAGACATTGTATTAATTAAATTAAATAAATTATGTTCATAAACCATTGTACTGTATATTTTATTATATAACTAAACTTATACTTACATAATAACGTAACTTACACTTTTTACTGTCACTTATTTTAAGTCTATTAAAGTGATACTAAATACAAATTATATACGCTTAAAAAAAATAGTATGCAGTGATTTTTAAAGAAACAAATGCAAGTTCGCTACTTATTTTGAATGTTACTGTCTAATGTAATGAACACAAGTTGCAAATCGTTTACTTTTTTTCCTACTAATCGTAAAATTATTCAATTTATTTAGTTTGAAACTCTAATACATATTACATATAATATTTATGTCAAAGTCAAAGAAATAGCGAAACAAATAAAATAATAAAAAAGAGATAACAAGTGAACTGAACTAATAATAATGCACTGTGCATGCAAACTAATAAAATACAAAATCGTTAAGAAGTCTTTTGCTAGAATAGAAATTGCATATCAGTAAAGGAAAAAAAAAAAGACTGTAAATGGAGTGCAATCCAAGTATTACTTGAAAAATATTTTCTTAAAGTATTCATAGTAGTGACATACATTTGAAAGTCATTTTCTATAATAGCTTCTTATATACTTGAATAAAATATACTACTTATATATAAACTTATAAGTAGGTTCTTAAAACTTCATTATAATATGATGATAATAATATTTTATTATGATATAATATTGTAATGACTTTATCATTACAATAAAATTTTATCAAGTCAATCAATATTAGTACCCACGATTGTCATGAAATATTTTTTACCATTTAAAAAACTCATATTAAATTTGTTATATGAAAAAAGCGCTGAATTCAAATTGTAAAACATAGTGTGTACAGTACACTACTTTTTAGGTTCTTTATTATGATATTTATTTATCTTTATACGTATTATTAAAAAATAACGGAGATCGTTTGAATGTTTTTTTTTTTTTTTTTTTTTTTTTTTTTTTTTTTTTAATAATTTTAATTTTATGGAGTATGGCGTGCAAATGATCGTGAGTTTATTTCTCGGTGGTTAAAGGTCAACGCAGCCATCAGGCGGTCTTTTTGCGACTAGTAGCGCTATAGAATTAGGATTTATCTAATTTTTTTCGCTAAGCCAATCGGGAGCCACGGTCGCATGGTTATCGCTCAGGAACAGATTGACGGCTGTTTTGGGCTTAAATGATTTTTTCAGAGTTTTTTCGTCTTATGTATTGATTACGTGCTCGTGTTCTCCGCACTTTCGATACCCGTGCGTAAAATCAGGATGTCATATCACATGCTAAACGATATGAGAGATGTTTAGGCTTGATAGTTCTATTCAGATCTTCAGGGAGTCCTGGTAGTGGTTATAGTGGCCTACGCCAAGACGAGGATGGCTTACCAATCCACCTCGTCTCTTTCATTTCTATGAAATCACACATTATTGAGTTCATACTATTATGTAGTTTAGAACTAGTATTGCTTCTTTTTTTTTTTTTTTTTTTTTTTTTTTTTTTTTTTCTTCTTCTTCTTCTTCTTCTTCTTCCAAACACAATGTTATTTTAGAATTTATAATTTAATACCAATTATTTCATCATTTTTCCCTCCATTCAACAGAAAAACTTTCAGTAAATACTGTTATTGCGACACAATATAATTTCAAATCTCATTTTCATAAATATGTAAACGAAATAACATTAACAAAGAAACATGACATTTTGTATTTTAAGAATATTTACTGAAACTATTAACTGTTAATTCAGCTTGTTCAATGGTACTTCAACATTGAATTTACGTTTATTATTTAACGTTTCAATACTATGGAAATTTACTAAATGTATTTTCAATAGTTTTAATGATGTTTATATTTCCTTTATTTTATTATTCTTCTATATAAAAGTATATATATATATATATATATATATATATATATATATATATATATATATATATATATATATAATTTATATATATAACAAATTTATACAAAGATACACCTATACTGTATCAACTCATGCAGGTAGCAAAATCGATATTACTAAGTTACTATTCTACATTCTAGTATGGTTCCGGACAAATATTTGCTTACTGCTTTTAGTGCTCTCTCTCTCTCTCTCTCTCTCTCTCTCTCTCTCTCTCTCTTCCTCTACTTATATTACTTATATATTACCTACATTAAACTTCAAATATACTTGATAATACAAAATAAAAGTTTTTCTCTTATAAAAAATAAGTTAACAAGCTATAGAAATTATAATTACTGCTTATAATTATAAATAACTTGATTTGAATTTGTAAAATGAATACGATAAATAAAAAGTATGATGGGGAATGTTCACAAGGACATTTAAATTCATATAACTCTTACCTGAAGATACGACAATCAATGTTCACAAGGACATGTAAATTCATATAACTCTTACCTGAAGTTACAAGAATCAATGTTAATTGAATTCTTACGTGAAAGTTACGTGAATTTACGCGTCATTGTGAACACCTCATTAAACTATAACAGTATAAATATTGTATATGAGTATTTTACTGAATATGTATTTATATTTTTACTTCAAGTTAAATATTATTTTTAGTAAAGATAAATCCCATATTGTACATAGTTCAAAAGTAGAAACAGAACTACAATATGAGGTCATTTGTATGCTTAAGAGTGTTCTAGGATGGCTCAGTGTTTTGCTTATAAGTAGTTCAGTCGTGTTGAAAGATGGAAATAAGTGGGTAGTGTAGTGTATATAGTTTAGTCTACAATAAGCAAGGTAACTAAATAGGGAGTGTACAGAATTGCTTTTATAATTCAATATTGTGTATTCGATTTACAATTGGAGTGTTTGGGAATTAAACATTTTATAGCAATTAGAAGTTAAATTACATTGATTACTTCTTACTTTAATTGTTTAAATAATAACATAATTAACTTGATCGATAATAACGCACGCAAGATTTATTATATATAAGTAAAAAAATGACATAAAATATTGATTTTTCATTACTATTTCCTTGTGCAAAAGTACTTCTAGTAAATCTCATTTAACATTTTCAGTTCTCAGCTACTCAGTGAAGTACCAAAATTATAAAGATGGAATATTAGAGATCCTTTTCTCGTGTCACCTGTGATTAATTAGGGCTCCACCAATCATCTTTATTTACAATTGCATTGTAATATTGATTTTTTTTTTTAACAACCAAAAGATCAATTTTTATTTTCAATCTTATTCAACATTTCTTTTATTTACTTTTTAAAAGGGAAAGAAGAATACTTGAACTGTACAATTATTGTTGTCGAGAGCTTTGATAAAGTGAAATAAAAAACAAAAGAGAGGAAAAAAACTTTAGAGTTGAGATTGCGAAAGCAAGCGACAAAATGTTAAATTTCCCAGAAGAATTGTTGGTAGAAAACAAATACAAAGAAAATTACCTGCAATACTGAGCGAGAGAGAGAGAGAGAGAGAGAGAGAGAGAGAGAGAGAGAGAGAGAGAGAGAGAGAGAGAGAGAGAGAGAGAGAGAGAGAGAGAGAGAGAGAGAGAGAGAGAGAGAGAGAAAGGACAAAAGGGCGCAGTCATTATTTAACATCGTTTTTTTTTGTTTTTTTTAAGACAAAATGAAAAACTGAAATTCAATTGAACTTTCAATTGTTTGTTATTTTATTAAATTTAAATGTTTATTGTGTACACAAAATTTAACTTAACACTTTGATTTAATAATAAAGTACTTTTTGTTATATTACATTTATACTAAAATGAATTTAATTTAAAATTAATTTATATGTTTTGTAATTAAAACAGTGAACATGTAGAGTACACTCAGTATAAAATATAATTATTTATATATACATTACAGTAAAAAGTACTTTGCATTTTTTTAATGCACTTTGTTTTTGCATTTTCATTAAATAAGTATGTTAAGTATTATAAAATAGGAATGTACACAATTATATGGTTATTGCATTTGCAATCTTGTATTTAATAAAAAAAATGTGGATGTGCAAACAGTAAGACAAAGGAAGTGATTAATGACTAAGTGAGGAAAGAGAACAAATTTATTGTTTTCTTATACTGAAGGATTTGAGATAATCTGTAAAAGTAAATTGATTTTACTTTGAAATATAGATAACTTTATATTTATTAAATTTAAATATTGATTACAGATCCTACTCTTTTTCTTTAAATTAAAGTAAATGATATCTTTAAAGTAGCCTAATTGTACAAATTATTTTTAAAACACATATATAGTAAATATTACAATTAACTAACTACTATAATAAGAATGAGGATAAGAAATTTATTGACTAAGGCAGTTTACATTATATTAACAATATTATAAAAACTGACTATAAGAATATGTTTTACTTAAATTATGATTACAAAGTGTATTTTGAGTTATTATGAATATTGAAGAATCAGCTTATTATTTAAAAGTATCGATCCCAAAAAAAGAGGATCGAGGTTCTAAATAAAAAGAAAAAAACAAACATACAGTCTAATTCTTTAGATTAGCCCCTTGATTTATATAGAAAAATAAATAACCCTAAAAATGAATGATTTCAAAACTCCATGATTTTTCTAGCACACCTGATTGATTTAGTTACATTACCTGTACATTTATACTGTACCTTGGTATGGACCGGTAGTAATTATGCAAGCAAGAAAACATGAGAGAGTAAGTAGTTCACTTCTTGCCATTGTTTGTCGTCACTATAACCCACGTCATAAACAGGCTAGGTATAGAACTTGCACGTAGCTTCAATTCAAACTATAATGCTAACTAGACTATTATATGTAAAACTCAATGCATCACACTTGTTTCACATTTCAGACAATGGGAAATATTAGTGCAAATTTGTAGTTCAATTTCAGTGGTATATATACTTTGTTGAAAATGCAATTTCTTTTGAATATTTTTAGGAGTTTATATATTGCAGCTGAATATATAGAAACTTTATTATAGTAAAATTGAATTATTAAATCATTTACAAAAATTATTATATTTTACACTACTTTCCTGTTAATTCAATTATAACTGTATCTCATTAAGCTAGCATTCATAAAAAAATAGTAAACAGAGGTAATATAGAGCACAGATCTAAAACTAGAATAATGAGCTTCCATCTGGATATAAAACAATGTGCACATCGTATTTATTATTTAAGAAATCAGTACAGAAATACCTACTTGAAAATATGTTTTACAGTGTATCTGATTATTTAGTAGTTAATAATATTAAATAAATGTAATTGATCTTGTATTGGACATAATTTACTGTATTTGATTGTGTTTTTGTCATATTGTATGTTTGTGTTTTGACTTTATTTGTTCTACTCTGTAAAGACATGGAACCTAATAAAATCTGATATCTTATAGTGAAATAAAATAAATATTACATAATAACTCACTATTATTGTATTAATATTGAACAAATATTTCAATTTATTTTTTAATTTCTATGTGAAATAATATAATATATATATTATTGCCTTAAAATTTAGACTGCACGACGGTATGAAATGAAAAATTTGTGGGGCGAGTAGTACATCTCTCTCTCTCTCTCTCTCTCTCTCTCTTACTCTCGTATGTAAAATTTGTCGCCATCAAGGCGTGCGTACAAGGATCCCTTGAGTACCTCTTCACTTAGCCACATGTCACCCAATCCAGCTAGAAAGAAGAGAAGGAGAGAAAAAATAAAAAACGAGCACAAAGAAAAGTTATGAATAAATTTTTCATTCTAGAAACTGAGATATTAAATAACGTATAATAAATTAAACTTGCATAAAATATATTTCAGGTAAATAACAAGTTTTTTAATAAAAAATATGTATACATTTATAGATATATATATATATATATTTCTTAAAAGACTTTATAATTCATTTAAATTTCATTTAAATGAAGTCATAATGAAATTACACGTTATTCTGAGTTGGAATAATTTTTTTTTCCTTTTTTTCTTTTTATAATGTACTTGATTTTATATACCATTAGTAGTAAAGAAGTTTCTATATTTACCTGTTTTTTTTTGTACCTAATTTCTTTTTCAATATATTATGGCTTTATTAATAAAAAAATATATTACATTATAGAACATATAGGAAGCAAATAAATTGCGTATTTAGTTATTTTCAAGCTCATTACAAGAATACAAATCGTAAAGGCAAAGTTATTTGTTAGAACCGTAAACATTGTTCTATATTATATTACTTTATAATATATAAAACAGAATAAGAAAAAGAAGAAAATAAAAAACCTTTCGTTCGTTGATATATCTTATTTACTGAGGTTAGATGATGTTTATTCACTTGGGTTTAGTTTCCGAGCTATATTTATCCAATTTTGTATGAACTTCTATACTACAGTTTACCTTATTTCAACCCTTACATATTTAGCTGTACACTGGTTAACTTAAATAAATATTTGTCTACTTGTACTTTATAAACTAACCAAATATATAGAAATGTAAATCAAATTATTTTAATATATAAAGTATAATTTTAATAAGTATTAATTAAAATTTTAGATTTTAATATAATTTTTTAATATAACTTTTGTTATATTTCGTTATGGGTAATGTTTGAAAATAAATCTAATTAATGTACAGAAATTTTTAGCTAATATAAATACATCGAATAAAAATATAAATTTTAAACTTCAATTTCCTCTTCTTTTTTTTCCCCATGCAAAATTTTGATGATTAAATCATTTTGAGAGCACAAAATAAATTTGATTGCTCTGCTGATGTATTTATTACAATTTTTAGTGATCGTAGCAATTAAAAATATAATCACACAACAGCTAAATTATAACAATAACAAAATATTATTTTCATTACTATAAAAAAGAGGGGGTAAAAATAAGAGAATAATAATAACAATAACTTTATAATAAAATATTTAATTTTTTTCTAACAACTATATTTAATTATTAAAAACTTCATTACTATATGTTAACAAAATAATTACTTGGGCATAATTAAAATTGCTATTTATTTTATATAAAAGCGAGAACACTATTATTATAATAATATTGTTGTTAGTTAGTTAGTTGTTGTAGAGTTTTTTTTGTTTATTTATTGTTATATCCCGATGTTAGTTAGCCATTCTATAACAATACATTACTTTAATTGTAGTATTATTTGTAAAAATAAAGCCAAAAAAAAAGGGGGTGCTAACACATTATTACAACAGGTCATAATTTGTAAAAGAAAAACAAAATAACCTCAACATTATTACTTTATGTTAAATTTTATAGAAATATATTTTTGTAAAGACAATTAAATAATATAATATAAAGATTTATAACAAAAAATAAAGTTAATTATAAAATACAAATAAATCAATTATATAACTTTTAATACATTTATAATCTAATAAATAATAAAAAAATTAATCCAGTTATATGGAGATTTTATATTAATAATGATGAATGAATTGATGAAATTATTGAAAACAAGAGACAACTCATCGTAAAATTGAAATGAGATTTAAATAAAATTAAAAATGAACATTTTTAATTCATTGCTATTTGAATGGAGTTGGAAAGTATTTATTGAATGAAAAATTATTTTGTTGATTTTTTTTATATAATAAAATACTAGATCAATGGTTATTTAAAATTTCTATTTCTTTACAAATATTTTATATGAAAAATTACCCAAATATAAATTTCTAGAACGAAATCAATATGTTATATGAGAGCTGTACTATGTATGTAATATGGTGCTATTTCTATTATAAATTTTACACACACAATAACTTAGTTACTAGATACATTGGAAAGGATATATCAAACAGATGACCATTGTGAATATTGTATTATTTTCTCTTTCTCTTTGTTCATCTCATCAAAAGTGAATAATGTTTAAAATTTAATTAACGCCAAGAGCAATGGGAATGAAATTTTATGACCCAATTTTACGAATTATTGGAATGACTTTTTGTTTTTGTTATAATTCTCATCAAACCACTGACTGGTTGATAAAACAACATAAAACAATTTTAATTGTTAGTTTAGTAGATTGATCATCCTCGAGGCTAATATAAAACTAACTACACCACTTCAAATATTGATGATGGATGAAGGGCAGAAAACAAAAAAATTTATACTAACTGGGATTTTTTATTTGTTTATATATAAAAAAAAATGATGAGATGAAAATTACCTCTTTTTTTCACACTTTTTTAAAGAAAGGATTTATTTTTTTAATTTGCCTTTATTTTGACATTAAAAGTAAATAACTGTTTTAGACTTACAATTTATAATATTACTTATTTTACAATTTTTAAACTTTTTTCTTTTAATTTCTTATCATTACAATAGTAAACTTTAAACGTCACGCTGAAGTTTCTTCTTCTTCTTCTTGTTCTTTTTCTTCTTCTTCTTCTTCTTCTTCTTCTTCTTCTTCTTCTTCTTCTTCTTCTTCTTCTTCTTCTTCTTCTTCTTCTTCTTCTTCTTCTTCTTCTTCTTCTTCTTCTTCTTCTTTCATAATTGTTTACGTGAGAAAAATAGAACGTAAAATTTTATATTTATTGTTCATGCTAGTGTGTATTTTGTTGTAGCTTCATAAAAATGATAATAGCAGAAATAGTTTGTGTATTTGTATAAATGCATATAAATTAATAAAATTTGAAATCATAATTACTCTAACGAAGTTCACATAAAAGTTTCATTGCAGATATTAAATAATTCAAATATTTTATTCAAGCATATATGATAGATATTTAACTAGATGTAATATATATATATATATATATATATATATATATATATATATATATATATATATATATATATATATATATACTGTATATATAATATTATATTGAAAATAACATGTTAATCAATAAATGCTTTTCAAATACGATTGCAAAGTGATTGAAAGGCTTTTCTGGTATGCATGCTAATAATCCATTGAACATGATGGTATTTGTAAACTTTGTCTTTTTTTAAACACAGTTTCATAGTATCAAATACAGTTTAACTTTTAAAACCTTACTATATAATGTATTATGCTCATGGGGTATTTTATTATTAATAGTATTTTTCAATAGTGTTTCAATATTTCTTTTCATCGTAGAGGGCACTTTTTTTTTTTTTTTTTTTTTTTTTTTTTTACATTGTTCAAGTTTCATTTTTTTTTTTGAATTGATGCTATATAGTGTTAATAAAATTAATTATTATTTATTAAAGGTAATATTAAGTTAGTAATCAAATTTGTTAATTAATATATTTAACTCGATGTTCTTACATTGGATTCTACTATGTATAATTACGTCTATAACTTGCATTTTTTTTAGGAGTTTGTTTTTGTGTCCGACAAATAGTATAACTCACAGGATACTTACAATGCTTATAGTTGAAAAGCAAATAACTTTTTTTACTTCTTTGCGTGTTTGCAAATTTTCTTATATATATATATATATATTATATATTATATATATATATATATAAGAGCTAACAACATAAACCTTCTTAATGTTTATCTAAAACCACTACATGAAAATATTTGTAAACGTCTCATCATAAGGAAAGACAAAAGCTGATTTTCATTAAACGAGCTCATTAAGTTTGTTATTGGATGTCTAATGGAGCATACTATGGCTGCAAGCAAAGATTCTATGAAGCGTAAAATGAATGAGAGACGTTTATATACGGATATAATAATAAAGTCAGAGAGAAAGAGGAGACGTTGATTTGTACATTTTCAACGTAATAATGTCATAGTTAGACGTACATTTTCTTCATATCACAATTGTGACATAAATATATTGTAGACAGACATTGAGTGAGTACGGAGCAGAATGTTATTAATATTCAAAATATACTGAATTGTTATACATAATACGGAGAGAAATCTATTTAAATATAACGTATTTAATTAAATAAAAAAAAACATACCATGTGTGATAATATTTTGTATACCATATATAACTAAATAAATAATAATGGACTCCATTGTAAAAGGATAATAAAATACATTTAACAAAAAAGGTGCAGTCAGGACCTTTAGAACTAATTGTTCCATCAAAAAATTTGTTTCATTTAGAGTATTATATATATAATATTATATATATTATATATATATATATATATATATATATATATATATATATATATATATATAAGTAGTTTACTTTTTTCGTACCTAATTAATTAAACATATATGTTCATTATATCTTTTTTTGATGATAAATATGATAAGCTATTTTTAATTCTGTAATTATTTTGCCTATGTATATTTCTCTTGCTTTTTTTCTGTCTGTTAGTACCTCTAAACTTCTTAATAAAGTTATTATTTATTAAAATCAAATATCATTTTACTACTGTACCATAGGTTTATATTTAGGGTATACTTTACATTATTTTATTTTCAATGATATTTAACATCAAGTTTTAGATTTATATAAATGACATATTATTATGCAAGTTAAAGTTATAAAGGACTGAAAATAATTTTGATTTAAATGCTAACTCGTATTTTTATTTACAAATTTTTAAAGTTATTTATATACCTTTAACTTTCAAATCGTATTATATATCTTAATAAATAATTCCTATCAAAAAATATATATAGCTTACAGTCTAAAAAAATAAATTAAATTGATGCTTTAGGGTATCAATGTTAAATACCCACACATTTTTGTTTATAAAGGTGGTAAAAATTGTATACATGAACATGACAGTGGTACTACACTACACACACGTAGATATCGTATGTAAAATGACTCGCTTTGACACGAAGCTTCATATCAAATTCACCTCACTCACCCGCTTTATTCTCTCTCTCTCTCTCTCCCGATGTGTGTGTGTGTACTGAAGTATGAATTTTCAAGAGTTTTATCCTAAAGCGAAATTTCGTGTTCAACACATGGGAATATAAAGCTTTTTTTTTTATTATAAAACATAAAACTCTTTTATTTTATATATATATATATATATATATATATATATATATATATATATATATATATATATATAATAGTGACAAAAAAGGTTAATTCAACCCTTTTTTATATTAAATATAAAAAGGATACTTATAATGAGAATCAAATAATGTTTTTATTTTAGTTGTAATAATCCTCTCTCTCTCTCTCTCTCTCTCTCTCTAGTTTATATACAAACATTAAAAAAAAATTTTTTTTAGTTAAGTGGTAAATTTTAAACAAAATTTACATTTTTTTCAAAATTATTATCATATTATTATTATTATTATTAAAAAAACACAAAGAACGAAAAACATATGAACATTATTTTTCTTTTATAATTACTATTATGATTATTAAGCATACTGAGTGAGTATTGTTCAAAAGAAAATAGAATTAATTAAAGCGTGGTTAAAAAAAATATAACAGCAATAAAATTTGATAAATTATTATTTCTCTACTTAATAAAAAAAATAATGATTATATAATACAAGAAATTTAAAAAAGTTTGCATTATTGTTTCAAATAACTAGAATAATATAAATTATTTTATATATACAATATTTTTAATTATAAAAATAAAAAGTTTGCTGGAATGAGATTCATTAACCTAGATTTTTCATACGTCAAGTAGATTGTTTTGAAAGTCATGCATAGATATTTTTTAATAAAAAAAAAGTAGAGACAGAGAGAAATATGTTGAAGTATATAATTTGAATTTCTAAGATACAGTTAGAACTCCTTCATATTTTCTTCAGCATTTTTACGTACCACTTCACTTCAACCAGAAAATTAAAATTTACATCAAGGTAGAAAAAGTGGGGAAGAGAGAGTGGGGTGGGGGTGGAAGGATTTAATCAAGTTAAAACATCTTAGAGTAAACACGACTTGCATCTGAAAACTGCATGAAATCTTAAAATAAAAGGCACTTGAACCAGAACAGGGAAGAAAAGTTTTGATATAAAAAGCAAGAAAACTATTATAAATGTGCATAAAAAAGAATAAATAAAACTTTGAAAGGGAGAGGAGTAAAAAAGCTATTTTTGACAGATTTCTTGCAAATTTTATAGTATAATGTGGGTATTTTTGTTAATGAATTGTTGTATTTATATATTTTAGTCTGTTGTTTTTTTCAACCTACTTTCAAACGTAGTTTTAATATTATTTATTATTATTTTAACCTTATTTTACTAACTATATATAATATTTTAATTTGAGCTCATGTTTGAAGACATAACACAAAAACACATGAATATTTAAATTAAATTTTATAGTAATTAGGTATTAAATTTTATTCAATTTAAATGGTAATTATCTGCATGATAAAAAAAACTGTACGAACTGTGTAAAATGGATACAAAGTAAAATAAGATTAATTGAAAAAGTAAACAATAACAAGGAAGGAATTACAGTAAATTTAGTCAAGTGCAGAATGAGAATAGTTTTATAAGTTTAAGACAGCTAGGACAAAGGAAAAGGACTATGTAGAGACGTGACATTTAAAACTGACAAAACCCTCGAGGTACGTATAACATACACGAACAACAACAACTGTAATGTTAAACTTGTAACACTAATTATAAATTCTACTTATATTAATGGAGCGGTCCAACTTATTTCATACTACTTTATTAATATTATATAAATTATGAATAATTTTTCATAGAGATGAGTACGGAAAAATAAAATTTAGGGCTGTAAGCTGCAACTTCTAGTTAAAGTCATAGACCACATACAACAACATGTGTTTGTTAATGAATAAACACGAAATGTGATCTTCAAAACTGATGACAATTTTTTCCAGAATGTTAATGTAGCCCCACGAGAGAGCGTGAAAATACTGTAAAGTATGCAATTTGTGTGACTTTTCATGTTTCTGACTTTAGAAACATGGAAAAATTAGTAAAAAATGTTGTGCGGGTTGCATAAATTGAAATTTTCTGATCACTGCTACGAAGCTACTGTTGGGTTTTGAGGCAAACTAAAGTTATTTATGTAAGTCCCATCAAGTGTTCTGTGATATAAATGCTAATTTTTCTTCTTTCTTTTAAACCTTATTTATCTTTTTTAACTTTTGCAACAATCAAAATAACAACTTAAATACGGTTTAACTAGTTAATTAGCATTGCAGCTTACAGAGGAAAAGTAATTCATGCTGCATTTATATCGTTACAGCAGATGACAGGGACACCAACTTGCTTCAATTTTTAACTGGACTCAGTTGTGATTGGTCAATTTTGATCACGTATTCTCAACTTGGGCGCTGATTGGCTTAGCCGCTCTTTTTTAATTTTGCAGTGGCCTAATTTTGCAAAACTTGATGCTATTTTGTAATACAGAATATTGATTATAGCACAAATGTTGCTAAATCAAAAAATATAAATAATTATGCTGCACAACATAATATTTATTCAATATAAAAAATTATGAGTTATTATGCAGTATAGCTTAAAAAATGATAATGAATGTTGCTTAATATGGGCTAGCATAATTGTTACGTATTTATTTTTGTTCTTGAGGAAAGAATCTTATAATATTTACGGTTAAAAAGAAAATATTTTATTACAGCAATTACAAATTTTAGCGTTATAAAACATCTGCAATGCATTAATAATATCAAACGTTGGCATTCGTTATATCCTTAACATTGCTATTATTCTGGATGAATATTAATAATAATAATAAGTTCTTGTACTAGCATAAATAGGATGTGCTTAGATATGTATAGATATGTAAATTATTATAAATTACAATTATGAAGTTATATTTTTGCCTCTAAAATGTAAATTAGGATCTTGCATAAAATTTATCATTACACTTTGTGAAAGGGATTTATTATTCCTTTTTTTTTTTAATTAAGTATTGAAAATTATTTTATTGAATTTACGGCAAGTATTTATAAAAATCATTAACAATACTTATCATAGCATTACTGTAAGATAAAGCATGATTATTATTTTATTATTTTTATTTTTTAATATGGATTATATTTTCAAATTTGAAAACATTCAATAAATACTCGAACTCTTTAAGAATATTTTAGGGCCTCATTATATTGTTTATTATATTTTTATTTCAAAGATTTATTAAAAATAATAATAATAAATCTAAAGCAGTAGAATCAAATAAAACTCAAATTTCCTATATACTGCCAAAACTGTTCCTTTAACAACGTCTTGTATTTTATCTAATCTGTTTTTCTCTCTTGTATGTTCACAGATTGTGGATGGTAATGCAAAGACCGACGTTAGCAACCGCAAAGATCCAGGAGTATTCTGTGGTGAAATTGAACAACCACAAACATTTATCTCAGAAACTAGTTTTGTAAAACTACAATTTCATACTGATAATTTTACTGATCAAACTTATTTTAGTTTTGATTCAAGAGCAGAACAACAATATGAAGTTTATTTAAGATATGGTCAACATCCAGAATTATATCCAATGAGAAGAGGACAACCTATTTCCGGTACATATTGTGAAAGAATTTTCCAAGATTGTAGACTTCAGACCTGTTACGTACAATCACCTGCTTACCCTGGAGTTTACCCTAGAAATTTACATTGCAAATATTATCTAAATACGAAATTATCATTCATTAAACTATACATTGAAAATGAAGAATTTAATATTGATGGGCAAAGATGTGAAAATATTATGACATGTCCAATGAGACCAATATCAGCATCAGATTGTCCATATGATTATATCAGAGTTTATGATGGTAAAGATGAAACTGGTAAAATAATTGGTACATTCTGTGGTATGGGTAAATTCCCATATTCAATTATTGGAACTAGTGAAGATTTATTTGTTGAATTTATAAGTTCACCAGCGGGACCATTATTGAATACTGGATTTCATTTTAATGTTGGTAATTGGCCTGGTCATGTGGAGACTGCAGGAGTTAGGAATGGGACTTGTGACTGGATAATGACAAGTGAGAGACTTACAGCTTCTGGAGACTCCGAGGGAATTTTCTTGTCTGTGGCACATTGGTATCCACCGCATACTTCATGCACTTACCTCATCAAGGGGAGGCCCGGAGAAGTTGTCAGACTCTACTTTCCAAGGTAAAAAAAAACTTAATATGATGATTGTTGCTTATATATATATATATATATATATATATATATATATATATATATATATATATATATATATATATATATATATATATATATATATATATATATATATAAGAGGGGTCATAGCTTCAAAATATATATAAAAAAATGTAAAATTCACATTCAATAATTCTCAATTTGTTGCATAATATGTCCCTTGACTTTTTTGTGATTTCACAAGTAGAGTTAAAAAATTGTAAAATGCGCAACTTTTGAAATTCGTGACGCCATAAAATACAGATATACAATGAAATTGTAAAGCAAGGTGCCTACTTAAGAAGTTTTTCCCTGTTTGTGAGGGTACAGAAGGGTTAAGGGACAAAATATGTATATGTTTCATAGTCGTATCTTGTGATTTATCAATATGGAAACTTTTCTTGAGACCAAGTTCTCCTTAAATAATGAGAAAGCAAGTATTTATTTAAAAAAAAAAACGTATGAATTGATATTATTTATGTTTTAGTTTCTGTTTCATATTATTATTATTTTTTATTTAATATATTCGATGTTATTGCCATAAAAAAAGAAGTGAGAGACACAGAAGCAGCGGTGATGGAGAAGGGAATTAATCCTTTAGTGAAACATATAAGCGCCTTACCGTTGAAAAAATTCCTCTAATTAAAAATAGAGAATGTTTTTATTATATACAGTATTATATAGTTTTTCTCTCTTTTTGTAAGCTATACTGCATTGTTTCGTAAAGTTAAAATTATTTCCCCAAAGACGTTTAATTACTACAATAACTAAAATGCAAAATTTTAAAGATTATTGTTTCCAATTAAATTGACTCTATAAATTAAACTATTTGCAAAATATTATTATAAAACATGAAAACGGTATTTTAAAACATAATGATTTTAAAAATAAATTACTACTGCTCAAGTGGTCAAATTTAACTACCAACATGAGTATAATAAAATTTAATAATATTTCAAGTTATAACAATAATTATATAATTAAATGATGCATAACAACATTACACATTACTATTATTTAATTTAATAGTAGCAGACATAAAAATGCATAATAGAAATCCAGTACAACATTGCAATAAAATTGTGGGCCTCATTAAACCTAATCAATTATACATATTTTTGGAATGGTTGAATTCTTTTAATGAGTTTTTGCTATGATTTTATTTACTTCAACAATGCCTGCAACCCAAAAAAAATTGTTAATCTTATTAGCTGCTGTTATCTTATTTTGCAATTTTCACCTTTAAACATAATGTTACACCTCAAGGGTTGTATATAAAGAGTTTGTATCTCAAAATCTTAAAGAAAACTTCAAAACTTTATGATGCCATTTGCAAGTTAATAGTAACAGGTACTTATGATAAAAAAAAATTAAAATCCCTGACTATCAAATAAAAGGGAAAATAAAAATTGAAATTAACATTGGCTCTTGAGGGACTAAAACTTTAAAAAAAATCATAATATAAAATCTACTATATAGTAACCTCCCATTTTTTAAATTTTTTTAAAGATAACCTATCCTAATGTATCAATGTGAAAATAATAAAAATAATGTATTTTTACAACTTTTTATTTAAATCCCGTGATAGCTGATCTCCCACCTTAAGCTTTAACAGAAAAATGTACTAAAATTAAATACTTAATCCAAGTTGAATTAATAGATTTGTATAAAACTATTTTGAAAATATAGAAGTTTAAAATGACATAACATACATAATAATAATGTTGTGACTAAATATAAAATAATTTATATAACTTCTAGTAACAATGAAAATTTACCCATGTGCTCAAACATATTTAGAATTAAACTAATAAATATAAATAAATATAGAAATGTATAATAGCAACATTACATATTTACATCATACAAAACACTAATTATAAAAAAACGATCCTATTGACCAATAGGGTTATCACAAAGTTTCATTTAACTAAAACCCATTAACACGTGGTTTTCTTGAATAATTTATTAAATTTTACCGCTCAATAAATTTTATAATTTTTTATAGCATATAATGGGTAAATGTTATGTTGGGTATAGGTTATGTTATGTTTTTACTAAATATACTAAAGTTATTATCGTTTTGAAGCAGAAACAAATTTTTCATGAATTTATAATTATTAACATGGTACAAAATACTAAATATCACGTTAAAATTGTTAAAAATGTAAATACTTTTCAAAACCTGTCCCCAATTTACTATTTTAATTTTTTTTAAGTAAATGTTAAAGCATTCAGTTAGAATATGTTAGGAAAAAACAGATTAAAAAACCCCAGCAATTACTACGTTGATCTCCATAACTAGGTAAATATCGGAATGGTACAGTAAATACCTAATATGCATATAAACATTGATTATTTATGACATTCACCTAGCTACGGTCGTTATGGAGGCAAGGCAATTTAAGTTGTTTTTTCTAGTTTCTATTTTGCTTTTATTATTTTGATTTTTTACAGCTCTGTGAAATTGGAAGGTATAAGAAACCATCACATATTCATTAAAATTATAACAAAGAATTAAAAAATATTTAACTTGCCAAAACGCAATATTTGCTATTCAATTTCTTACTTAATATATTATAGTACACCTTTTTCGTTTTGTATTTATTTTATAAATGATGTTCAGATCTCGGGGTTAAATATTGAACCAATAAATCATTACTCCATACGATTGGAAAGGTTTCCTTTAATTTATTACTCTCTCTCTCTCTCTCTCCCTCTCTTTCTTTCTCTCTCTTTCCCTATATACATGAATATCATTTTGTGTACATTGCATTTACAATAAAAAGTTTATTATAAATTACACAAGTGCATAGGCATCTATTTTGTATAAGAGAGAGAAAGTAATAGAGAGAGATAATGAGAGAGAGAAAGAGAGAGAGAAATATAACTAAATAGGATAATTTTTATAAATTTTACTAAAATATATTAAAATATTATATATATATTTATATATATATATATATATATATATATATATATATATATATATATATATATATATATATATATATATATATATCGTATTTACCTAACATAATATACGGTTTACTTATTAGTAATGTTACTTTATTTTTTCGATATTAAAATCGATATCTCTTCAAAAAAAAAATCTGTTCAAGTGGATTAGGTAAAACGCTTTCCCAAACTTTACTTTTCTTGCTATTATTTTCCCATTAAGGGAAAGTGAAGACAAATTTCTTTTTGCTAAACTTCCTGTTTTCGGAAGAAGTTTTTTTTATATGGGTTAAACGTATTTTAACATGTTTTTTGCACATTTTATTTTAGAGTAATACACATAGAAAAAAATATATATTTACAATAGAATGAGAATTGCCAACACAACAATACAACGCTTATGTTAAATTAAATTATTATTTGTGCTGGTTTCGTGCAGTTTATAACTCCTTTAAGTACTATTCACATGACGCGTAAATTTGACGCGAGTTAACGTGCGTCGACGCGCGTAACAAAGATGGAACAATGTAAAAAAATGAAGCCATTCACATGGTTTTTAAAAATTACATGTAAACGGCTTCATTTGTTCACATTGTTATATACAACTTTGTTACGCGCTTCGACGCACGTTGACGCGCGTCAAATTTGCGTGTCATGTGAATAATGCTCAAAGCTTATTTAGTAATAATAATACTTGTATTCAAATAAAAAGAATATTTTCGATATAGTTATATAATTATTAAAAAAATACGTGACTAAAATATTGTAAAATAATGTAACTTTTTTTTTCTGTTTCAGTTTTCGCATCAACAGAATTGAATCTCCTATAAGTCATTTTGATGGTGACTGCGGTGAATCTCTAACAATTTACGATTCTTCATGGCCAGATGACTCACGTATCATCAAAACTTTCTGTGACACGTTCTCACGTGCTATGGAAAAACATGACTTTGTATCTACTGGAGATTCTCTCTTCGTACGTTTTGAAAGTAAAACAGGCAGTTATAGTGGTTCATCACTTTACTATTGGGCACATTATGATTTCTTCGATGATCGTAAAAGTGGAGAAGCTTTACCAGGAAGTCAATGTGATGAAACATTCCATAGTTGGAAGAGAAGTTATGGCTCATTACGTAGTCCTCGTAATACTTTAGTTTACAAACGTAGTACGAATACCGGAGAAGATGTCAGCTGTACATATAGATTTATAACAGATAAACGTTTATTTGGACGAGTAATATTCACTGTAACTGCAATCGCATTTAAAGATCATCCTTATAATCCTTCACCATGTAATGAATGTTGGCATGAACAAATTGATAGATTACAAATCTGGGAACCATCATCATCTAATCAATCAGCAGGATCACGTATGGCTTGTTTATGTCGTGAAAATGCTAAACATTTGGTACCATTAACATTGGTATCTCGCGCTGAACGTTTAAATGCAAGATTATTAGTCGACCATACTCATGCAGCTTCAAATTATTTTAAACACCCAGCACCAATATTTGAAGCAAGATATCAATTTATTCATGGACCTGCTTGTGGTCCAGCAACAATTCCAGCTTCCAATGATGGAGAATTACATTTTCCACATAAAGATTATTATTTACAAACTCATTACGCATCACCACAATATTATTATGGAGATAATTCTAATCAATTAAGTACTGCATCCCCACAAACTCAAGAAAATATTGTACGATGTATTTGGGAATTAAAAGTACATAAAGATAGAGATTTATGGTTACATGTGGATCGTATTAAATTTTCATCTCGTTCATGTGATGATGGTCGATTGGAGATATATTTACCAACAAATGGAGGCGCAATTGGTGCTGCTGTTGGTAACGAACCATGGTTAAAATTATGTGGTGAAAATGTTACATCAGCAAAAGAACTTCCAATTGTACAAAGTTCTGAACTAACTAATCCAGATTTTGATTCTTCAGAAGAAGCATCAATATCATCATCATTATTTGTACATTTTTATGGTAGATTACCAGCAAGAGCTGCTTTTAAATTAGCATGGACTGAACTTTTTCATTTACCAAGAAATTCAGATGGTAGTTTAGCAACATCAAGATTAAATGCTGAATGTGAATTTTTATGTCCTGGGGATTCTGGAGCTTGTATTGCTGCTAGACTTGTATGCAATGGAATACAAAATTGTCCAAACGTTACAAATTCATTCTCAGGTACTGGAACACCAAATGAAGGACCACATGATGAAGCACCTGAGCTGTGTAAGACACACTCACCTGAGCAAGTTAATTGGCTTGCAATTGCTCTAGGAGCAGCTGGTGGTGCGGTATTAGCCGCTCTGTGTCTAGGACTCCTGTGTAGGGCATGTACAAAACGTACGGACGAACCTTACTGATGTTCAGATAAACCCCATGATGCCAATGATGACTGGCAACAATGGGAACATACGTACATTCATGTGTAAAATTAATATTTAAAAAATGTGGTTTTAAATAAAAAAAAAATATTTAAGAAAAAGTGAAAAACAAAAATTGCCTGTGCCTAACCTATATTAAAAATATATATAACGATCTGAGTGTTTTTTATTCCCATTTAAAAAAGATTATTCTGTATGCTATAAGTGATATAAATTTTACTAAAATATCTCATACTCAAAACAAATCATATATGATTGTTACCATTCAAGGATCCAAATATTGTATTTAATAGTGCTAATCTACTTGTATAATAATAAAAAAAAATCTTATCTGTAACCATGAATTACTAAAAAAAAATAATAAAAAAGAAGTTGCTTCAAAAAAAAAATACATTAAGGATTTATATCACTTTTAATAGTCTTCTTCATCAAATTTAGAAATTTAAAATTTACCCCAACTCCCCTCGTCACTTGTGATATACAGGAATCTTTTTGGTGTAGTAAAAAATTCAAGATGATAATTAATACATACGTTAAGTGCAATCTTAAAAAATTGAGACCTTTCTTATTTTCATCGATAAATAATAATAATAAACATTGGTGTTATTTATGTGGTTATAAAAAGTTGACAGTTAAATTATAGTTATTATTGTGACATATATATGTATAAAAAAATGAAAGACTACAATAATAATTTAGCAAACCATATTGTGGTGTAACACATTTGTCATATATACAAATAAGTGTGGTTTGCAATTTGTAACTGTGTTGTGTAAATATTCAAACTAAATAAACAGACAGAGAGACATTTTATATAATTACAGAATGTTCATTAAATTTTCATATATTTTAAAATCTATTTAAGTAGGGGGTAAAAATTATGAACTTAATTGTTTGTTATTTAAAAATATAGTGTCTTTGACCCCTCGTTATCTTTTACATAGATTTAAAACAAAAATTATAGTTATTTGAAAAAGATTTTAAAATCAATGTTTATTTTATAAACATTCTGAATATTAATTGGATATGATATTTTAGGACAGACAATACTGTTTGTATATATATATATATATTAAAAAAAGAAGATTAATTTAGATTTATTAAGAAAAAAAAAGTATAATATAAATTAAACTTTAGATTGTATTATATAAAAAATGTATAAAGAAAAATTATTAGTTATTTGGTAATTAAGTAACTAAAAAAGGAGAATGTTATAACAGAAAAAGTTATATTAGAATATTATAGAAAAGTTAATGAAATTGTATTCTCTTAATGGTAAGTTTTATATAAATTATTTAATTTATTATTAGAAATCATTTATCAATTAAAGCTGATTACTTTTTTTTTTAATTATTATTACTGTATTTTTACAAAGTATCATGAAATCAGTTTTGTTGTGTTTAAAAACTTCATAATGATAAAATACTTCTTAAACAAGTAGTTTTCTTTTTTCTTTATTAAAATTAGCTGAAAATAATCATTCTTCTTATTTTTCCATGTTAAGAAAAAAATCTCACGTAATTTTCTTGGCAAAAGTTTCAAAGTATATATTTTTTATGTTGTAATACATTAATAATTGAAAATGGAAATTTTTAAATTTCTATGAATCACTCAATAGAACAGAGAAAAATAATTAAAGTGAGAAATAATATATAAAAGAAGTTTCATGATACTAACAAATATGAACAAATAAAAAATATTAAAAATAATTTTAGCCAACCTCTATCAAAAGAAAAAAAAGATCTCCTCTTTGTTTATTTCATCGCTATTTTTATTCTTTAACACACAAATATTTCCCTAGTATAATCATTACTATAGTTATTTATTTGCATTAATTTATGTAATTGAGAACAGTATGTATTGCAATAGGTTTGATATTGGCATTTTAATGACACATAATAATTTAGAAAAGGAATTTCAAATATTTATATTGTTAGTCGGGCTAGCTAAAAAAAAATGTTCAGTTTTATTTTTAAAAATGTTTAAAGTTATACATAATGGTATATAAATGATTAATTAGGGCACTGAAAAGACGAATTTCTTGATTCATATTAAAAAACAAAATACATAGAGTAATTTTTTTAGACTTTTAAAAATCTTACGCGACCTTTTGAAATGGATTTAAAATATATAAAAAATGGTTTTTTTTTGTAAGATATTTGTTTAAATTATGTAGTTACTTCCTTATTACAATTTGGAATAAAAGAGACATATAAACGCAAACTGTTATTGCACAAAAAAAATGACCATGTTCTGTAACTTTAAACATTATTAATACTGTAGATAAAATTGTATAACTACTATTATTGCAATGTAAGACCTTAATATTTGTATACGCCTGACGTTTTGTTAATTGTAAATATCATATCATGTAATATTATTTAATAAAAAAATGTTGGCTAATTCAAAGGTTTTGCATTGCTTTAATGTATAGGATTTGATAGCAAAAAGAATTAAGGTAAAAAAAAAGTTGTAAAGTTATTCAATTGTTTTACAGTGCAGCGCCTGAGGTTTATAAACATGTGATGAAAATCTATTTTTTAATAAAATATTGAAACATGATATTACTTGTAAGTTTTTTTCACCTAAAAAAATCCATTGAATATGAATCAAAAGAGAAAACATAAAAATATATAAAAATTTAATTACATAAAATTTATGTCAAAATGAGGAATCTTATTTGATAACTACTTGAAAATATTTTTAAATATTATAAGTATTAGCAATTACTTTAGAATAATAATTCACAACTTGTATTAGTTTTTTTTTTTTTTTTTTTTTTTTTGAAACTTTCCGATCGAGTTTATTTTTTCATAAGAAATGCATTCAATAAACATGTAGACATCAACACCTTTGCAAGAATGAAATATATTCTAATGCAATTGTCATTGTATAAAAATATATAAATATAATTAATTATATATATATATTATATTATAATAAAAAATAAAAAACTTCATCGTACATTTCTTAAAATATGAAAACTAAACATAGAATATTCAGATAATTTAGGGAAAAAAGATCTCTAAAATTTAAAACAAGAACCAATCACCTCCCAGAATTTTAAATTGAAACACCATTGTACAAGGTAAATATTTTGTAACGGAGATTATTGAAAAAAAAGTATACGTAAAAGGGATATTTTATATGTGTTGTTATCGTTTTTCGATGTTGTAGATAAAAAAAAAAATCACTTTTCATGGGCAAAAAAAAAAGGAGGAGTGGTACAGAGAGATGAGAATGAAAGAGGGATGTAACGACGTCACGTACTTTGATCAATACATCAATTCAGTCTCCACCATCAGAGCCAACTCACCCTTCAGTCTTCACACTTTCTACCTCATCTTACGACAAGACCTCGCTCGTCTTCTTAATATAACCCTGCTGCTGTTACCAACAAAATAAATTTCCAATTTCATGAGAAAAAAATACACCATTGACAATTTCTTTCTCCGTTATACATATATATATAATGCTCACATAATAAAAAGCTGTATATTTTTTCAATGATTGTAAAGAATTTTGTAGCTTTTTTACTCATAGTGTGTGTCTCTGTGTTATATATATATAATATATATATATATATATATATAGAGAGAGAGAGAGAGAGAGAGAGAGAGAGAGAGAGAGAGAGAGAGAGAGAGAGAGAGAGAGAGAGAGAGAGAGAATTTAAGCGTTTTGATATACAGTATGTGAAACATATTATTGAGAGAAAAGTTATCGTATACATATGTCAAATATGGGTTACATTTTCTTTTTTTCATTTTTTTATTCAATATCTTTTTCTTGCAGCTCGTTAATAAATTACTAGTTAATTTTATAGAATAATAATAGTATGATTAGTATAATGATGTAAATACTAATATTTCATATAACAAATTTCTATATAATTATTGTAAAATTTCTGCGTCATTCTTATTGTACTGTATATAGAACAAAAATACTGAGAGTCTTCCACAAGATTTATAATTGCATCATAAAATAACATGAATTTTTAACTATTTACACTCAGCTTGCAGAGAGCATTTTGTATATTAATAATTTATCATTGGAATTATGACAAAATCAATGCTTATTGCAACATATAATGTTGCTATGAACTGCCTGGGTCAATAAAAATATTTCTATTTCTATGATTTCAATAATGAATACTATATAGGTGTACGGAATCAACAATGAAGAGCAAAACAGCTGATTCACATGAGGTTTCATATTGATTTTTTAATAGAAATAAAAAAATTCTATAACATAAATAAAATAATCATTAAAAATAGAATAAGTTAGTACTCTTTGAAGGTAGCTTATTTGTTTCTTTTAATGCATAATTACATTTTCTTACATAACCTGAGCAAATTGAGCAAAATATTGTGTTTTATTAAGACAACTTCTAATTTGCAATGTATTTTTTTTATGGAGTAAATAAACTAAGCTGACTAGTAAATTATTTTTTACAGAATGTTTTCTCATTTGTGTACTGCGTCTTCAGTAAAATGCCTTGATTTAACATACGATTAAGATCGATCGTATACCGTTCAAAAATTCTCGATTTATTATCAATATTATTTTTATGAGAAAATCACGAGAATTATATTTGATTGGTATGAGGTGCGATCCATCAATCCACTTAAATTACTTAGGTCTTAGGAATCGTAAGACCCTAGGATTTTCTACGGTCTTTAGGTGATCTAAGTGCTTTAAAGCATTGCGCACAAAATATAGTCACAACATGCATACAAAACCGTATGTTTTTTATGTATAAATCAGAACTAACTCACTGAAGAATTATGTGATACTAACATTTCTATTTCTAAAAAAAAAACATGCGTTTTTTAGTTAAAGAAATTTTATTTTTTATTATTTTTCATAACGATACTTGATATAAAAAGAATCCATATTATGAAATGAAGTGTATAAGAATAAAAAATACACATAGTTACGTCCTATTTATTTATATTATTTATGTATTCTGTAGTAAGAATGATACAAGGTCATATAGAAGAAGACAAGAAGGCAGGCACCATGTCACTTATATGTCATTTCACTTGGCAGTCTATTATACCAAGTGAACTGAATCCTCAAGTATCACATAAGAAAGAGCAGCACTTCTGTCAACTTACATTCGTATGTATAACTTTGACTAGCTAGAGATATCATAATATATAATATACAGTAGTATAACAAATTTTCTTACATTGTGTAAAAAAAAAAAAAAAAAAAAAAAAAAAAAAAAAAGTAGAGAGAGAATGTCATATAAAACTCTATAATATGTTAGCTTTCTTGCTACTTGATGCTTTGACATTTTATATACAGAATACATTATTATCAGTGTGTATTTGCAATGTTTGTAAACATTTTAATGCATGTTAACAAAGTATATTCAAATATTTATGAATTTAATTGATGAAATTCGAAACATTTTACACTTTTTTACATCTTTCACTTCTAAAGGTACCAGACTGTGGAACAAATTAGGTAGTGATATATGTTGCAACAATACTTATAAATCTTTTAAATCAGAGCTCTCAAAAATTTTCCTCTAATTTTAACTGTTACATTCTTCTTATATATACATAATAGGGAGTTTTATGTTTAATTTAGTTTTAGACTTTAAAATTGGTCTAAGGTATATTATATATTCATAAGGTGAAATATCAAATTTTGTTAATTTTTAATTAATTTATTATTATCTTGGAAATATATGTAAAAAAAATGATATGTCTTAACACGTTTAATAATATTTTAAATGGTATATATATATATATATATATATATATATATATATATATATATTACTGCTGTCCAATGTTGGTTCAGTGATAGGGTCTTCGTTTTGCCCTGACTGCACCATTTGCCTAGTTTGCAATAAAGATTTTTTTTATTCATTTTTTGTTTATTATTATGATGAAGTTAACACTAAAATTCATTATATATGAGGAACATAATAGGAACCATATTTTTTTAATAGCACAATTAAGAAAGTAAATGACCAACAGTATCTAAGATATCAATTGACTCAGAAATAAAAGTAATGTATAGTAAATATCATGTACACATAAAATATACTTTTAGTACTTTATGTATAATTTAAACACTGGTATTTTGTAACATCAGAGGACCATGCACGCAAGAGGGTGTTTACCTTTTGTGGCCTCTAAATTAAAACCAATTTAGTGTATGTTCTTTGTAGTTACACACACCAAACAAGTACAAAGACGATGAAATAAGTAAGTAAATGAGCTTTTAAACTTTTAACTTTTTTTTCCCCTTGAAAAAAAAAGTCATTTTTAACAAACTTATGAACACATAAGAAACAAATAATGAAAAGTATTTAAAACAAAATAAATTTTTAAACTAATGCGAGTTTATTATATTTCTGTCCATAAATTATTTTAAATATTATTCATTCAACGGAACGACTAATTCCAGCACGATGAAAGTTCTTAAGCAAATAAAATTTTCAAAATTCATGATTAAAGAATGACTTTGTCTAACAATTCTTTTAATAAAATTTTATTTAACAGTTAAATTATTATTACGTATACTGTATTTAGGATCAATAACCACAAGATTCTATGAAATAATAAAATTAACACCAAAATACACAGAACTGCACTTAATTATAAATGTATTGAAAGTTTCATATTTTAAAAAATTGGCAAGTGATTTGTAATTTATCTCTCTCTATTTTACTTTGAAATAATTTACTATAGGGTGTATCTGCAGGACATCATATTAAATGCGCTTGGAGGCCATCTTGGAGTAGCATTGCTGAGATAATGCTGAGCATAGGAGAAATTTTGTTTAGACCAATTTTCTTTGGGAAATCAGTTACTATTTGTTATTGTTATTTTTCTCTCATACTTGAGATACTAATTCAACATATTTACAGCTTATCAATGCTCTCAAAAATATTGTATAGAGTTTTTAAACTGGCAAAATGAGCTATTTTCCTATGCCACCCATGTTATTGAGTTATCCAACATGGCGTTGACTTTAACATGAATGCATATAGACTAGACCCTATAAAGCAAGTACGTAATAAAATGAAAAGCTAGCACTAGCAGTATTTTATATGAAAATTATGCAGAAAGGAAATGTTAGCTTTGATATTATAGTTAATTGTACCCCGTCATAATTGCATTGTAGTAAAATAAGCAAAAACTTGTGCTTGTACTACATCTTGTCTTACGCTTTGTTAGGAGTTGTATGAATAACTAAAACTTGTGCATTCTCATGCAGTCTTTTGATGTTTGCACTTTTTGTTCAGTCAAATTAATGAGAAAATTTTGCAACTCACTCGCTATGCAACTCACTCGCACTAATTATTCATGTTTATGCAGACGTTTTACTTTATTTGATGAACTTAAAAAATATTTAAACAATTCATTTTACTTAAAACTTATTACATGAAACTTAATTATTATATAATTAAATAAAAGATACAATAAAATATATATTTAAAAGTAATATAAAAAGTGCGGTTATTATACGTCGTTCAATGGATACTTATGTCAAATTTTTATATTTTTATTCTTATTTCTTTTATTAAGTTTTTTTTATACTGCATAATTCATATTATACAACAACAACATCAACAATCAACAATAGACAGCTTAATAATAGGAAAAATAACTGGAAATACACATTTTTCTTGACATTTTAATTAAAATTTCTAGAGTAAAATAATTTATTTGTTTTTTCATTTCTTGTCGCATGCAATTCTACTTTACGTATACAAGCATATAATTTTATTTTATATATATATATATATATATATATATATATATATATATATATATATATATATATATATATATATTACTAAACTATTTCTACTATAAAATAAATAAAATACAAGTTCTTATATAATGTAACAAAATATTCAATTTATTACATGTCTACTTATCATTAACAGATGTTAAGTAAAATACTAATAAATATTATATTACATCGAAAATGGATATTAATATGCACTTTGATATTCATGTTTTACATCTTGTCAGTTTATATATAAATAGACGTGTACTGTACATATGTCTGTGTTTTTGACTAACTGAAGACGACGGAAACTCGTATATTAAACTACTAAACCTCGTGCATTTCATATTGTATGCTTATGGAAACTATACTCAACAATGTGTACAAACTAATTTTAAAATTTCTTTAATATTTTCAATGTATAGTATTGGTATTATTATATTTCATAACACAGAAACTCAAGTTATACATTTTCATATTTAATTTTAATATCATTTCCATTGTGTCATTATGTTTCACCTTTATCATATAGTCTCATCATGACAAGGTTTAAATACACAGCCCGACAGTCATCATGACAGCCTTGATAAACCATGGAAACGACTTGACAGGCTTGTCAGTTTAATCATACCGTTTACCTCCGAAATGCTTTGCGTCATCGTAGTAAGCATCTCACGTATGCACCCAGAAGTAGCTCGAACCAATACTCATTGAAGATCAGAGTGTCATCTTCTTTCAACACTCGGCTATACCAGGGCTACTTTAGTGAATTTTGATTATACTATAGTAAATTCTGTAAAGTACGGTCATTTTACTAAAAAATGAATTGGCAAATGGATATAGCATGTATTTAGATAGAGTTTTGCGTCAACGGAAATCTCCATCTGATTGCATTGAATGGCCATAAGCCAATAGAAATTCATTTTTAATTAAAATGCCTCTTTCAGTTTTTGGATCATAAGGTAAGCACAAGATGTTGCAACTAACAATAAGTATAGAGCTTTTAAAATTGAGTCGCTAAAAAAACTAGCATTGCTATCATCATATTATTGGAAAAAGTTGTGAGTAGAACCAACCTATATCAAATCAAGTCATGAGAAACTTTCATAAGGTCGAGAATTATAGTGTATAAAATGCATACAAAGCTAAGGAAGAAATATATCTACACAGTAATCTATAAGCTAATTTGTGCTACGATATAATACTACTACTACTAATGAGTCGAACATCAATGGAATTATGATTAAAAGTTTACCATGTTGTTGCTACACTGTTGCTGGATATAAATTTAATAATTTGAATTGTTGATGCATATTATAATGAACCAAATATCTAATATATGATGATATTGATTTGTTTTGTTTTGTCTCTACTCTAACGAGAGAATACAAATTAGTAGAGAAAAAGTAGTTTTAAACTGATACTCAATAAACATGTCATGCATTTGTCTCTTAAATGCATAGACAACATGAAAACAGAAGCATTTATATCACAAAAAAATTTATGGGACTTTACATAAATAACATTAATTGGTTTCAAAACCCAACTGTAACGCTGTAGCAGTGATAAGAAATTTTCAATTTATGCAACCCGCACAACATTTTCATACTAATTTTTGCCTGTTTCTGACGTCATAAACAGAAATATTCACGCAAATTGCATACTTTATCGTTTTTTCACGCTCTCTTGTCGGGCCACATTTACATCTGGTAAAAATTATCATCAGTTTTGTAGATCCCATTTTGTGTTAATGATTAAAAATAAAAAAGAACATGTTATTTCATGTTTTCTATGCCTTCATTATTCATATATGTATATGATTATTATACATCAAACTCTAATGCTAAGAGAATACATAAATTTATCCAGATAATACATATTAAGCATTTAAAATGTTTAATCTCTAACAATATATGCTTTCTCACTACCATTGCATGGGTACTGTGTACATGTGAAATGAGTAATCAAGAACATACTCTAATGTTTACAGAAAACCCCTGTATCTTTTGTACACATCTTATAATACTTGCATTGACACTAGCCTCTACCAGTTTGCATATTTAGTGAAAATACACTCGTGCTTTAATACACAATCAATGGATATCATAGATACTCTCTAAATACTTATGAATGGAAAGTAAACATTTGTTTTCTGAGTGAGTGTACTTTAAGAAATGGGTTAAATGACTTAAATGCATTAGCATGAAAAAATTAGCCAACTTTGAGAAATTATCAATAACAATAGAAGACTTAATTGCAAAAGTGGGTTTAGTGAGAAAATAAACAAACTCACAGCCCAATACTAAACAAAGTTCTAGCAGACAACTTTGTGTTCCTGTCTCAATTTAACATGCTTTCTTACGGGGCAATGAAGCATTAGAATTATTTCTGAGCTGAAATTTTTACTGTAGCTTGCTGAGCCTCAAAGCTTTTGTTTTTCTGTATTTCAATTAGTTTGGTTACAAATTATTATTTTCACCCAACTGACTTCAAATCCTTCAAATCCAGGAAAATAAAAACTTTAAGGCTCAGTAAGCTACGGTAAAAATTTCAGCTCCGAGAAATAGTTCCAACTAGAGTTACAGCTGCTTCATTATCCATAAGAAAGCATGTTAAATTGAGACAGTAACACAAAGTCGTCTGCTAGCACTTTGTTAGTATTGTTGGGCTGTCAGTTTGTTTATTTTCTTACTAAACTCACTTTTGCAAGTCTTCTAATGGTTTTAGAATTTTTATTTAAAAGTAAATATTATATTTATAAATAAAAAAGCAGGAGTACAATTTTAAAATTTTTATTGCATATTACACTTTCAGATATATTCAGAAATATATCGTCGAAAAATATATTGTCTTTTGTTAATAAATTATTTACACTTTGTTAGATTACAGACTTTTATAAATGATAAATAATTATAGTTATTTACAATTTCAAATCAATATTTAAGCCAAAACAATTTTAGTTACATTATTATTTAATAAATGATGTAATAGTTTTATTGTCAATAAATACTTCCAATATTAAAAACTTTTTAATCTTTTTTTTTAAATAACTTAATAAAATTTAAAAATCTATCTTTATTCTCACTAATTTTAGTAAAAAATATATATATTAATATTATATTTTATTATCTACTAAATTGATAATAGTTTTAATTAAATATAAAAATTGATTTTTAAAAAATATTTTTTTCCCTAAATATCAGTTTCAAAATTGATCACCTTAAGTCATATTCACAAGAAGCAATATTTTTAAATTGCAATATATTCGAAAGCATCGAATCTCGTTTAAAACTAATATAATTTTTGTGCAATATATATATATATATATATATATATATATATTCAAATAATGCTTCGTATGAACAGACCATTAGTGTATTTCAGAAAAAATACATATTTGGTAAATCTTTAGTTGACCCTTTCCTACAGACAGTTACAACTCAGTCCTTTTATATAAAACCATAATCTTTACAATTCTGAGATCGAACAGTATTTTGAAACCGCTAGATATTTGAAACCAATTTTTATATCACCTTTATTTTATTAATTATAATTTATAATTCAAGCTACAAAGAGATAAAAATGAATATTTAAAACGAAATTGATTTTATTGCAATTTAATTAAAACTTCTTTTTTTTTTTTCGTTAAGTGATTTTTACATTGTGCAATGAATTGAGTTTAATCTTAAAATTTTTAAATATTCACTTTAAAATATGAAAAATCTTTATCTCATAAGTAGTTTTAATTATTATTTAAAAAATAAGCACTACCTCTAAGTCCTATATGATAGGCAAATTTAATAAGATATGCACATACACAGTCAATATGTATATGCGGAAAAAAAAAAGAGCGCGGCTGCACAATACACTAATACAATCAGTTTAATGTATGCTTGAAATAATACTTTTTTACAAACAACATTGTTGCCTTAAAAAATATTTTTGTTTTCAAACATATTGTTGTAATCTTATATTTGATGACTTCAAATACATAATACTAATGAAGTCACAAAAATACAACATATTTATTTTTCATAATAAGACAAAATATATTATAGCTTTGACAAATTATAATATAAGACTTAAAAACATATATATTATTCACAATAAATTTATATATATATAAAAAATTCTAATACAAACTATTTTGTACAAAGCTGACAAATTGGAATGCATAGAACTATTATGAAAACTTTCTTTTATTTCTTGACCAATAAAGAAAACAAAATTATGAGTTGCGTACTTTACATTTTTGCTAACATCAGCTTCCAGTTTAATATTCTGCGCATGCGTAATATGTTAAAACGAAAGTGCATATTACCAAATTAATTTAATCAACAACTCATAAGCTGGCTTCTTTATTCTTTAATTATACAATTTCTTATTATAAAATCATACTTAATATATGATCAAAGATTTCAGAACAAACACTTGGCCTTAAAATTGACAAAATTTTATAGTTTTATAACATAATTGTTCATTATTAATCATTCCATTGATTGTTATTATTATTAAATTATTCATTAAGAATATATATATTTTCAAAAAAAAAAAAAACTTTTTGGTTAGAAATTTTAAAAAAATATATACTTTGTACTTTATTGCTAAAATATTTTGTCTTTTTTTTTTTTTTTCCATAATTTTCTTTGAATATATAAAAAATGTATTTAAGGAGATGCTGATGTTGCATTAGGTCGCCGTCTTACTTTATTAACTACCATTTGCATGGTACGTACAAGTTTGTTATCTAGTGTATTACGTCTGTTGGCATCTTCTTCACAAAATTCTAGCCATTCTTGTTTTGCTTTGGGACTCTTGGGTCCCCATAGCTTAGTAGGAGTAAACAATGCTTTCAGCGCCTGTAAATATAACATAATAATATGAGAGAGAGGTCACAAAACACAACACACGTACACATATTATAATATGGAGGGAGAGAGAGAGAGAGTGAGAGAGAGGAAACTTTGTATTACTATCCCTTGAGTCTTAGACATGACACCATGCTAATTTATTACACTACAATTTAGACATGTGTATGTGACGTCACTCGAAATACTATACTCTCTCTATACAGACATGTTTATATATGGCTTAAAATACACTGAAAAATTATTAATCTTGACGAGATAAAAGTATCGTATATTAAAAGTTTCCGTAGCATTCATTTTTTTTTTTTTTTTTTTTTTTTTAAGTTAACTTTTATGTTGACTTTATAGCTACCGTTTTTTTTATAACTATAACGTATACTAGGTTTTAAAGTCTCATTTTACTTGCATTAAATTTTCATTCAAAGTCTATAAATATATAATGATAATAAAATGTGGAGCTTCTTGTTATAACTAAAAAATTTAGATATACTGTAAGATTATTATACTTAAAATAATTTTCTTCAGTGTAACTAGTATAGAGAGTATAGCTCAAGTGTACGTATAACACACCAGCATATTATATACATACACATATTATACAAGGACTAAATATAGTGCATGTACTGTACATACATATAACGTATAAGCCACTATAGCATAGAATGATATGGTATACACATGAGATTTAATATTAAGGTAAACTTTGAAGCTAATATTGTTATATGGTATACATATATAGTTGATACATAATATGTACGTATATACCATTATATTAGTACAGTATCTATATAAAATTATAGATTTGGGGCTACTTCAAAAGTAAAATAATACCATAGAGTTCTGCTTATTTATAAACATATATATATATATATATATATATATATATATATATATATATACACACACTGTATATGATATACGGTATGAGAAACTAAACTATAGTGGTTTGAAGTTATTTACCTTTTTTATTCTATGGATTATCATTTATTAATTAAAATAAGCTCTTATTTCTTGAAATTGCTTAATAAATCAGCTCTACAAATAACATAATTATTCCTTATATTAATTTATAATGATCGGAATTTATCAATGTGGATTGAAAACACGTTGAAGTTTTATAATAAAATAAATATAGATTTTTTTATATTCATTCATATATAGAACGTATATTATAATGAGTTTCATTGAAGTTCTATTACTCTCTCATTACTATTAGGGTAATTAACAAATATTTTGTATTGTTATTAACACTTACCTCCTTTGCTGTCATATTCTTCAGTTTGCAGTACGAAAAGATAAACCAGAATGGAACTTGAATTAAACCAGCAACGAAAAGCGCCCATCCAAATCCTAAAACATAAAACGAAAAATAAGCATTTAAAAAAAAAAAAAGTAAATTTTTAGTGAAAAGATTTGTAAAAATTACGTATTTAAAAATTTAATCAAGAAAATTATGCTATAAAGTGAAATGGAATTACTTTTAGGTTGTTGCAAATCAAGACAAAATGGTATTAAAGAAGGGGAAAAACGTAGGAGAGAGAGAGAGAGAGAGAGAGAGAGAGAGAGAGAGAGAGAGAGAGAGAGTCTTATTCGTTGAATAATAACAGTTACTCAAACAGTAGCAAAGTATTTTCAAGACCGCACACTTCCAAAGTACCTAATAAAATATCTAAACACTTTCTAGCGTCTTAACTTTCACTTTATGTTTATTACTAATAAAATCTTATGTGTTTAATTTTTTTTTAAAAATAAATATTAAGATTTGAGTTTTAACAGCTTAAAACATTTCAGCATAATTAAGCATAAATGTTTGACTTTATATTTTGTTTATATTATAATTGTATTTTAACAACTTTAATAAATCATTTTATGTCTATATATTAATTACATTTTAGCATTGCTTAAGTTGTGGAGTGTTATTATATTTAATTAAAAAGTTAAGAGCATTTAATTAGAGAATAAATTTGAATAATATTATTCAACTTTTTTTCTACTACAAGGAAAAATAATAATATCAAACAAGAATAGATTTTTGATTTTATGTTACTTTTGCATAACTTACCGTATGCGATGTTAGGATACATCTGTCCTCCGTTGTAAGTAATGGGTTCAAGAGTGACGATACGGTAGAAGAGAATGCACAGAAGGAAGATGGGAGTAACAATTCCCCACATAAGTTTCCAGTAAATACCAGGACGAAGTCCCAACATGAACTCCAGATCACGACAGAAGTTATCCAAGCCTGAAATAAAATAAATAAAATTTTAATAACAATTTTTTTTAATATTAAAAATAAAACTATAACAGTTTATAATATTTTCATTTCTAATTCTTGCTTTTGTTATAATTTTACTCTTTAATAAAACTAATTGAATTTATCATATTCTTAAAGTTATGTTTATATATATAATATAAACTCATTATATTATTTTTTTCTAAAAAATGTAAAGCTCTGACTTAAAATTATTTACACTTGGCTGATTATTTAGCTCATTTGCATGAAGTGACTTGAATTAGAATTTAAATCTTAATAAATAAATTATATTCTGTTTTGTTGATTGAAATAGAAATAAAGCGTATTATATATATATATAAAATACAAAAGCACATTTTCTACAAGTGGTGCTTATTTTGTAAATGTAATGAGAAATTTCCTACTACTTACCGTATATCCAAATAAATCCTACAATTTCAATAATTGCGAGAATGTAAATGATAAAGTTTCCTGAGAAATGATCAACAAGATCTAGGATGTATCCACCTCCCTGTGAAAAAAAAAGTTACATTTTTAACATTTTCATTTAAAATTAATTAAAAAATTAGGGAATGATAGTAAAACTTTTTTTTTAATTGTGTGTTACATTTTTTTTTTAACTTGGCAAGCATACTAAATTATATTAATTTAAAAATATATATTTTTTTTTTATTACTTTAAATTTATATTTACGTTATTCTGTATAGTATTTCACTAATCTCCATTCAGTTAAAATGTGTATAGTAAATTGATATTTTTGTATAACTTTCTAATAAAAACTTATAAATATGTGTATTATATTAAACTAAAATGATGAAATACTCTGACAACTGATTATATTGTTAAAAAAGAGTCAGAGGACCATGTAGTGATTTTGTAGTGTGTACCTTTTTTGGCCACTAAATAAAAATCATTTATTATTATTTAAATTAACTCGTTTTTTAAATATATTTTGCTAACTAATTTCAATTAAAAATTAAATTAAAAGATACTTACAGGGGTAACGTATACAAGTCCAATAAGGAATCCTACTAAACAGATCAACAGAGTTACGATCCAGCGCTTGTGTGTGGGGAACTGATCACAGTATACAGTAATGACAGCTCCGACCAGAGAAATTGCACTTCCAATACCAAGAGTGTACAACATAAGGAAGAACAGCACGGCAAACAGCTACAACAAACAGAAATATTTAAGTTATAGTTAATGCAGTAATAATAATACCAATTTATGTATGAAACTATCGGCTATTAATTTAGATGTGTTCTCTAGTATAGAGCCAATATTTTATCTATTTCATTTAAAATCATTAAATTTGTCATGTAATCACATTTACTGTATAATGATAAATGTAAATATTACTCAATATTAACTGGCTATTAAATGAATATGCACATGTCTTAAAATTTTAACAAGATTGCTTCTACACGAGGAAAGTATAAATTACGTAATCTATGCTGCATTTATGTCAATATAGCATAAGTGACGCTAAATTAGAATAAAAAATAACTATACTGTGCAATATAATAATTATGCTTTGCAATATAGTTATTATGAATAACAAATTATGCTGTATTGAATAAATTGTTCTGAAAATGAGCTGGCATAATTATTAAGTATTTGCTACTTTTTTATTTAATATTTTATTCATGTTTTCACTTAGAAGTTATAATTTACCATGCAAATCTAGTAAAATTTACCTGTGGTACGGTATCAAACTTGGCGATAGTCTCAGGGTAGGAGATGAAGGCAAGACCTGAACCTCCCTTGACTACCTTGCTGATATCAGTTTCTCCTTGTTCGTAAGCTAAGTTACCAAGGATGGCGAACACCGTGAAGCCAGCCAGCAGAGATGTGAACGTATCCATTGTGGTTACAATAATTGCATCCCTAATAAAGAAAATAAGTTTATTAGAAAAGCATTTCTAGTACAACAAAATCAATACATTGAGTAAGCGATTATAGATATCATGATTTCTTTGAAACTATTAAATAAAAATCTATTTCTTAGCTATTTCGCACTAATACATTTCTATCTTTTTTTCTTTTATTATTATTATTATTATTTTATTATTTTTTTTTTTTAAGTCACACGTAATACACTTGTCATAAATAATTTAGCGTAAAAATATGCAATTTCAACAATACATCTAGTAATACGCGATGAAAAATTTAAGCTTTACTGATACCAAAATAATAATAATAATGGAATAAGATTTATTTTCAACAATATAATTAGCATCCTGTTCAACGAGCAGTAACATATATTATTAATGTATACAAGATTTGAATATCGATATAGAAGGAATAAGTTGCTATGAGATATATGGCTAAAACAATTTTACGTACTATACTTCGTAAATTACATTTATATATATGATAAGTCTAAGACCAATCTCTTGGGACTAGCTCAACGAATACTTTTGAAACAAAAACGAACGGCTTATTTGTGTTCATACAAACATGAAATAACCGCTATGATCTACTCTTATAGGAACATTATATAATTGAAAATTGGATGTTATAAAACGAGAGGAGAAAGAGAGAGATAGAGAGAAAGAGAGGGTGACCGCCGCAAATCCTATTATCTGACCAGGCTATTATTCTCTCTCTCTCTCTCTCTCTCTTCCTCTCTCTAACTCACTATCATAAACTTGCAATTGTATAATACCATTCATAATTAAATTCTCTATTGAATCATGAAAATTGAAATTAATGCTTATGCATACTCATTACCATTAAGAATATTATTATATTGCTTGTTCAATTGTTACGAACGGAAATTTTAACAGTACAGCTTTTTTTTTTTAACAATAGGAACAAAAAGCACTTTTACCGTAAATAAATATATATATATATATATATATATATATATATATATATATATATATATATATATATATATATATATATATATATATATATATATATATATATATATATATATATATAACTTTTTCAAACATTTTTTTAAATAATAAAACAAAAAGAAAGCAAAATACGTAGTAAAAGCTATTATTTGATTAAGCAGAAAAGATTATTTATACACTCAGAAAAAAAAAAAGGAACGTTCATTTCTTAGTTCATTATTGTACTTATTGGCTGTATTGAAATTAATTTTACGAAATGTTGAATTGATTTTAAAGTATATTAATATTATGTATGAAAATAAAATGTAATATGTAAAAAAAAAAAAAAAAAAAAAAAAAATCCAATGTACTTAGGTTACTTTTTTAATAAAAATTATGCTAAACAAACACATAATTTCTGAAAGTTGGTTATATATATATATATATAAATATATTTATATATATATATATATATATATATATATATATATATATATATATATATATATATATATATATATATATATATATATGTATATTATATTATATTATATTACACACAAAAATACCAACGTACAAGAGGCATTTTTTTAATTAAATAATTTTAGTACATTTACATAAATATGTCTTTAAAAAAAATAAGAGCGAGAAAAAAAGAGTCATATATTTTATTGCTATGAATATTATCTCTATACTTTAAATTTAATTTTAAATTTAATCTTAAGGTATATTTAATTAATTTTATGTTATTAAATTTTAATTAAGAAATAATTTAGTAAGTAGAGCGTTATAGTTAGCAAAGTAAAGTGTGTTGGATTAAAGTAGCTATACTTTCCTGTATAAAGTAAAAGAACACAAAAAAAAATCAGAAGAAAAAGGTTTAAAAATATAATATTATAATAAAACAAAAATTTGTTAGATTTTAGTAAAAAGCAATGCATATCCATGTACCCATGTTAATATTATTATATTACTATATATATAATACCATGCAACAAAACATAACAAAAGAATAGCATAAAATTTAATTAAAACTGAAAACATATTAGTGTTATTCATATTATATTCATCACAGATTATATTTTAATACAAAGTTTAAAAGTATTCTAACTTCTATAATAGAAATATTAAAACAAAAAGAAACAGAAACGCTGTCCAAAATGTAATTTTTAGGAAGTAATTTTAAAATTAAAAAGTTTAAATTAAAAATATAAATTATATGTATTGATTCACCATTGAAATTTCATTTTATATAGTTTTAATAGGGACCTTAATTTTTTTTATTGTCACATTCAAATTTTTGTTCCTTTTTTTTTTTTTTTTTATAATAATATCATTATAAATATTGAAAATGATTAATCAATTTAATTATTTATATTTTATATATAACAAATATATTTAAATTTGATTATTTTCAATGTTTCTATTTTATATATTTATTATTCAGATCTTAATTTAATTGTATAATGAAGTTACGAGTAGAGTTAGAATACTTTATGAGTGTTTAAAGTCCAAAGTAAAGAGCTGTCACGCTGCCATTGATGGTTAAATACAATTTATTGTTTGCGCTCGCTTGAACATTATACGATGTTAACGTGATCGGTGATCATACAATTCTCTTTGCATGTGTATGTTTTTATAATATTCCATTGTTGCATCAATTTACATGTTTTATCAACATTTTATGAACATTATGCAAACATATGCAGTTATGATTTATTTAAATAGATTATCATTTTGTTTGTTGGTATTGTTTTGTTTACCTTATAAAAACAGCAGTTTAATAATTAAATATATAATATTGTATGATTTTTTTTAATTAATAATTTGCTATTGAATTCAATAATGCAGATGAGGAATATGTAGTGTTTTTATTTAGTATTTACATTTTTAAATTGAAAAAAAAAAGTTTCTATTTTATATCAAATGTGATCTTTTTAAATAATTAGGAAATACCAAAGAATGGAAATAATAATAATAATAATATATAAAAAAGTTAGTTATGGAATATATAAATTATTTATTTAGGATCAAGGATTGTGATTTAAATGTTAACTTTAGGGTTCATATTAGCAAACAAATTGTAATGGTAGCGGAAAAAGGTTGAAAGATTTTTTTTTTTTTTTTTTTTTTTTTTGAAAAAGCCCCAAGTGTCATGATATATGCAAAAACATTATCATTGAACCACTTGTAATAAAATGTTTTTAATTATTGCAGCAAGTAAGTGAAAATGATTTTTCCATAAGAAATACATCAAAAATGTTCAAAATTATTTTAAAAAGATCGTTCATTGCAAGTGGTCTATAACTATAGTAGTTAATATATTGTTAGGTATGTTTATTTTATTGTTAGACTTATGAAATAAACAAACGGGGCATTTTTTTTTCACTACCATGACGAAATGTATAAAATTATACCCAAAATATATGAAAAAAATAAGTACAGATTTATAATGATTTATAACACACATGATTAATTAGTATTAAAGATCACGACACATTTTGTTTTATTTATGTTGTAATGATTATTTACCTGTGAACGTTGTGTTTGAATGAGTTGTAGGATGAATACATAATCAATGGTCCGAAGCCAACAGAAAGGGAGAAGAAGCATTGAGTCACAGCTGCATACCAAACCTAAGTGCAGCAAGACAACAAGAAAAAAAAAATAAAAGCTGTAACTATGCATGTTAGTAATACCTGTGAACGTTATGACGAAAACCACTAAATGAAGCATTACTCGTCAAGATGCCAAATGCAACGCCGAGTGAGAAGAAACATTGTGTCACTGCTTGGTACCATACCTAAGTTTGGTAATATTAGTATTACACAAACATTAATAATTATTAACATTCCAATATCATACACATAGCATATTATTAATATATTGTGCTGAACTAAAACTAAAACGATTCTCATATTTGAAATTAAAAAAAATTAAAGATAATTATTTAAAGACAATTAAACTTAATCTTTATAGAATTACATTAAAAATGCTAAACTTTATAAATATTAATGTGCCTTTTATGCATATACGCATATTTTTTTATTGGTGATATTAACTTAATTATGTTAGTTAAAATTAAGTGTGCTATAAAAATTTAAATACAGAAATTTGTGGAATTGATTTTTTTTTAAATGCAACTAAAAATAATCTTCTTTTTCTATTCCACTGTTTACTTAAAAATTTAAGAAGTAAAAGATACTCGCAGAGAAAAGGCTGGGTGTATAATTGAAAGTAAACAACCTTGAATACTTTTTATTAAAAAAAAATACAATTATTCTTTCTGTATTACGCAATTTTATATATATATAAAAAAAGCTGCCTTTTTTTTTATTTCAAAACAACAGAATCGTTCATGCTTTGTAGAACCTATAAAGCCTTCTTTTAGTAAACTAAATGAATAGTACTCAATTAGATTGATTTATCACACTATCTTAAGCTGAATTTAAAGCTATTAGGAAAGCTGAGTGTTTTTTTACAATATTAACATTAAAATACTGTATTGTACTACTCACATAGTTACTACAGGAGGCAATGTCAAGTCTTAGAAAAATGCAAATGTCAATTAATACACAGTCAGTAAAAAAATAAAGCAAATAAACACAAACACAACAATTCATACAAAGATCATGCATCATGCTCCACAAAATTTGCTATAAAAGAAATTGCAGTTGTTAATCATGCTCTGCAGTATTTTGGTGACACGTGTCGCTACACGTATTTCTCACACGTGTCTCACCTGTGAATGTTGTGATGTAGAGGATTGTAAGACGAATACATTGTAAGTGCTCCAAAACCAACTCCTAACGAGAAAAATGATTGCGTCACAGCTGCGTACCAAACCTAAAGAGAAAAAATTATATGGTTTGTTTAATACAACACATCTCCTTTATCTATATAACATTAATACACTTCTTTATTTTTAAAAATAAATTTGAATATTTAGCTAAGACATCTAGTCAAATTTAGTTCAGTAGAATGCTAACTTTTATTGTAATTTAATTTATATTTCCGGTTTCATACATGAAAATTTCAGTTAAATATAGTTTATATACATGCAAAAATAAAAAAGGCACTCTTGTCAATATTGGTAGCACGTAACAAAGAGGCTGGCTGCGGCTTCACAGCTTACAAGAATGTTAGGAACTTATCACACTTTGCACATAGACAAGAAACACACATTTTCTTCAACCCAAAAATAAAAGGAGAAAAAAAAAAGGATTTATTTTTTAAAGATTCAACTCTAAAGTACAATACTAAACAAGTATATATATATATATATATATATCAACCTAATGTCTATAAGATTTTGAGATATTGTCATTAAAAAAAAATAAAGAATTGTTATTTATCAAAACTCTTTTCAACTCCGTTGCTTTCAAATAGACATTATATAATTGATCTACTTGAGTAGAATAGTCTGCATAAACTAGTTTTTACGTTATAATAAGTAGTTTTAAGAAGATAATAACATATCTATTTGAAAAATGGAAATGTCACGTCTGCAATGAAAATAACTATAAATAAAGCAAAAAAACAAAAACAAAAAAAAATCAAAAAATCAAATATAAAAACAACAATGTATGGATAAAAAATCCACTATTTAAAATAACGATGTTTTTTCCTCCCTTGTACGATAAAAAAAAGTTGATTTCCCAAACGACATCAAAAACATACTTTTTTTTTCCGTCTATATATTCCCAAATGTTTATTTCCAATTATAGTCAACACAAAAAAAACTAATAAGCTCAAATGGTATTGGAGATAAATGTATTATTAACACACGTAATAATAAAACAGTCTATGAAACATCACATTATAATTTTACTTTTGCTAAAAAGCAAATGATTAGAAATTTTTTCCTTTTTAACTTCACTTTTGAATATAATTCAATTTTATTTGTGTTACTGTATAATTTATACAAATTTCTGTTGCCATTTGCTTATCTACAAAACGTCTTAAAATTTAGGAAATTGAACTAAATGGGAATACAGAAAATTCAAAATATTCTGCAAAGATACGTAAATATATATATATATATATATATATATATATATATATATATATATATATATATATATATATATATATATATATATATATATATATATATATATATATATATATATCTTTATATTTTCATAAATTAGACAATAAAAAAAGTATTATTAGGGATTATAGTACTTGGCTACTAGACTGAAGTTCAATAATTTTTAAAATACTACTTTTATATTTATATATAATTTGAACCAGAAGTCTGAAAACACAGGATAAAAATAGAAAAAACAAAACAAACATTTTCTTGATTGCAATAGAAGACGCAATGAAGAGTACAATAAAATGCGTATGATGAAAACTTACCGCAGGGTTAAGAAGTTGTTCCCACTGAGGTGTGATGAAGTAAAGAATTCCATTGACCGCTCCAGGCAAGAGACATCCTCTAATGAGCAAGGTGATGAGCACCACGTAGGGGAAAAGTGCTAGGAAATACGCAGCTTTGCCTGAGGATTCTACACCTTTGATGAGCACGAGACAGATGGTGGTCCATGAGAATAGAAGACATAACGAGAGACGCCACTCTGGTGCACCCACACCATCGTCAATATTAGGAATTACTTTGAGTACCACATCCCTGAAAATACAGAAAAATAGGTGTTACAAAAATAGAGAAATACGATTGTATATATATGGAAAACTGAATAACATTTGTAAAATGTGCATGCTTACAGTTCAGCTAATACAAACTAACAAATAAGTGAAATTACTGAAATTTGTACTTTTATTGATTGCTTAATATTTACTGTAGTAAAATACTGTAAAAATTACCATAAGTTATGGTATATGATAATTAACCTCTGACAGCATAGAATATCCAAGACTACTGCTTATAGTGGGGTTTGTCCCTTGTGTGACATTGCGATATATATAATGTATCTAGTTTAAAGTTATTTTTTGTTCCTATCTTGAAGCATATTTGTTAAACATTTAATAGAAGTAATAACAACATACGTCTAAAAGTTTAAATTTAAATAAAAAAAATCGTACTTTTTTTTTTAAATGAAAGACTTACGTAAAATAAATTTCAGCTGCACTGCGACGAGTTGCATTCTCCCACAAATCACTTGTATTTGCAGATGCATCATAACAATCCAACCATGTGGGATCACATTTTGCCCAAGGTAGCTCGGCACTGAACGAAGCAAAGAAGTAAAACATGGTGATTGCCATGATGGAGCAATAGTAAGTAGCAACTGCAGTTACAGAAATCATCTGGCCCACACCGACTCCTGTAATCAAAAATATATACATCTTTAGTTAATATGAGAAAATTTACAAATTGCATCAACTGTCTTATATTTTAAACATAATTAAAAAATAAAAAGTTTATTTTAAAGCTAGTTAGAAAAACTTTTTAAAAAAACGTGGGTGTTTCTTCTTCTTTGTATTTCTAAAAAATATGAGAAGAGAAGTAAAATATCAACACTAAATTTTTGCCATAACTTTTTATTTCTAATTTGATTTTTTTATTATTCAATTTTATTTTTCATTATCTTATTTTACGTTAACTTTTTAATTTCCGTTCCTACGCGTTTGATATTATCATTTAATAATATCTACTGATAAAATTAACATTGATTTTTGTTCGTTTGTATGCTATTTATATAGCTCTCGTTTCTTTTAATTTTGCTTTTAAAAGATTCATCAAAAATCTCTCATACCACTTTTTTTTTTGCTGTTGATAAATGAGAGACAGTTAATTAAAAGAACTTTTTTAAGAGAAGTACAAATAATAATGATCGAGTATAAAAACATAACAAAATAAAGTAAATAATTAGGATCTGTTCAAACATCATTGTAGTTTATATTTTCATACTTCAGAAAATATTTCTCATCTCTTTTTAATTAACTCATAAATATGATTTATAAAGAAACTGATTTCCTTATTAAATAAGAATTAATAAGCACAGAATAATAATAAAAAATAAATTAAAAAATTAAAAAAACAATAATAATAACTATCGGAGTTTTTTTTTTTTTTTTTTTTTTTTTTTTTTTTTTTTTTTTTTTTTTTTACGAACAATCAATTTAATTGCATGAAAATTGAATGCTTCATAATTGCATGCATTCTAATTTATTGCACATTGAAAATATTGCATCGAGTGAACAAGCCATACAGCTTGTGAGTATAAAAAAAAAGTTCACAACACATTTCTGTAGTTTCTACATATATGTACATTTTATACTACTAACATACGTAATTAAGTTAAAAATAATAAGAGAATCAAATTCATGCCATTGTTATTTACGCACATATGCTATTTTGTGGCAAAGGTGGGAATTTAAAGCAATCAAATTGTGCTCTGTTTTATAATTAATTTACTCTATTTTATATATAGGTAAAAGCAAGTAAAACATTAAGCGTAATACTAAAGTTTAGTTTCATTTTAATCATTATACTTTTCCGATAACTTTTAATTCACTTTTAAAACTGAACTTAAAAAAACAAACTGATATGACATACATAACGATACTTAGGCATGACAAGAAACATCGTGCTAACAAACTTTCGATTCAATTATACAATAATTAATCTTTTATAAAAGCACTTGGACTATAGTATTAAATTGAGACTTACAAAGTACAATATACGACAAAAACTCTATAAACGATTTGTGTTCAATAAAATATCATTGAGTCGATAAATTTGATTTTTTTTATAATGTATATTAATTAAGGTTAACTGATTATATTTAAAACTCGTTGTGTAATTAACAAAAAAATTGATATGTATTACATGCACACACTGACGTTACATTACACTAAACAAAAAATAATCAATTAAATTTTATAACAAATAATGATAATAGAATTAATTATAAAAGAAATGTGTGTAGAACCATCCTAAGGAAGAGTTTTTTTTAATATTCCTTAGTATAGAACTTTAAAAAAATACTCATTTTGTTTCAATAAAGCTATGAAATCTGAGCAGTGAATAGTATTTTGAATACAATATAGCGAAAGTACAGTATTCAACAAATTCTCTACTAACGTCTATTTAGTGTAGTATCAAACTATGTAATATGTCAAATTATGTAGCCAACTGATCAAATAAGCCAACCAACCAGAATAGAAGTGACAATTTTTTGTTGCTCACGGTTTCAAACGTTGGTTGTCAATTTTGCCCAAATCATGTCATACAAAATGGTGTTCGTAAACCCTGTTTCTTGTGCGTTAAACTACAAAAAATAACCATCACTTAATGCTTTTTAAATGAAATTGCGCATTTTTTGGAGCAAGGGTCTTTAAACATCATCTTTGAGGCTATAAAATTCATAAACTAATGTAACTTTCGTACGAAATTAACTTAACTTGACTTTCAGTTCTTATTGTTGACATATTTTTTGCTCGCAGATGTACAGTACACACCACAGCTAAGAAGTACATTAATTTGTACATACTTCTTATATTTGTAGTGTTACGTCTTCCCTTGAGTACTCATTACTCTCAGAGATGTTGAGCAACTCTTAAAGTTATAAACTTCGTTAAAAAAAGTTTCTATATATATATATATATATATATATATATATATATATATATATATATATATATATATATATATATATATATATATATATATATATATATATATATATATATATATATAGGGTCTATGCATTCATGTTAAAGTCGACGCCATGTTGGATAACTCAATAACATGGGTGGCATAGGAAAAAAAATCATTTTGCCAGTTTAAAAACACTCTACAATATTTTTGAGAGCGTTGATGCTGTAAATATGTTGAATTAGTATCTCAAGTATGTGAGAAAAATAACAATAACAAAAAAATTAACCGATTTCCCAAAGAAAATTGACTTAAATGAAGTTTGTCCTATGCTGAGCAATGTTATGCACTACTCCAGTATGGCCTCCAAGCGCAATAAATATGACGTCATCCGCATACACCCTATATATATATATATATATATATATATATATAATATTATGTAATATAAAATAAAAGTTTTAAACCGCATTATATCCATGTTTAATAGAAAACTAAATTTTTAATTAGATATTTTTTCATAACATAAACTACTTCACTTTTTCTTTACTTGGTTGTTGGTTTACTTGTTGCACTTTAGATTTAAACTTTATTAGTTTTTATATTATTATTTTTTAATAAACTTTTATAATGAAAAGATAGATATATAGAAATGAGAAAAAAAAGTTTTAAATGTAAAAATTAACATATTTTTCCATCTCTGACTACTTCAGTTTTTTAATTATATATCACACTATATGTATGACTATAGTTTTGAAGAACTAGTATAGTTAGTCATATTTCTTTATGTTATATTTTACATGCTTTTATCTATATTTGTTAAAAAAATTAACAAGCATGACACCATTAAAAGAAAATGTCAATATGAAATTATCACGCAATGTCTACTTTCATGTAATTTTTATTACACCCTGTGACTTCATAAAAAGATACCATGTAAGTTAAAAAGTATAAATATGATAACCATATAGAATCTTATATTTCTATAATCCTTATACTTTTTACTATCTGTACTTTACTTTTTCATCTGCAGAAACTTTTTTCTTCATCTAATACCAACATTTCAACATAAGCAATATTAAACTTTTTTTTTTTTGTGACATTATGTATTATAATATACAAGTATAATCTTTATGCAGGTATATTGCTTTTTTTTAAGGAGATGATATTATATATTATAATCCAAAATATATTAAAATGAAACTACTGTATAAGTATATACTTCAAAATAATATAATAACAAAAAAATAATAATAATCTTGTATGGTTTATAGAAAAAGTTATAGCAAAAACGTTGGTTTAAATTGCAATGATAAGGCAATATTGCTTTTAAATTTATATTTAAAAGTTTTCTACAAATTGAAGATGAGAAAAGAGCGTATTATATAAAGCGCTCTACTTATTGTCAGTATTATATTATATAAGATGAAAATTTAAAAGAGAGATAAAGATAAAGTGAGTATTTATGAATAAGTCATAATCCATTTCTTTTATTTCTTTTGGGATGAAAATATTGCACATTTGCTATATTCTCACCATTCTTTATCACGTTCTCGTTTGAGAGAGAGAGAGAGAGAGAGAGAGAGAGAGAGAGAGAGAGAGAGAGAGAGAGAGAGAGAGAGAGAGAGAGAGAGAGAGAGAGAGAGAGAGAGAGAGAGAGAGAGAGAGAGAGAGAGAGAGAGAGAGAGAGAGAAAGTGCTATTTTGTGTGTATAGGAAGCTTTAGGCTTTAGCTCTTAATCGCCTTCTCCTGTTTCCTTTTTCTTGAACACTGAAAACTGAAACAGTGTTTAGCCGCTAGCGTGGCACCCGCATTTCTTTAGAATAAAAAAAAATAAAGGATTGAAGAAAATTTTACATATGCCTCTATGATTGCTACATGTTTCTTTTTCAAAAATAATAGTGTTTACTTACATAATTTATTATTATAATTCTAAAAAATACAATATTGGTAAAATAGAGATAACATTATACCTTATTAGAAATAGTTGTTTAATATTTTAAGTAATTTAACATGAGTGTCTTTAAAATTCTTTTGCAAGTACTCTACAGAATAATAATAATAATAAATACAAATAATGACTTCTGTGTTAAAATTGGTTACAGATTTTGCTGTAAAAGCTACAATGTACAGGGAACTGTGAATCTGAGTTTACCTGTATATGATTTTACTTTCTTTTTTTACCATGTAACATAAGCTTTAAAATCCATGCTTTATAGTTTCTATCATATAGTATATTTTTGTAAAATGCACTTTATTCCTTTGCATTATACTTTATTCAAAAGTTTTTGCACCCCTCAGAAAAAAGCCTTAGCTTTTATTATAATGTAACGAATAAAGAAGTCGAACGTAGACCTCGTATACCTTTATATAAATTTTTTATTTTATTCATCTTTTAACTCCATTTCTTTTATTGTCTTTTGTATTTTTATAATAAAAACTTTATAAATTTTTGAACTGAATTTAGATTAGCATAAATATTTAACTTTGAAATATTTTATGCAGAATTTTATTATAACTAATGGAGAATTATTTATTCAATAAATTAAACTTTGAAGATGGTAAAGATGTGCAAATTATTTTTATTTTACTTTTATTTTAACATTTTCTTACTCGTTAAAAAATAAAATGAAATTTATATCTGCAGTCACAATTGAGCTTTTTTTTTTTTTTTTTTTTCTTTGCTTTTATACATAATTGTAATTTAGATTAATTATTTATCACCTCGAGTCTTTGTCATTTCCTTTTGTTTCTCTTTATTTAAACTGCTTTACCAGACTATCCCCCTTTTCTTTCTTTTAATCTCATTTTCTTTCTTAAGTACTTTAACACCATTATTAAAGTGAAAATTTAATACAGAATTCTTAATTTTAAGTTAAAGTAAGAAAACTATCAACAACTTTCATAATACTGTTAAAAATACACTTTTTTCATACCTAAGTAAAGATTTATAATGAATTCTCCCCCATCTCTTTCTATACAAAATTGTAAATATTTTCAGCGTACATTTGCCCCCTATCTTACAATGATATCTAATTTGAAACCTATTTAGAAATGGTCCAATTTTGCTCTAGTATTGCTCTATTTTAATCAGCTTTGCTCATACTAAAAAGTAATAATAAGTTCAATTAATAAACTGGATTTTACATGTATGTAACCTAATCAAGTAATCCAAAATATTATATTTTAATTTAAAAAATTATATATTATAACCAATTTCATTTTATACATTAATAATATTATATTAAAACTGATTTGAAATAATTAATTTAATATATATATATATATATATATATATATATATATATATATATATATATATATATATATATATATATATATATATATATATGTATATATATTATATAGATTTCTCATTACTATAATAGTTATAGTATAAAATTCAATTTATTTTAATGAAATAATGGCTTAAAATAAATCACGTGAACTGTTATATAAATTAGACTATTATATAATATTATATTATATAATTCATCATTAATGTAATTGATTTTTGGTTTAAAATTAATTTAATGGTGACATCTTTTATAATGTATACATAAAGTTGATTAAGTTTTCGTGGCTTATAGAGTTGTGCATGTTTAATTAAGGAATTGAATGAACTTTGGTGGTCCAGGGGATGCTGTGGGATAGGAAAGAGAAAGAGAGAGAGAGAGATGAGGGAGAGAAAGACTTTCATGTTAACGTACTGATTAATTCACCTGAGCTCGCTTTTCAAATTAGTTTGCTTCAATTTTTTTTTCTCTCGTAAATAATTTTTTTTTTCGTATAAAGTTTGCTGTCAAACTTTATATCCTTTGAAATACATTTTGAGGTATTTTACGTATGAATATAATTATACAAAACTTTAAAAGTTTCATGATGGGGAAGTTAACATTTCATTAATATACTACTTAACGAATTTCGTATATTATGTTAATCAATTTATTTAGTATTTTCATATTTTTTGAGCTTTATTAAAAGAATTCAATTGCAGTAATGTCTGCTGTGAGTACAACAAAAGGCAAGATTTAATTTTCTACAAATTTCTCTGTAAGGAGATGCGAACTTCTCATTTATTATTTAGAAAAAAAAATGGAAATTGAAACTGTAAATAAAAGTTTTAGTCGTGATTACGCAATTACAAGCATTTCTTTTCAGAAAAAAATCCATATTTATATTTAAATTTTCCTTTCTTTTAGTAACCTCGTACATTTTATTTCGTAATTCAATTTTATATCATGATCTGTACATAGATGGAAATAAAACATTTTTATATTATGATAATATACCCTTGAAATGACCTTAACTAATACATTCATTTTATGAGCTAAAAATATATATAATAATAAATAGAATCCGGATAATTCTGGATGTATTGCGTCTCTCTTTTGCGAACCGGCTTTCAAAGACACTCCCTTATCACAATAAATCTCTTAAGAAAAGAAAGGTTTAAATATCATGTGGCTTTTAAATATTTGAAATGTTAATAGTCAAATTAACAGTCACAGTTAACTTGTTTAGTAACCTGTTAACACTCACAAAAAAAAAAAAAAAAAAAAATGGGGCTACATACACGCTCAGTGGAAATAAGGTAATTTTAAATTTAAAAAAAAAAGTAGTGTGATTTTTTTTAAATAAATATTTGCTGAACTTGTTGATATGATTTAAAATAGATAGCAATCCAATGTGCTATGTATTGTCCCACTATAAACTGTAATAAAAACATTTGAAATTAAAAAAAAAAAAAAAAACGGACATGCTTCAATAAATATTGACTTTGCTGAAGTTTTAATAATCTTTTTCCTATCTATTTTATTTTTTTCCCTTATTTAAATTGAACCGAGAGTCGATAATTAGTCACTCAATGTACCTTCATCAGTGACGCAAGCAAAGTGCAATTTTCCTCAAATAAGAAGAGTGACTTTTACTTTTACTTTACGTTATTGAAGAAAATATTTTTTGTAGTTTCAGGATTATCTTCAAATCATAATATATTGAATGCCAGTAATTCGATGACTTATTTGTTAATAAACTTCAAGAGATAAAATGTTTTCTTTCAAACAAATGTAGGTGTGGTTATCATTTTTACTATTAATTATTATTATTTATAAATTTTAATTCAATTATTTAGAAAACACTTATACAGTAAAATGTTAAGTGCTTCATTTGAAGTGCATTTGCATTAATTGAATTTTTTATACTTTATTCAAACTTGGCATTTAAGCAAATAATGTTACTAAGAAAATAGATGTTGGATAATGAATTATGCAACTTCTATATTATATACTTGGTCGTTTCGTTCTTACAATTTGTATGAAAAGATCTGTATTGACTTAACAAGAAATATATTTATAAATGTATATTCACATAATAATTCCCAACGTATGTAATTTTATTACTATCATATAATAAAAGTTTCAATACCAATCAGAAATTGACAGAAAGGTTTTTCTATTGATACTTACTAAACCGTGACATAATTGTATTACAATTTATTCATATTTTTTACTTGATTTCTATTTCAGACTAAATTTTCGATACTTGAACTTCTATCGTGAGAAAAGAAAAATATTCTTCGTCATTTTACTAATAATTTTTGGCATAATATTTTATTCAATTTTTGATAAGAAAGTAGGAGAAATTGAAAAAGAAGAACTGTCATATATTATGCCATTCTTTCATTTTAGTAAACAAAATAATTCTAAAGCTAATCCTAAATTCTTAGTACCAAATATTGTACATTTTATACGTTTTAATCAAATGGAAGTAACCTTTGTAGATGCTGCTTGTATTTTATCTGCACTTAAACATCAAAATCCAGATATAATTTATTTTCATATAAATACTTACAATTTAACTGGAATATATTGGAAATATTTATTAAATATTCCCAGATTTAGAGAAATATACCGAATACTTCCAATTGAGATACCAAAATATATATTTGGACAAAAGTTACGTGATATTTGGTGGTTACAACATGCAAGTGATGTGACTAGGATTAGAGTTCTTATGCAATATGGTGGTATTTTTCTAGATAATGATTCTTATATTATTAAAAACTTAGATATATTTCGTAGATTTGAAATGGTTCTTGGTTGGGATGATTTATTAAAAAATTTAGGAACACAAGTATTATTAGCACATCCAAATGCAAGATTTTTAAATTTATGGTTAGAATTTTATAGAAATAATTACAATGCAAGTAGTTGGTACTATAATGCAGGTAAAGGTCCTAGTGATTATATTTTAGCAAAAAATCCTAATTTAGTTTTAAATGTTTCTGGTATTTTTGGAGTAAAAGTATTAGGTGATTTTTTATATCAATTATGTCGTTGGGATGATTTGCAAGCAATGTATTCAATTCACCTTTTAATAAATCATAGATATTACTTAGATCCATTTTATGGGTATTTTCACCAGGTTGCAGAAGAAAACATCATTTATATGAATAATACTTTTGGTGAAATTATAAGAACTACTTTTTGGGGAAATGATTATGTAAAAAAATATTTAAAAATTAATGAAACTCGAAAATGTCTCAATCCTGTATAATTGTTATTTATTGTAATAAAAGGTTTTTTTCCTTATTATTGTTTGAGTTTTTATCCTTTTTATGTAATAGAAATTTGTAGAAATTTTTATTCAGTACAAATATTGAGTCACTATTTTATTTCCATACAATGCTTGTAGAGCAATACCTATATGTTTATGAGTGTCATTGGTTTGAATAAATAGTAGTGGTAAGGTAAATTTACGGAAAACAAAACAAAGTGATATTACTGTGATGTATTTACTATATAAGTATAGTAACAAGCAAGTGCTACCGTTATTATAACCCTTATTAATATAAGTTATCTTATTATTAATCCCTTAAGAATGAGGTCTTATTTTAACTAAAAACTAATTAAACTTATGATAATAACAAAACATACGCCATAAAATTAACCAACATCAGCTATATTTAATATGATTTTATATGATAATCAGTTTGTCTAATTTTTATATAGGTAGGTATTCCTATAACATTTTCTATAAAGTGGATTTAAAACTTTTTAAACAGTATCAATCAGATGTATAGAAAAATATAATATTTTGAATAATAGCACTTTTAATTAGTTTTTGTTTTGTGTCTTAATGCTGTTCGTAAACCTTGTTTTCTGCAAATAAAATGACGATCAACTATGGTTATTTAAATAAAATATGCATTTTTTATTTTTATTTATTTATTTTTTGGGTAGCAAGAAAACAGGGTTTACGAACAACACTATTATTTTTGTGTTGCCTGTCAGGACGTATAATTCAACTAGAAATATGAAATAGTGATTTTACTAACCTCGTAGAGCAGGGACGACCTCCCAAACTTTGACAGGTCCAGAGCTGCAGAACTGACCAATAGCCAACTCCATGTAGTAGAATGGTTTGCCAACAATCAACAATACAATGATGTAAGGAATGAGAAAGGCACCTCCACCATTCTCATAGGCTGTGAATGGAAATCTCCAGACGTTACCAAGACCCACTGACATGGCGATACATGACATGAGGAACTCTACGGGGTTCGACCATTGTTGACGTTCGGGACCTTCATCCGCAATCTACGCACAGATCAAGAATTAAATTAGACAAAATAAGCAACGTTGAGAACACAATACTAATGCAATATTTATTTACTCATTAATTTTTGATGCATTATAACTTTTTTTTATTACATTTTAGTGCTTTTAACGTAATTTATGTATTGAAGGAAATTTGTAATGCCAGTGCATATAAAAGTATATTTATTAAAAAATATAACTTTTTATATTTTGATTAATATTACCTAACATGCTATTTTAATGATGTTTGACATTATATATTAACTTTTGCTCGATTTATTATTATTAACAAGCATCTTTGACCTTTGAATCATTTATTTTCTTCTGTTAATTAAGCTAGACAAGTTCATTGACACATAGATATTATTTTACTATTTTATTTTTAATATATTTGCACGTGGTTAAAAAAAACAAAACTTAAAAAATAGCGCTATTTTTTGTAACTTTCTATATGGTTTTACATTTTAAATTTAGGAGCTATAAAATAATAAAAAATAACAATAAAACATTTTTATTTACAAAAATTTAACCGCTACGTGATCAAATATCCAAAGAAAAAAAAAAGAAAAAGAAGATGAAATGTTAATCTTTGTTTTTATTTTTAGTAACTACTAGTAATAATATTAGAACTTAAAAATAAATATTATTTTATAGATTTTTACTTAAATATTTTAAACTATTGTTTGTTTGCTTTAATTTTATCAACAAAAAAAAATCCTGTCTTGAATATAAACTTCAAAACGTCAAATATTGTGAAATCAAATTGAAAAGAATAAATATAAACAAGTGAGGAAAAAAAAATAATACAAGAAGTGACATCAAATAATATAGCATGTGAAACGCCTACAAATATAGTCTACCCTTGGTACTTTGAGTCACGCGTGGTTGCCTACACGTCAAGCGATATCTCTCGCAACTTATCACCACTTAAATCGATCTTCTTTTTTTTTATTTATATTATATACATTCAAAAATGATGAACATAGCAACTGTCGCTATATACTATTATATAAAATATTTATTTGAGATATTTTGCAAGATCATAAAATAAATTTCTTATATTACATGAAGAAAGAACTGATAAATCGATACTTATTTTCCAATATCCCTTGACAAGCATTTAAAGAAGAAAAAAAAAAGATACATATTATAGTGAATATTTCGATATAAAAAGTGTCAAATAATACAGCAGCAATATACACAGAAGGTTTTTATAAAATAAACAGTATGCTTTGTTGCCCTTGTCAAAAGAATAGCGAAAAAGAAGGTGGATGGGAGGGTAGAAATGCCAGTGTATTGTTTTTATGTTATTGATATTTATTGTATCGTCAAATAAGAGAAACATATTGAAAAAAAAATAAAGATATTCATAACCTATCACATTGAAGAAGTCAAATATAGTCACTAAAAAGAAAAAGTCTACAATTTTTCAGTCAATGCGAGAGTGAAAAGGAACGCTGTTTAGGAAATGAAAGAAATATTAAATTTGAGATATATATAAAAAAAATTAAAAAAGTTAATTATAAAAATATTATATGTATTATTGTTCTTGAATTACGTTCTAGAATCTCAATTTTAATATAAAATAAAATACATTTTCTTCATTCTAAAAACCAAAACTAACTTTCAGTAAAATATATTATGCTACTCTATTCATCTCCGTTGCCATATTAAAAAAATTGCATATACTTATTAGAAGCTAATAAAATCAAAGGGTGGATATATGTGATGATTCAATTTAGTTGTTGTTTTTTTTTTTTTTTTTTTTTTTTTTTTTTTTTTTTTTTTTTTTTTTACTGCTCTTACCGGAGATTGGACGGTCTCTTTTCCTGCCACAACTTTTCCATTTGTGGTAGAGTTGCCATTAGTAACAACCCCTCGGTTGTCGGAGCCATCGCTCTGGAATGCGGGGTTGACTGTACCCAACTCCTGCAACAAAACAAAGAAAAATCGTTGAAATTTCACGTTGGTAATATATATATATATATATATTATATATATATATATATATATATATATATATATATATATATATATATATATATATATATATATATTATTATATATATATTATTATATATATATATATATATATATATGTATCATTGTTTTATTCATTTGATATTCAATTTGAATAAAAGTAATAGTAGCACAATTTTTAAAATATAACATAAAAATAAATAAATATCAATCTACCTAATTAAATTATAATTCATCTCAATTACTGAAACTAATAAATTATTGATGATACTGATGATTAAAAAAATATATATATTCCATATATCATGTAGCTTAGAGTTAAAAAAAGCTTCTAATTAAAATAATTGCTATATAGAATATTTATATATTACGCAAATTTAAATATCATTATTTAAAAGTGTCAACAAAGTACACTCTCTTCCTAGTCTTCTTATTGGTAATTGCAGGCAGAGGTAATATTAATTGGAAGAGTATACCAATTAAATTTTTACTTTATGTTAATTCCTTTTTTAAGTAATAAAATGTGTTCCAAGGATTGATTATGCAACGATAATGCGCATTTTAAAAATGTTAAATTCGCTGTGGAATTCAAATAATTTTATTTTAAAAACTTAACATAATATGTGTTTTTTACTTTTTTTTTTCTTTCTTTTCAGGATTTAAAAACAATGATTTGCTTAAAGCGACGGTGACATTCTTTTCAATACAGAATGGTAGCTCATATTCCATTAATCTCTATGTTATTATTATTATTATTTTTTTTTTTTTTTGCACTGACGAGGAATTCAAACTATCCTATACGTCATTATTTTAATATGTACATATTTTCTAGTACCAACAATGCATTTATAGACTTCGACTTCAATTCATGTGGGATACATCAAAATGAAAGGAATAAATTATTGATCACACTATTGTCTTATATTTTTCAGTGTCTTTTGCTGTATGATTGACGGTATTTCATTTCACTCTTTTATGATCTCCTATTTCTTCTCTCTTTATATAGACATTGTCATTGGGAAAAGAACAATCCAATAAAGTAAAGTTGTGGCATCTCAAGTCCTATTCTTTCTATAGCTTTATTAACTAGCAAATCCATCACGTATGACTTTTTTTTTCTTTTTTTTTTTCTCTCTTTCTCTTTTTTTTTTCTTTTATGGTTCTATATCAAAGAAACACTCGGAGAGAAAGAAAAAAAACTTAATATTTTTGTATCTCTCGCGGGTATTACTATTATAATAATAAAAAAGTTTTGTATTAAACTGCTAGTGGCATCTATCAACAATTTAATGAAACGAAAATTGTGAATCCAAAATTCAATTTCTCGCTTCGCGTTAACTTTAAAATGAAATACTTTTTTTTTTATGCTTAAATATAAACGAGATCCTATATTTAAAAAAAAAATGTAAATGTTGAAAAGATAATCGTATATCGCTTTTATTACTTATATTATTTAAAATAAAGGTCCCTTTTCTTGCATATTATATTTTATACGCATTACTTTTATTATAATAATTTAATGTGTATGTAAGACGCTGAAATGCTATTACATTTGATTAAAAAGAAAGAATCATAAAATTTACATCAGTATAATATACATATAGTAAGATAGAAAATGAATCTACATTATTTTTATTACAGAAAAGTATATTATATATATATATGTATTATATATATAAGTCTTAAGGGCATTATTATATTATAATATTAAATTACTATTTTATAGAGTTTTCATATACACTATGGTTTTAATTTCCTGTAAGAATAAACCTAAAGAAATGTTATTAAATTCTTCGTCTTAATGCAGTAAACAAAAATAAACCATAAAAACGATATTAAACATTCTTTAATAATAATACTTTGGAATGTTCAATGCATGGATATAAAATTTAATATAATATGTTAAATAGAATCATATTTAGTTTTGAAAATTTATAGATGAAATATTTTTGTAAAAAAAGTCAGGTATTATTTTGTTTTTGAACTGTTGATAAAAAAAATACAGATAATAATAATATATAATTGATGGTAAAAATAATAATTTTATAATACAAATTCATATTGTATAACTTAAATTTTATTTAAATAGGTACAATAGTTAAAATATATATTACAATAACGAGATATGACAATGGTATACTAAAAAAAATATATATAAGTACTCCTTACGGGCAATAACAGATAGATTTTATTATTAATTATTACGTATCTTAATAATTGAAGCCTTAAGTCTTTTAACTATAAATAAACTTGATGTTATAAAATGAATTCAGTAAATCATGACAGAAAATTCCCTTTAGGACAATCAAAATTCTCATTTCCTTAAAGAACAAAAACAAAAGACAAATATATATATTATATATATATATATATATATATATATATATATATATATATATATATATATATATATATATATATATATTATATATATATATATATATATATATATATATATATATATATATATATATATATATATATATATATATATATATATAATACTCCAAATAGAAACATTAAACGTTAAATTGTTTTTGTCATAATTTCTTGTTAAGCTTAAAGGCATGACAAACATTAACAAAACAAGTTAATCGATGGAAACCAAAAATATACATATTGTGTATAAAATTGAACAATTTGCTTTTGTATTTAATATCTTTATTTAGAAAGGATTATCTTATGTAATAATAAAATAATAAGATTTGATTATAACTTAAAGGGATTATAAAGAAGTGGACATTAAAATATATGAAGAGGGGGAGCTTTTGTAAAATATTATTATTATACTGTATAGGGGAGAAAAGGGTTATAAGTGAATAGATTTCATAGAACTATTTTATATTTATATGTATAATGAAGAGAAAAATGTTTTTGTCAAATATGACATGCATTTACAGCAGTGATAGATTGGAAGAATGAAATATAAAAGTTTTCAATTACAGCTCTAAAAATATAAACATTAAATAATGGAAAGGAAAAAAATAAGTGTTTCATAAGACTGTTAATTTATTTTTTTTAAAAATTCTTTATATAAAAGAAATAGTATAAAATACAAATAACTGTTACTTTATTAAATATATACAATGTTATTATTTCAATATTAATTAATATACAACAGCATATTATATATAAAGACAAAAGTTAATAATATTTTGTTATATAGGGAGTTTTGCTTTGTATAGTCAATATAATTAACATCCTTTTGTTTCTCTTTGAGAGTTGAAAATAGCGAGAAGATATATTTATATATATATAATATATGCGAGCAAGAAATATTGCCGCATTCTCTTAATGTTTTTGTTTTATTTGCATCGATACAGAAAGACAAAACAACGAAGTTTAATATGAAGAAGAAAAAACAAGTTGGAAATACCATTTTTTTTTTTTTTTTTACCTATTCTCAATAAAGTTAAAAATTTTACTTCATTATAATTGTATAATAGGATTGTCTACGTAATATCTGCAAACATCATCATAAAATTAATTCGAGTTGTGAATTTAAGAACCTCAAGAGAGGAAATATGATAGACATATAGTAATTATAATAATATAAGCTCTTCTTAGTAATACTAATATATATATATATATATATATATATATATATATATATATATATATATATATATATATATATATTAATTATTCATCATATACATATTTTAAAGTTAAATGAATGGTATTAGTTCGTTATATTTAAATTTAGTTTAATAATATATTCTAGTTTTAAGATAGGAAGGAATAAACATGTATATATTTTAGCAACTATAATTAATGAAATTATTAAAAAAAAAAAAAAAAAAAAAAACTTGCACACGATTTTATCACTATAATTTCTCATATTTTTTAACAAAAATTGCTCTCAATTCAGACATGTACTCTACTAAAGTATATTGGGTATTTTTTTAAAAGCTTCTTACACTTACTACCCTTGAGCTTCAGTAAATGAAGTTTCAAACTTTCTTTATGATAATAAAATAAGACATAAAATTGAAAGTAATAAAGAGTTAAGATTTTTATTGCGATTCAACAGGGAACCACCATTAAATACACCAAAAACTATAATAACTCAACGACAAAATTTAGCAGTAAAAATAATAATAATAAAAACGAAAGAAAGTTTGGATATATATATTAGTATATAAAAATAATTTTTTGAATTTGATTTTAGTAATGATGTGAAATTTTTATAGTTATGATATAAAATAAAATTGTTTAAGATTCAAATTTTCATGTAATAATTTTCTGATAATAAACAAAAATCAGTGTTTACTGTCGTAAAATTAAAAAAAAAAATATTGTGCATGCACAGGATTTGTTACCTTTGCAATTTTTAAGAATGTAAATATGTGACCCCAAAAAAGAGTTCAAGAGCTCCATATTATTTATACAAAAGTCCTTATATATATATTATATATATATATATAACTTAATTAAGATATAAAAATGTTACTTAGGGAAAAAATATTGCTACATTTGTCAAGCTTTATACAGTAATTGTCTGCATGCTAATAAAGAGTAGACAAGACAGTTACGTGTGTTTATGAGTACTGTACATATCTATTGGTAACTAGACATACAGTACAGTAATCAGTGACCATCACCTGGCTGGCCTTGTCATAGTTTCTCACACTCTAGCAAGTGTGTCTCTGTTTATTGTTATCATACATAATTATGTCACTCAACAGTATCAAAGAGGAAAGCATGTTGTTTACATTTTTTTATTTGCTGAAGTTAGCAGTGTGTGTAATGATATTTTATTTACAATACATCCACAATTTAAAATTCAGAGTAATTCTCTATTTTGGTGGTACTGATTTTTTTTCCAGGAAGAATACTTTATTATTAAAAAGGTCTATAGTATAGCATGTTTTAAGTAATTTTAAAAAGTAAACACATTACTTAATTAACTTCTTAGCAAGTGCAGTTTCATTAAAAACTATACTATTAATAAATAAGTATATTTTTTGTAAAAAGAAATATTAAGTTTCTACAGATTAAGTGCTGCTTCATGTTTTTTTTTTTTTTTTTTTTTTTTTGCATGACAGCAAATTTACAATCTTTTGAAAGGTTAATTCGTAAATATAGAGGGAAAAATTACATAGTGGGTTCTTTTTACACATTTCTTTACTTAGTACTTACAGTTGAGATATTTAAAAATAAAAAAATAAATGTACAAGATGAATAATAAATGTACTTATCTTCTCTTCATAGTTTATTTTATTGACTCGTAAAACAGGATTAATTATTAGCACTAAAAATGTGTGAGTTTTATAAAGTTATTCAAAATTGTTATTTTTGTAATTGTGCCAGTAATTATGGTAAAAAGAACAAAAGTTTTATATAATTTTATTTAAAATCAGGCACTTTAATAATTATGATATGAGATAATAATAACTACGTAATCTTGTAGTTTTAGATATATTTTTAAACAATTTTTTATTATTACTTTCATTTTTTTTTTAATGTTAAATTTCTATGTATGTAATCAACAAATTGACTTACAAGTTTAATGAAATGTAACAAATTGATCACAATTACTTCTGTGTGGTAAAATAAATTGAGTTAATATCTCTAGTAAAATAAAATAAATATATTAAAATGAAAAAAACTAAACAATAGACCTATACATGATGTAAAAATCGATATAATTTTAATGCATTACATTAATCTCCTTTACTTTCAATACAAATTACTTTCCAATGAATGTAAATGACAAAATATTTTAGTGACAATAACATGATTTTACCATTCATTGTCACGTTTAGAGGTGAAAGTTATTATTATTATACAGGTGATTTAAAGAACCGCAGTGGTTGATATATTATTATTAGTCATTGACGTGTAATTAAATGAATTAAACACTATAACAACATGATTTTACTTTTTCTTGTTAATTTATTCTTATATGGAAGTAAAATAAAATAAAATGTATGATCAATTGCATTGCATTATGTGCACCACTTTTTTCGAATTCTATTTTTCTAATTTGCACTCATTATTTCCATACCATTATATAGTTATATTATAGTATTAGTATTGCTATACATTATGCACGGAAAAACCTACTACTTATCCCAGGTATATGTATCCTTTATTTTGCAATAGGTACACTTTAATTTAAAACAGGTAGTTATAAACTACAATACTACTTAATCTAGGTGAGTCACACCTTTATTGTAGCATATTGCACCTGCATTAGGTATTATTGTAGTATAATAATACCTGTTCTAGGTTCTAGGTTATACTGTATGTCTACCTATTGCATATACTGGATTTAATACCTGCCTTAAGTATTAATTTTTTTCCGTGTGTGTTTCTAATAATCTGATTTCCATGTATTCATTAAATATAATTTAGTGAAATGTTGCATTTTGTATAATATTACTAGTATAGTGAAAATTTTAAAATGAAAATAAATAAACTTTAGGATCGTCTTTGTTATTTCTGCATATTCCATTCTCAAACTTACTACTCGTATTTACAGAAACTTTCAAATTAAAAAATAGTATTTTTAATCTCTTTTTTGATGAAATTTTGTTGCTACTTTGAATTTTCTAGAAGAGACCAAACGTGTCTTATAAAACTTATAACAAAAAACAAATAAACACAATGTAGTCAGTCAGCCAATGTATTAGAAAGCAATGTTCACGCACTAATAACTTTCAATATGATAAATTGAAAAATTATTTCATAATATTAATTTATATAATTAATTAACTTACTTGAGTATGAATATTACATTTACAATAAAAATTTAATGCTAATTTTAACTTGTGATTGAAATGAATAAATCGATTGGCATTGAACGAAAACTTTTAAATTATTAGATTAGATTTATGTTTCTAATATTTGCAACGTTTACCGCAGTAAGCATACAGTTTATATATAAATCAAGTCATTAAATAGTTCAATATGTAATTACTGCAATATAATTCATTACTAACCAACGTAAGGGCTAAAACTGCATTTCAAGGTGACATATTTATAAACTCATTATTCGTAAAATTTTAGTTTTTCACTCTTTGTATTTTCATGCATACATATACAAATATATTTGGAAGGAAATAGCTTTATTCCAAAATTAAAAATGCAAAACGAGTCAAATCATTTGGCACATCCAAGTTTCTCATTTATATATTAAAAGTATTTTTAACTGGACTAAAAATAAATTATTGATAACACGTATATATATTCATTTTGTATAACAATACACAATGAACCGTACATAATTATGTCATTGTTACATTATGTAATAAGCTATCATCATGTCAATTGTTTGCAATAATGAAAGTGTGACGTCACGTTGTGTGTATGTATGTGTGTGTGTGTGTATATATATATATATATATATATATATATATATATATATATATATATATATATATATATATATATATATATATATACACTGTATATATAATGCAATGTCAAGGTAACTGGGATTGCACAATTACTTTTGACATTTAGAGAGCAAACTTAAGGCTAACTGCAATCTATCAAGGTGGTTGAGTGCCTAATATATTTGAGACATTGAAATATTTAAAGTTAAGAATGCAAATAATATTGTAAGCAAGGCACAAAGTCATATGGAAACATATCATAAGAAACAGCGAAAAACATATAATAAGAAACAGTCAAAAAAATACCGAGTGTGTATAAAAATTACGTGAATGAATAAGTTTTTTTATTTTTTTTTACTTGAATTATAATTTGTTCTTGAACAAAATTAGTGAGATTTTTTTTAAATATATATAGCGAAAAATGCTTTCACTATAATATAATAATACTATAAAATTACTTTCATAATGCTTAAAAAATACTTAAAACGCAATGAAAAGCAAAATATGATAGTTTTTTTATGACCTAGCAAAATCTATATAAAAAAATTATGACTCTAAAGGAAGTAAAATAGATTTATGTGGTATTATAATTATTTATTAATAATATAATGAAACTAAAATTAAATCCGGTAATAATAATCAGTATTATAATTATTAATTCATAAAATTTTATATAATTTATTGATGTGTGTTTTCGCCTGAAAATTGTATTTTTCTTCTTCTACTTTGACTTTTTTCAAATATTTTAATATTCATTCGGTGATGAACTTAAAAATTACGTCTTTGAAACACAATTTAGGTCTCCAGTTATAATGAAGTTATATTATTGTCACAAATATTATTACGTATATCCGTTTCAATCTAAAAATAAACTATTCCATATTGTTCTACATCAATAGAGATATAAAATTAAAAATATTAATTCTTGATAAGGTTAAGATAACGGTTTTAAAAACGAATTTTCTGCGTGCTTTGCATATTAATTAAAAACAACAATAAAACGTCAACGTAAGCAAAGAAACTAAACAATGAAAGTTTATACATAGAGAAAGTAAGCTTGAAAGTGTATATATATATATATATATATATATATATATATATATATATATATATAAGTGAATATATATATATATATATATATATATATATATATATATATATATATATATATATATAAAGTATAAACATATAATATTTATGTCAAGTGTTATTACTTTTAAATACTTTTATGAAAAAAAAAGTGACATACGATAACCTTATTTTGTTAAAGAAAGTGTAAGATGTACTCTACATAATATACAATAAATAAATAGTAAACTAACCTATCGCAACATAAAATTTCTAAAGGAAGGAATGAGCTGTATACTTCCTTACTTTATTGCATATGTTGTTGCTATAGTTTTAACGGTATTTTGAATTAAAAGCGTATATATAATAAAAAATATATATATGACTAGAAAAAAAATGATGAAGACTGTTCTGTTTACATAAATATAATTTACCATGTCATTCTCAAGGACTTTAAGAGGAGAAATCTTACAATAATATTAATCAATTGGTAATTCAAAACAGTGATCATCAACTGGGTTGCAATTTGAGTGTTTGTTTGTACTTATGTAGGAACTTAGTTATGTAAAAATTATTAATCATAACTTAGCAAAAATTTAAAAATATTAACAAAAGAGTTTTTAAATTTTAATCCCATGAGACTCAATGTTCATTTAAACTTTTTTTTCCCGTCTTTATTTCTGTGGTTGTCTATCCTGAAATTTATTTTAATATAGCTGATATAATATATGCTTTAATATTATCAAATTTGATGTTAATTAAAGATGGAAATATTATACCTATAATTTATCCCCTTAATTTTTAAAGACGATAAGGTTGAATATAGTGTTAAAAAGAATCATGTGTGTGTAAAATTATATTCCAACTTTTTACTTTTAGAGCAATTATAACTGATTTCTTACAAGATTCAGTAATTTTTGGCAAAAAAAATAAATAAATAAAAATAAAAAAAATACATGAGTTTTAGTCTAAAATAATTTTCTAATGTTTATAATGATTTTATAAACATTCTAAAACATAAACCTACTTAAAAAAAAAAATATTTAGTTGCTCTAAATTAGAAATTTTAAATATAAATAATGAAGATTACATTTAAAATTTTGTAGTTCAATAAACTAAAATTGAGGACTACAAGTTTGAAAACAAAATAAATACCTTTCTTTATTTTTTTATTTTTTCATACATCCCATACCAGTTATAATTTTTTTGCATTTCATTCCATGTGTTAAATTTCTATATTATGACCATATGTGCTTTTGTTACTATTTTATATTTTAACAGATTTAATTTAAATATTAAATAGAAAGTATGTATATATGTATGTATGTATATATATAAAATAAAATTTTATGTGTCAAATATATTAATATAATTATACGTTATATACCTAATTGTATGACAATAGAGAATAATATACACACCGCAGTTTGTTAATAATTAACAACTGAGGTAATAATAATGTCATTTCCTCTTAATGACCTCAGTATAAGTGGAGGTCAAACTAGGGAATATCTATATAATAAAATATACTGGGAAAATACTCAGTAATTGTGTAATACACACATGCAGTACATCGACATGCAGTAATTGCATAATTACAGGTTGTTTTATGTAATTAAAAATTTATTTTTAGAGGTAAATTTAGAAATTCTAAGACTGAAAATATGTAACAAAACATGATGTTTCACACTACTTGTATTCAGGTTTGGATTTTAGTTGTACGTATTAAAAGTAACTAAAGAGTTATTATTTAGACTTTTTTTTTTTTTTTTTTTTTTTTTTCATTTTAAACTTTAAACTTCCAATCATAAGATATACTGTATGTTTACAATTAAGTTTTTCGGTGCAACAAATCTATTTAATACAAACAAACGTATCGATAATAGTTTTTATTGCTCCAGGTTTATATTATCATATATCTTTAAATTGATTACATAGATATGTTAAAAAAGAAAAAAAGACGAAGTATCGATAATTTTAAAGTAATAAAAGTTAAAGAAAAACTTTGTTGCAATGAGAAAGGAGTAATACAATTGAAATCTTGCGTGTTTCACACCTAAATTATTGTATTGTTAATTTACAAAATAATGGGATTGCATCCTCCCATAGATCACGATTAAAATTTCCTTTAATGATGACCCCGTGCTACATGTGTATCGCTTAACCATTGTCTTGACAACATAATCAATCTTACACCAACATCCAAGCTTAGTGATTCATCAACAATACATCATCGTATATGTATAAGTTCAATGACTTTTCATTAGTACTAGGTCACCGTGAGAGTTATTATTACATTATATATATTTTTTGTCCTAGAAATGCGTTGCCAGAGTGATTTCAAAATAATATTTTTATATGACGATTGTGATTGATTTTTAAACTTAAAAAAACAACAAAATCTTTCATCAGTATAATTTATTTTGTCGTGATTGTAATTATCACAACTAATTATAAATTTTAAGAAGTGTGAATCAGTAATTTGATGATGACGTAATAGATCACGTGACTCACGTCTGCCAAAGTGTCTGACAGTTTCACTGCCTTAGGTGGATCACGCTCAGAAACGCCCCCCCCCCCCCTTTTTTATCTATAACACCTGCTGGCAACATTGCCACTTAAATATTTTTTTTTTCACTTTTTTGTATGTTTTGCATGAATACAGATGTTCAAAGTTATTTGTACGAACTTCATTAGCCTGTTTAAATTAATGTTTACTGTAAATATTATATATTTGAGTTAACACAATCTTTTATAAGTGTTCAATATAAAAATGAAACTGTATAACATAGATTCTTAATTTTGGCTTTGGAAATAGACTAAAATTTAGAAATAATTAATGAAAGTTTTTTTCTTTACTATTGATTGAGTTTGAATCAGAATTTCATTCAGCTTGTAAGATTATGTAACTTGCATTTTGTTTTTCTTACATTTCTCACAGCAGCTGTTTCTTTAGAGATATATGTGTTTGGAATTTTAAACATGAACCAGTTTATCAGGAAATTTATATTTAAAGTCATTCTTTGACTTTATAGTTGTAAAGTACACTGAAAAATAAAGCAATAGGTGCTAGTAAAAAAATACTTCTATGTATTCATTTATGCGTTTGTTTTTTTTTTTTTTTTTTTTTTTTTCTTTCTTTCTTTCTTTTTTCTTTCTTTCAGTGATTGAGAAATATGTGAAAATGTAAAAATAACTAACATGCTACATAAAATGAAATTTGTCCAGTATTGTGGTTTCTCAACACTAAATTTAAGATAGTGATAGAAGTACTTTAAATGGGTATAAACTCACACATATTGCATCAAGATACTTAATATAGGTTAAGAATTAACCCATCATTTGATTTTAGTTTGATAATTGGTGGTATGTGTAATTAAAGCTCATATCATATTGTTATAATCCTTCTCAAAGTGTAAGCAGTCATATATTTTGGAAGCAGTACACTCAAAAAAGTGTACATTACTTCAGTTTTGAATCCTAACTTATTTGAGATAAACACTTTTGAGTTATTATGAGCAGCTACAATAATGCATTTTAGCCAATTATTAACAATAGCTGATTTAAGTTGTTTTGAGTTGCTTTAGGCACTCTTTTTTTGAGTGTATAATTTGTAATAAATAATAAACCTTAATTCTAAAAAAAACAGTCTTGAAAAATAAAATCTTGTTTAATGTAAGCATACATTGGAATTAGAATAATTACAATTATTACTGCCCGATCACTTTTTTTTTAAACAAATGAAGTTTTAGTGCTACATCATGCGTCATTTAAATGTACCAAAATAAGGGGAAAAAGCATCTGCGCAGATCTCTATAAACACCTGCAGGAAAACTGTGAAGGTCTCTAGAGCTAATTTACGTACAATTATTTGAAATCATCCTGAGGCATTATATTTTCCACAACTGACAAATTTATAATTGTACATACACGAACGTAGTACACATTGTGAAAATTATACTTAATTTATATCTTTACTTAAAATTAGTTTCCTGGTTAAATTTCGATGGTGAATCATCATAATTACATACTTATTATACGTGCTTGTCTTATGCCCAATCACATTAACGATTACAACAAAAACAAATTTTGTAGATATATATATATATATATATATTATATATTTTTTTTTATTAAAAGATTACTAACATTTGCTAATATAATTTATAATAATTATTTCTAACTTTTTTTTTACCACAAAAACTAATTTAATTTATATGGTTCTTAGTAAAATATACAAATAAGGCTACTTTCGAATAAGCTTTTTTTTTTTTTTGCGTGTGCATAAGTTTTAAAGCATAATAATGATGAAACATTATATGAAAAATATAGAGAGAGCGAGAAAAAAAAAGAAAAACGAAAAGAAGAGAGAGAGAGAGAGAGAGAGAGAGAGAGAGAGAGAGAGAGAGAGAGAGAGAGAGAGAGAGAGAGAGAGAGAGAGAGAGAGAGAGAGAGAGAGAGAGAGAGAGAGAGAGAGAGAGAGAGAGAGAGAGAGAGAGAGAGAGAGAGAGAGAGAGAAGAACTTGCTCATAATTTACATAAATAATAAAAGTGTTACTCTTAGGTTAAAGTACACAAAACTTTTTCTTTTACATGCGTCATTAATTGTTTGAATTTGAAATAAAAATTAAGATAACCTATGTTGTTTGCCGTGTAAACATAAGAGAATATCAGCTCCTGAGAAAACATATTTAATAAATGACAAAAATCCCCTCTTTTAGTTTTTTTTTTTTTTTTTTTTTTTTTTTTTTTTAATATATATCATTTACTAATTTTCATAACGGTTTAAAAAATTATCACTGTAAAACTTAAAATTATATATTATTTTTTTACAAGCCCTGCAGCTTGCTTGCTAAAATTATTGGGAAGCTAAATAAACAAGATATATGCAACAAAAAAAAAAAAAAAAAAAAAAAAAAAAAAAAAAAAAAAAAACAGATTGACAAGCTTGTGTTTATATTTGAAAGGAGGAACTTTTTTGATGCTTTCTAACGAAAAGAAGATATTTTTGATAGATTGGAGTTTCCATCCTCAAGAAAACATTTAATATAAATTCTTTGACCTGCCTCATAATTAAAAGTCGTTATTTAAGAAAATGATGGAAAGAAACAATTAAAACAACTTTTTTTTTAATAAAACTAGTTTCCATAGATTTAATTTGTAAACATTGCTTCATCTTATATGAACTCATGTTGTTAGATTTTCTTTTCTAAAGTGTGTGTATTGAATTATGTACAGCAAGATATATTAACAATTTAATTTTACTAACGCTATAAAGCAACAGTTAATTTTTAATATTGATTTCAGATACACAAGTTGAAAATATTCAATCACAATATTATGATTTTTTCCTCTTTTAAATTTTAATATACATTTTGACAGTTTTCATCAGGAATACTCTTATCTGTAATAAAATTACCTCTCCAGGCTACATAATTTAATTTATTTTTTTAATTACATTAAAAAAAATAAAATTGAAATTAATTTTTAATTTCAAAATATTTCCTACCATAATTGATTTAAAAGTCTTGTACATTTCAAAAAAAAAAAACTCATTGAATGTTGTAGCTATAGCAGCAATTGGTTTGCGTCATTTAATAATTTCTAACTGCATTTTCAAGTATAATTATATTCAGTACATAAACTTAAGTAAACTAACATTTTATTGCATTAGATTATCGGGTAATAAAAAGTTTTATTCGTTATTAAAGTTCAATTTTGAAAAAAAAAATAATTAATACAAATACCAGTTATGTAAGGTTTTTTTTTTCTAAAGTTTATACATTTAATTTGTTCTATAAATGATATATTATACATACTCTGTCATTATCAATATACAATTATAGGTCATACTGTTATCAAAACAAATAATTATACTATATAGTGAAAAAAACAAAACATGAAACTAAATATTTACAACGATGTAATGAAATGAGTTGTGACATGATTTGATAAATAATGAAATGATGATGATAATTAATAATTATATTGACAAAGCTTTCATATAATATATACTATAGATATGGATTATCTTTGTTGGTTTTGTTTATTATTAATTATAAGGTTTTTCCTCTTGCTATATTATTATTATGTATGAGCTATTGTATAATAATAAAATTTCAATGGTTTAATGAATAATTGTTATTATTCAGAATTATTATTTAATTTCATTGTGCATGGATAATTAAAACAGATATTCTTTATATTTGAATCATTATTATTTATTTATTATAATTTTATTCCTTATTCTCAAAATTCAAAATTCATAAGCCTCTTAAGATAGCATTATTATTAATTAATAACATTGAATTTTTCTATAGTCCCTTGAGTTCTGCTTATATTTTAGCTCTGATGATTTTAAATTAAAAAAATCACTAATCCACTAATTGCACTAATTGCAAAATCCTTGCGTAATTATTAGCAACAAATCTTTTAAAAAAAAAAGCTAAGCAGTAAAAATAAATATTGAAAATGCCTATTCATTTTATTATCATATATACGCAATTGTTCAATAACTTAATATAATAATTGTTATAAAAATGATGATGAAAAATATCTGATAAAGAAACTACGTTTCAAACATTTCTTTTATTGTCTAATAAACTAATTAAAGAATTTAATCCATTGGTCATAAAGGTTCATTGTTATTATTTAAGGTTAAACAAAAGTCGGTGTATTTAAGATCAGTTTATCTGATTGTATAATTTTATTGAATTTCTTTCAAAATAATCATTGTAAATATATTGCAAAATTATTGTTTTTTATTTCTATATAAATGTAAGATGTTATCTGAAATTATCAATACGAGATATTTGTATTTTTATAAATATTTATATAGGAATTTAAGATGTTTGTTTTATGTTCTGTAGAGAAAGTATGTTTTCTATATCTATTTCTTTTACATTGATTTTTGTTATAGGAATTTACTACAAAATGTGCAATAATTAGAAAAATAACATGAAAATACTTATATACTATTTAATTTTATCATTACTTTTGCTATTACAGATTTCTTTATATATGATTAAAGATTTTATAATTGTACGAAATTAACCAGTTAAATTTCAAGTTTTTAGTATCCTCATAATAGCTGAGATTGTGTTGCAGTGTATGAAGTGGCACCGTTATTTTTTGAGTAAATATACAATATAATAATATGAAATAGTCAAATATAAAAATGTTTGATATAAAAAAGGTGACATCAAAGAAGAAATCATACCATTTTTATTAGAGAGCAACTGTTCTGATATTACAAAAAGTCCTGAATGTTAAAATGCTTCTGTTTTATTGTAAAGTTTTAAATAAATTCTCATGCAATAATATTCTAATTGCGATGAAAAATCGATAGAAAGGTTTTCTACTATCATTAAGAATTATATATAAATTTTCAGAAGTGTTGTCGCACTTTCAATAATGATAATAAAATATTTCTCTCAGCTGTTATGTGAACTCAAAAATGTGAAACATTACATTTTAATTAAAAACATTAGTTTTTGTATTCACCCTACTAAACAGTATCTCATAAAGAAACTTTGGAACTGAGTTTTTCGTTGCACTATCTTTCTTAACATTATAATTAATGATATAATATAATAAGGAATTGAAAGTATATATATATATATATATATATATTGGAACTAAATACAATACATTAATAGTTTATATTTGTATATATTTCACTATAGTTCAGCCTTATTTATTACTTTTTTATGAATAAAACACTCAGCAAATTTCTATTACATTCGGTTACTATTAAACGTGATATCAACGTTGATTTCTCAAGTAAATGAAATGAGTAAGATCGGAACTATAAATACAGATAACGGTATTGAATCTTTATCATACGTACAGTACATTATTTACTTTGTAGAAATCATACTCATTCGTTTATTTAGCAATAAGTTTTGATTTACTTTATGAAAAACTTTTTCTCCAGAAAAAAAAAAAAAAAAAAAAAAAAAAGATAACAACCTTTGACAAACTGAAGATAATTTTAAATAACATATATATTATAAAATGTTATTGTCTTCTTACATGTCATGTAAATTTTATAAAAAAGTATTAACATTTTATGTACAGTGACTAACTCACAGTCATTAAACAAATTTAATTACTTAATGTATCATACCTATTTAGTAAACAAACTGAAAATAAATTACCACAATTATAAATATTATTTAACTTTTGTACTTACCACGTTTTGTATGATATATTTATCTTTCTTCATCTTCCTTCTTTAATAATTGGTCAATCTATAACACATAAAAAATAAATATTAATTCAAGATAGTACTTGTTAGAGTTGTAATAAAGTTTATCATAAAAGTATTAAAATTAGACCACAAGCAACAGAGCCGGTCTAAATTATTGAAGAATTTTTATAGCATTTATGCGTGCAAATATTTATAACCGATTTTATGCAAATTCTATGGCTACTTAATTTTTTTATAGAGATATTATTAATTGTTACTTATCCCGTGATAACATAGTAATTTCTAGTAAAGACACAGTAATATCAAATTTTGAAATCAAAAGTATTCATGTTTAATTAAAAATAAAATATTATTTTTATTAAACTAAAGCCACCATCACATAAATACCTGGTTAAATCAATGTAAACACAAAATTTTTAACACTTGAATTGTGCCGTATAACTCTGTTTCAAGACGGCCACTCTAACTGACTGCTAAATCAACTCTGACTTGAGATGAATGAAATATAAGAGAAGGTTGAGGAAATAAAGAATACAAGTTTGGCAAGGTGGGAAGTAAGGGGAAAACCAAGAAACCACCTCCACGGCCTCGCACTTATTTTATTTTTATATTTTCACAGTAAAAAAAAAACAATTAAATATAGAAAGAAGAGAGAACTATTTTCATCTATAGGTTTAATTTGATTATTATATAGATAAAATAATTAAAAGTAATAAAGAGAAAGCTGGGTTTGTGGTTTTTGCATAAAATCAAAAGTCAGATTGAAAATTTTATTATTGAATATTATGAAATTATCTGAATTGTTATTTTTTAATAGATACAAGCTTCCCTATATAGTAAAATGTCAATCAAAAGTACTATTTCAATTTTACAATGCTTGCTTTATCTATTATGGTGTTAGAGTAAAGTCAGCAGCATTATTTACATCTATATTCCTAATTTAAATGTAGAGAGAGAGAGAGAGAGAGAGAGAGAGAGAGAGAGAGAGAGAGAGAGAGAGAGAGAGAGAGAGAGAGAGAGAGAGAGAGAGAGAGAGAGAGAGAGAGAGAGAGAGAGAGAGGAAAAGGTTACGAGTGCAAAATTAAGTTGTAAATTATATAAACTCTTGTTACTGTATTTTATTACAAAACTAAAGAAAACATAATTGCAACTGCTTTTTATTCACATTAAAAGCTCCCAAATCTAAAACTCGATATTTGTAAGAAAGAATAAAGTGCTGATGTTATACTAAAAGCAGAAATTAAAATTAAATGATGATTGTAAAATGTACAATTGCTTCCTTTCTCTGCACAACACAATATGGGTATAGTTGTCATATTATCACAAGAAATGTCTACATGAAATATTTAAGTTATTGATTATGATGTTGAATTTCTATTACTTATGATAACCTACAAATATTATATGTTAGTAAAAGTAAAGTCAGTCAATATCTCAACAAATTCAGTCAATTCTTATATCGTAAGTATTTCAACAGTTTAAAACGCCCATTGAAAAATATTATTATATATTATATATAGATAAAAAGTGCATTGAACTCTCCGGTATATAACATTAGAAGGATAAAAATTGAAAACATGCATTCAGATAAATAGTGACTGAAAGTGCATTGAAAAAAAAATCACTTTCCCTTTTTGTGTCACTCTGTTGACATACTGACTGATTTAAAGTGAAGGTCGATTCATATACAATCTTAATACAAATGCCAATTTATAGTACATAACATTTTTATATCCATACACGTGCTTATTCTACATGAAGCAGAAAGTTATAGATAAAAAAATAACCACAATAAGTTTTTTGTAACACCGCAGGTACTCTTTGCTAAAAAATAAAGTTATAATTTCATTGTGATTTAAAATTGGAAGAAAAAATAATAAAAAAAAAGGGATCTTTAAGATTTCAAGGTAAACTTTTTTCATGATTCATCATTATAATATAATATGAAGTACTATTATTACCATACAAATGTATATCAAATGCCTTTATATTTTTGCTAAAGATATTTTAATATTTGATGTATACAAAAATTTAAAAGTGAGATTTTTCCTTTTATATTATAATACTTGTTATATTACTTTAAGTTATAAAAATGCTTGATTATGGGATGGGTTAAGGTACCGATAAAATTGTGCTAAATCTCTATAATACTGTACATGTTTCTTATACAGAGTAGATATAAAAAAAGTATATTATACGATATAATCTGATAGTTATGGAACAAGGAACTCTTTACCTGATGCTAGATTGTATAATAGATAATTTGAATTAAGGCTTTGATTATATATTGTGATATTCGCACACATATACATATATAAATAAACTAGTGAATCAATATTGCTTCATCATTAAAATTTATTTTAAACTATATACGTGTGTGCTATATCCGGGATCAATATTCTATTAACTATACATTCTATGAATGTATAGAAAATTAAAATGATAATATCTAATTCAACAGTAACGTAATGTCCATATTTTGACCTAGGCTAAATTGTTAGGCTATGTATTTATATTTTCAATATCTTTGGTATAAATTATGTAATGCTAAGTTTCATTTTATTATAAAGAAATAATAATTTTTGAATCATATTTATTATGATTATGTGAAATTCATAGTTTTCTATAAGTGTGCAGAAAAAAAAATTGGCTTGATACCATAATTACTAATAATACTATAACATTTTTTATATAAATTTTTTATACATACACATTATCTTATGGACGTATAGTGAAAGTTATAAGCTCTTTTAAAAAAAAAGGTGATAAAAAAATATACTTTGAAACTATTTCATATATTAATAACTATATGTGCAAATTAAACTGTTACCTTCTTATAATGTAAAGCTATAATTAACTCACGTTTACTGCACTGATTTATTATTCATAAATACAATGCATTGCATTTAATATATTCCAGTAATTTAATTATATATATATAACAACTTTAATAATAAATTGTATGAAGTTTGCTGCAAGTTACTTTGCTTTAACACTGAGAAAATTAACATTACTTTCATATATTTATGTAAGTGGAATATAACTTTTTTTCACGTGTAATTTATAAGTTTTGTAATCCTGCAAGATGATACAATCTTATTGATAATGCTAAATAACTGTAAGTTTATAGCATTTACTTAGTTAAATAACCTCTGTGTAATCTAGAATATTAAATATCTAATTTGCATAAAGTTTTTTTTTACTTCAAAATATAAACATTTAAAATTAAATTAGTTTAATAATTTGTTCAAAACAAAGAAAATTTCTAAAATTTCATATTTTAAAATAGAAATCTATCGCAAGATTTATATTAAATTGTATTTGAGAAGTATAAAAATTAGTAGATGCTAAAATTTGAATATTCATACTAAAAAACTTGTGTCATATATAGTAATAAATCAGTCAGAAAAAAACAAATGCATTCTTAGCATATTTTTCTATCTTGAAAGCTCCAAAAATAAAAGTAATAATCTTAGACAATTTATTATACTAAATTCTGCGCAGCAACAGCTATTATAGCTTCTTTCATTACTTGTTTATAAATATTTTTGTGATGTTTTTGTGCAGACATATGAGCATCAAATGAACACGTGACCAGTTATAACAGGTAGTGCCCTCTAAGAACTCACCTTGCTCACATAATATTTGACCTTCATCTCTAAGGAGCAAACCACAATTTGTTGAAATTAAAAATAACTTTTTAATAATATATTATGCATTAATAATTATTGCTAATATTCTGATGCTAAATATGATAGTAAAAAGTTAACACTTTAAATTAATCAAGCTATGGATTCTCATTCCTAATTTTTAGACTCAAAAGGTTAGCCTGCAGTTAGATTGCAGCTTGCCTGCATATTTGTGACTGCAATTTGCCCAATATATGAAACATTTTTAGGCTAATTGCATGCACAAAAAAATTAGCATGCAAATTTGATGCTACTTGTAAATTTTTATATACATTTTTTTTTTTAGATAAAGAATATATAAAAATCATTACGGTAGGGGCTCGTTTACATAATATGGTAAACAATATCCAAAGTTAAAAATCAGCAATCTGAATGCAATCTCCATATAAAGTAATTAACTTATTTTTGTCATACAATACACCTTATTGCACAATGTAACTATTGTTTCTTGTGGACAGGTTACAAATTATAATATCCATATTACTTTAAACAGCCCTTAAATTATGTAATACAATTTTTTTGTAACTGTGTATAAAGCATCCTAAATACGATGTCTTGAATAATATATTAATATATTATCTCTCACTTACAGTAAGGTAAATAATTTGAAATAAAAACCTCATTAAAGTAGTAAAACTTATTAAATAATGCACTTCATATAATAAAAAAGCTTGAAATTCTGAAAATATTTTTACGTATTAGTAAAATATTGAGAAAAATATCCTCTTCCCATTATGATCTAAAAACAAGATTTTTCACATAAATATTTGAGTTCTCTGCAAAGGTAATTACTAAAATTCCTGTGGTAAAACTATAATAATCAATATTTAACTATATAGAAAAAGTTACGTATAGCTAAATTACTATCTAGGAAAAGCACAAAGAATTGCGGTATTCAAAGCAAATCTGCTCTACAATTTTCCACACTGCAGTAAAATATTTTGTAACCCGCATTACCAATCATATAATAATAAAAAAGCAAGGATTTTTATATATAACTTATTCTAAAAAAGAGTTGAATACGTAATACGGGTGCGAGTTAAGGATTGTAAAAATGTAACATGAAAATTTAGGTTAACTGTGCATGTCACACAAATTATCAATATTTTTAAATTATTATTTTTTTTTTCATTATTATTTTTTTATTTCACAATTTTACGTTTATTGAAAATCTAGAGCATGGGTGATGACTTTGAAATAGGGAAAATATATTCCGAAATACCTCCTTCTCTTATTTATTTTTTTTTTCTATGCAAAAGTTTATTAATACTACTATTTTATATAGATATCGTAGTATTATGTTATAATGTCATAATTTTTGTATAATGTAAATAACAATACGTAATATATGAATAATTTTATAAAAAAAAAAACATAAGAAATAATGCTTATTTTTTATTCTTCACCTTTTCATTTTTATCCCTATTTTATGCCTTTTTTTTTTTTTTTTTTTGTTATTATTATTTTAAAGAATGAATAGCTATATTTCAACACAATAATATATATTTTATCATAAGGTAAATAAAATTAAATGAGTAGAAAGTAAAACAAGCTTGTTCTGTTGACAATATTCTCGTGTAGAAGAGAGTACAACAGTCGGCGAGAGAGAGAGAGAGAGAGAGAGAGAATATAATTAGAGTGTTCGCACACATAAAAGTGTGATAGGCACACTTTTATGTTTTACACCTGGAATGTTAGGTATAATAAAATGAAATGACAATTACGTAAAATAAACTGATAAGAATAAATAAAATATAAAAAAAGTCTGGTGTGTTATATTATACCGGCATATCAGAAACAATTTTCGCGTCTCCCTTTTTTTTTTTTTTTTTTTTTTTATTTCTTCTTCTGTACACGCGCAAAGTAAACCACATGAAAATCGTCTGGCGTAACAATCACCCTGACCCTTTTTGTTTAATAATAGTTTAATTTTTGTACGTGGCTAGATTTAATTATAAACAATGTATAGAAAGAGGAAATGTTTATTGTACAGAAAACCTCATTAGAACTACATGTGACACAAAAAAACAACACAAACAAACATATAGAGTGTTTCGTACTGTACCAATGTAATTTATTCATATTCGTAAATTTTTAATAATTCTTCTATTTCTGTTTTAAAAAATTTTTTAAAATATAATTAACTTTCTCACGTGAAATTAAACAAAATCCTACATTAAAAAGTTACTATCAAAAGGCCAATGAGAATATTAGGAATACATTTTTCAAATATATTGACCAATTTGTAAATGATGTCCTTTAAATCGAGGCATTAGAAAAAAAAAACTATTTTTATTATGTTTGCTATCACTCATGTAACATCATTCAGTTCTATGATTTATTATCTAACTGTTATTTAAAAGTTCTAAACATCCTGTCATTAGTAAATTATTATGTACCATATTTCACACGTTAGCAAGTAATTACGGTCGATATACTATTAGCAAGCAAACATATTAGAAGGTTCTTCATGGTATATTATAAGCTTTATGTAAGCATAGAGAAGATAAAGTTGAGATATCTTGAGTATATTTGTTGTTACCTATATTATTATTAATCTATTGCACCTCATTTTGTTGTAACTGCAGTGATGGCCTAATTTCTTATTAGAAAAAGGAGAGGCTGTGTCTCGTAATAAATGTTGTTGATGTCAATAATATACCTTTTCTAATTAATACTATTGTATTTTTGTTTTTTAAATTATATATTTAAGTAAATTTACCTGGATAATGCATCTTTAAAGAAATAATTTATATAAAAAACTTAAATTTAAATTATTTGTATTGAGACTTAAAAAGATACATATTATACTGATATACCCCACTTAAATGGTCCTTGAAATATAAGTATACATGGTTTGTATTATTTATAAAAGTATTATTTAATCCAATATACTTATATTTAAAATGAAAATCATTCATTTGCAAATCTCTTTAGTTTTAGGTTACTGATTTAATAATTAAATAAAACTTTAAATTATTTATTTCATTACGAAAATGTTTTGAAGTTAAATAATAAAAATTGTGCTTTCCTTTTGATTGCATATTTAGGGTAATATTATTGCTATTTTTCATATTTTGAGTCTCTTAATTTATACGTTAAAAGTATAATATGTTATTCAAATAAAATATATTTATTTTAAATTTCAACACTATTATTATATGACAGTTATTATGGCCAGTGTTCATGTTATATATAGCTGAAAAAGCATTATGTGCTTCATAATGCTTATTATTATAAAATTCATTTGTATAAAATAACAAGCTAATTTAATGTGAAGATTTAAGGAAGTGATAAAATTTTAAAGAGACAAATTTTAGTTGATCTTGTTGACTTTGTTATAAATTATTCAATTTTTAGAATTAATAGAAAAAATAAAAACTTCAAGGTTGGCAGACTTCGCAAGTGAAAACGATGTACATTCACTTTTTATGTAATTATAGGATAAGTATGTACCAGTTAGTATATCAACAAAATAATAAAATTTTATACCGGAAAATGATGAAAAACGTGGGAAATCTACCAAAAAAATATATATAATTTCATAATTACAAAAAAAAAAATAATAATAAAATAAAAAAATTGTGTATTATATTTTTGAGTTTGTGTGTGTGTGTGTGTGACCAACCAGGGTTGTTTTTGTCTGTCATAAAATCCTTGGGATTTTACTCAATGTAAAATTGTACGCCTCGTGTCACACAATGCGTCTTATCAAGTATACTTCATGCGCAAACTTTATGTCATTTTTCTTTTTTTTTTTTTAATCTCATAATATAAATGGCACCTTTTTATATTATGCAGCTGATAGCTAAATTATGTCATACTAATTTGTTATTTTTGTTTCTTTGTTTGTATAAAAATTTAGTATGTTACATAAGTTACAAAACCTTATACTAAAGTTACTAATTTCTTTAATATTTTTTAAATATAGTATTTTATATTTTTTCTTTGTACTTAGTAAATATTTTCTCACAATATTATTACTTTCACGAGAACGTATATTTTTTTGCTTTACAAAGCAAAGAGAAGTTCATGCTATTCGTGACAAAAACATACAAGCAGGTCATAAACCTTGCAGACGCAACAAGAAAATAGTAATATTGTCTTTTTTTAAAAAAAATATTTATAATATTTGATATAATATGTATGTATTGCTTATAAAAATATATAATTTAATTGTTGAATCTGCACTAAACATTTCTTCAGAAAATAGAACTTTTTAGCTCTTCATGTTTTAAATAGCCTTGGTACCATTTTTTTCTTTTAATTAGTTCGTATAATTTAACTGTTAATTTAAATAAGAAAAATAAGCACACTATAACATTTTAACACTTTAAACAATCTATGTATATAATAATTATATTTGAAACATCGTCACACACATAATATACGTAACATTTTTAACATTTTTTTTATATAAGTAGGTCTCATTGACTTCCTTGTGTCTCTCAGCTATGGACCAATTTGTGATTGCTATACTTTACTTTATTTACTGTACATTACATCAGCAATAAATCGAAGTGAGTGCTTATAGCAAGTCTGGTTACTACACCACACGCAAGGTGAGCAACTCTCCATCACTCTAGCACCACACATATGCATGCCACACCACAGCAAAATATAATATCAAGAGTTGTTATAGAAGAAATTTAACAATCAATATATTATTATAAAAACTCAACCTGCAGTTCCGTGTTGCTCTTTTCAAGGTTGATAATCGAAAAAGATTAACATTTCTTAGAATTAATATAAGATTTCATTTCAAAATATATAATTTATTCAAATTTTCATAATCAGTTTCTTTATTTTATGTCAGTAATTTTGTATTTAACTTTAACAAAATGCATCTTATATATATATATATATATATATATATATATATATATATATATATATATATATATATATATATATATATATATATATATATATATGTATTATTGTTATTATTATATATAATGCTTGAAAATTTGAATATCGAGCGAGGTGAAATGATGATAAAAAATTCATTGCTATCTTACCTTCTATATAAGACACTGGGCTTTCCCTCGCTTGATTTGACGATACAAATAACACACAACACAAAACTTGTCACTTATATAAGTTAATTAAAATACTCAATTCACAGTTTTTTTAAATGATATACATAGCTATGTTATATTTACACAAACTGTAGCGTTTTCGAGTGCGTATATAGAAATATACCGTGTCTGCACTCATCTTCTGCTTGACTCTTGCTCACGAGGCGAGCCGACCACCGCAACGGTGTGTGTGGCTCGTCCTCGTCAGGTGTTATTTTCTTGTTTATATTTTCACCTGTACGATCACGTGGTACACTACTTTTACATGAATCTATGAGTGTTATCCAAATAGGCGGTAATTCATATTTTTCTTTGTGTCTAGTTTTGTACGTGCTAAACTTGATTTTAATGTGTCTCTGGAAGAACATTGAATTCCATTCATAAATTTGTGTAAAAATATTGTATTACGTGCTCGTACAGGTGAAAATATAAATAAGAAAATTACATCTGACGAGGACGAGCCATACCCCCCGTTGTGGAGGTCGGCTCGCCTCGTGAGCAAGAGTCAGTAGGCAGAAGTAGAGTGCAGACACGGTAAATATGGACTCGAAAATTTTACAATTTGTGTAATAATATAGTTATTAATATATTTTCTTAAAAACTGTGAATTGAGTATTTTTACTAACATATAGGTGACAATTATGGTGTGGTGTGTTATTTTTATAGTCAAAGCAAGCAGCGAGTGAAAGCCCAGTGTCTTAACAACAATGAATTTTTTATCATTATAGTATATTATATTATATTATATTATATTATATTATATTATATTATATTATATTATATTATATTATATTATATTATATTATATTATATTATATTATATTATATTATATTATATTATATTATATTATATTATATTATATTATATTATATTATATTATATTATATTATATTATATTATATTATATTATATTATATTATATTATATTATATTATATTATATTATATTATATTATAGTATATTATATTATATTATATTATATATATATATATATATATATATATATATATATATATATATATATATATATATATATATATATATATAATATAATATATATATTATTGAACATCTTGCACAAATACAATCAAACTAAAAGTACAAAACATTAATTCATTTTCAAAGGAAATAGATTACGTATTAAGTAAAGCTTTTATTATACTTTACAAAATTGTTTTTTTGTATTATTTGCAATAGCTTAACATAACTATAGTTGTTATTTATTTTAACAACAATTTTAATAATAAAAATAATACTATAATAACTATTTTGCAAAAGTATTGTTATGACAAAATTATTACCAAGTAACAATGCATATATAGAAACTATTTTGTAACCTGTTTTTTTGAAATCTTTATTCATGTAGGATGATGATAATAACCCTTTTTTGTACAGTATAATATTATACGTAACAATTTAAGTACATGGTAGAAAATTATTATTTTTATTTACGTAAGCTATATGCAACGATGCACGCTCATCCAATTACATGTTTGTTTTTTGTGATATTAAAAAGAACTTTATAGAAAATTTCCTCATCTTTCCACGACATGTACAACTTTTTAACTTTTTTCTTTCATTCTGTACTGAACATAAATCATAAAAACTTCATCTTGTAAGTGAAAGGACGTTAGTTCGACCCCAGCTAAGTTATACAAGGCCATGATAATCCTACTTATATATCAATTATACTGTATACATTGAGTATACATTTTTTTTTTTTTACTTATATTTTTTTCTAATTTTGTAGCAAGATAATTATATTTTAGTGATAATTTTAAGTTTGGTTGTATAATAATTATTATTAAATTGCATTGAAACTATATAATTTAATGAATGAGATCACTCATACAGAACGTACTGCAATAATACAATGATTTTTTCAAGGCTGATAGCTTTTGTACTTTTTTTTTTAAATTTATTATATTCTTCCTAAAACTATAATTTCAGGAAGAGATGAAGAGTATAGTATAATTTCTTATCAATAACAATTTCTTTTTCATTATTATTATTATTACCTATAGTTATCATTACTTAGGGTTAGTTGTAGTGGGCTAGACTAGCCCTTTTAATGATTTTTTTTCTATGATTTTGTATAAATAAAGAAAACTATTTAATTTAATTACTATATTCTTATGGTTTCTATAGCCAAAGATGCATTAGCGTAAGACGATAATCTGTTATGCACAATATACGTAACACAAGAATACATGAATAAAGAAATTTTAAATTTTATTTCAAATTTTTTTACTGGAATAAGAATAAAAAAAAAATAATAATAATAATAATAACAAAAAAATAAAAAAGTTTTTGTACAATATATCAATAGACCTTTCCATCAATCACCTTTTTATATATCAATAAAACTACTGAACTAAAATAATCCAGCAGATAGGAGATATTTTTAAATCCTCTTGTAAAAATATATTATATTGTAAGTTTACAAACAGTTGTTAAAAAGTAATGAAAACCTCATTCGTCATAATGACATATCCTTATTAAAGTTCAATATAAAAAAAAAATAGTGATTCTACAGTTTTAAAGTCTTATTTTATGTAAGTGCAAAGAAGTAGTTTCATATCAGGTAGCCAATCAGTCTGCAACTTTTGTATCATCAAAGCAGCGGAGATTTCAACGCAAGAAATCCAGTTTTTTAATTTTTTTTTTTTTTATGACAAAATTTCTAGGAAATTTGAATTTTTGAATTAGATGTCTGTTTTAATACAAAGATCATAATACTTGTCAGAGGCTAAGAAACATAAAAACATTTATTATACTTTATAGTTAAAAGTTGCAAAGCAAGTCTAATTTTTCATATTATGTAAGCTATAGTATGTATAATAATGAAGGAAAATTTGTATCGCGTTTATTTAAAAAGAACCATGCTAAGTACTTGTCCTTATTTAACTAAATTATATTAACTATGTACAAAGAAGAAAACCTATACTTTTGTAACGAAAGTAAAAAATATATTAAAAATTACACGTGATCATATCATATTTACATACTTGGTACTTTTTTACTGTAGAAAATAAAAACTGGTTGGTATAAAGTTAAATCTTGTATTGAAAAGTTAATATTTTTTGCAGGTTCCTTGCACCTGGATGCTGTCTGCATATGTTAATTTTATATTAATAATAATTTGACTTACTCATCTACAAACTGGCTTTTTTTATTTCATTGCTTATTAAATACTTTTAGAAATTATATATTTCTTTGGATCGTTTAAATTTATCTTATACTTTATTCTGAAATTTAAAATATTCATTGAAAATACTATTCTGTTTAAACTGCACATTATTTTCTTTTTACAATAAAAAATGTTTCATAAAATTATTTTTATCCCTTGAAAACTATTTTTAACTGGGAATTTTTATACATGGTTAACTTAACGATGAAACAATGAAATTTTGCATTTTATTGAACACCTCCTACATAAGTTTATAAAAAGAAAACTCGTCATACAGCATTCCCATTACATACATATATATATAAAAAGCAAGGTAGACATCTTTTCATATTAATTTTTGTATCTATATATTAGATCTTATATTATAATTAAAGGTGTGTGAGGTCTACATATAGCTGAGCGCAGGATGAACAATATTGGCTAGGTCATTGTATTTCTCATTCCTATATGTTTTACTTCAAGGTTATTAAGATGACCCCTAAAAAAAATCTCGCACGCATGCAAAGGTGACTGCTCATTTTAATATAAACCAGTAAAATGATAAATGCTAAAAATATTTATTTGACGATGCCAATGCGCTGACCTTTGAATAAGACGGTTAATATTTTAGCACAATAAAATTTTTGCTTATACAGTAAAAAAAAAAAAAAAAAAAAAAAAAAAAAGCCAACGCATATTATCTTATAACAGCTTGACCATGGCCCAAATTCAGTCAACTTTATATTATAATAGTTATAGGTATATACATGTATCACATATTTAATTAATTATTTATTCTTGATGCAATTCACAATAGTTACATAAGAATCAAAGAATACAAGTTTTGCATTCAAGATTTCTTTAAGATTTATTAGTTAACGTGTTATTAGTTTATCTAAATATATTTACATATAATTTATTCATAACTGTTTTAAATATGTGTTTATTTTATATAAAAAAGAGAAAGATATAAAGAGAGAGACTTTATTATATGCAAAAGGTCAGTATAAAAAAATTGCATTCAAGAATTTAAGATGCCTCTTTGGAAATTTAAATATATTTTGGAAAAAAAACAACAACTGCAAAATGTGACATATTTATCTAAAACTACAAAATTATTTTATATTATTTTTAAATTGCTAAAAATTACTCTCACTATCAATGAAACCATTAACTTAAAATTAATTTACATTTTATTAGATAATTATATGGGTCATTAAAAAAAATTATTTTAACCGGAGCATTATTTTCCTTGTACTTTTATTAATTGATAAATTAGCATGAAATGACAAGGTTGGTTAAACCATGGTTAGTATTTATATTATGGTTAAACTTTGAACCGCACCTCAAGAACAATAATTTATTGATACTCAAAATAAAAAACCTGCTACAAATTTAAACTAATTATTAATTCCAACGAGACCTACACTTCTAAAATCTTTTCATGATTCTATACGAGATTTATTTTTTGACCTTCCTTAAACGTTTTTTAAAAACCTTCAGAAACGTTAATTTTAAAATGACATTTAAAACAATAGAGTATAGATCGTTCATATTTTTCATATTTAAATAATAATATAAAGGACATAACAACGTAAAACCACCACATTTCTGTAGTTATTTTTGTACCATGGCTACCTTGAGACATGTATAATTATTATATTATTTAAAAAAAAAAATTACAAAAGTTCACTGCGCTTGTTTATCTTATTATATAGCTTGATTAATTTAAATATTACGAAGGACAAGGTTTAAATTTGGCCACGTGAATTTTTTTATGTAACCGCAAATTTATAAACTGTTTTACACCTATAGGAACTGAAAAATTATACCGTCTGCTGAAAACTAAATGCATGTGGCATTAGCTATTGTAAAAAGTACTAAAGTGATCCGCTGAATAATAGAGTGTGGGCGAGACAGTGCACACATAATTGGGTTCCGGTGCAATACGCGGTAAAGTGAGGTTTATTAACAAAATAGCAGAGAATTAAAGACGAGCGTTAAATAGAAAAAAATCTTTCAAAAAGTAAGCAATGATATTTAACTTAACTAAAAAACAATCTGCCTGGTTCCTTTACAAATTTCTGCTATTTTTAAATATCAGCACCGTAATTTGCCGCGCAACTCACCGGATACCAGTGGAGTGGAGTGAGCTACCCCACCGAAACTTAATTATTTAATGGAGTGTTTTTAGATATTTGTTAATTTTTTAAATAAAACTACTTTTTTATATCTTAAACGTCCAGCAAAAATTTCTACCGATTTTTGCTAACTTTATTTTTTTTAAAGTATGAAAATACATAATTTTCTGTATATTAATCCACCATCTTGAATAAAATATTGAACAGAAAAAAAAAAGAGAAAATATCGAGAGGAAACAAAAAATGAATGAATATTGTATAAAGAATCAATTCCTTAATTCTAATATTTTACCATAAGAGAAAACATTATCATTTACAAATACTTCCTTCCTTTATATAACATTTGAAAATTTAGCAAGTTATTTCAATTTATGAATTTTGTTAATTTTTTGTATCCTCTTAGCTATATTTTCTGCTCCGTTCTGCATGTAATTTACATTGCGTTGAACTCTCTGATACTAAAGTATTATTGCCAGAAACAGAGGTCATGATGTGTTTTTGTGACTTCTCATGCTCACTAAGAACAATGTAAAATTGTTAGAAAATATTATTTGTCACCAAGCAAACAGGATGTTATGATCAAAATGATAATAATTTAATTAAAAATGTCACCTTTTTTTGCGTTGGTTTATATTTACCTTGATTTATTATTTTAATTGTTTTAATTAAGATTAATTAACATAATTATATCTATCTCTTTCGTTTACATTAATGATAAAATTTGAAAAGTCAAATACATACTTTGATATTATAATAAAGTGTATAACGTAAACAAAAGTATTATTTGATATCGCAATGTCTGTGTGGATTTTTTTCTCTTACAACATAATTAAACAAGAATATTTAAAAATAGAAAGATTTTATTATATTTATTTTATTCAAAAATGTGCGTCTGGGGTTCTCTATTATCTTCACAGAAGCATTTTGAATTCTCTTTTTTTTTATTATTACAAACTCAGATTTCATCCAAACTAAGCTAAAATGTAACGCTATCAACATTATAGTCTGAACTAGTAATTTATACATGAAAATATTAATGACTAAAATAGTATTTAATAATACAAAAATTGATAAATTGTCCAATTATTATGGTTGATTTCATATGACTTGAAATCCAACGTTAATACGTTACTGTAATATTTTTTTACACCTTGAAAGAAAAGGAAAAAAAGTTTGTATTTTTAATGAGCACAATTATGATATTTTGAAGATAATTTCTTTATCAGTTCTTCCTGACCAAACTTTTGTTTCCTCTTTCCTTCATTTAAAATTTTGATTTTTAACATTGCTTTAACAAAAAGTATTTTTTAAATAAATGCAAAATAAATTTATTTGTTTATGTATTAAAATTTTCAGCTAAAAGTGATACAAGAAGTTTGAAATTCAGAAAAAGTTCATTGACATTACTTTTATCATGTTCTTTGTTACAAATATTAAAGATTGTGATTTACACACTAACGATTAATTGTTAATGTTGAAATTGTTTAAGAAATAAGATGATAATATTGAGATACAGTGGAATTTTATCACGTTCATGACCTAACTCAAAATTTCATTTATATATTGATAATTTATTTTAAAACAATCAACAACTCTCCAATAGTTAATTGTTTCAATTTTTAACTATTAGATTTTATGAAAATCTAAATTCAACCTAAATTTTGTTAATTTTTCCTTTGTTATGGCTTAAAATTTTAAAGATAAACAACAAATAAAAATTAAAAATTAAAAAAAGTCACCTAAATGCCCTCAAAATGAATTAATAAAAATATGAACTTACATTTTTACTATTGATTCCGTTTTTAAAACAGAAAGTTTGCTCCTTTAAAAAGTATTTTATTTCGCACAGATACAAGTAATGTTTTTTTTTAATATAATGGACCGCTAAGTCCAACTGAATCACTTTATGTTATAAAACTTTTAATGTGCCATTTGAGGCATGTCTGGCTTGCTATATAGCCATGGCTTCCCCTTCCAGTCTTCAGTCCCATTCAGAGCACCCCCCCCCCCCTCCTCCCACCTTCTCTGGAGAGATACACCTGACCCCACTCCCTTCCCCCTTGGTCTCTTCAACACACCGCACTCGCGCTTTTCCTTTGTGGTTTTTTGCGATAAAGTGTTATGTGATGGTTTTGTTATTGTACATACGTATTATTTAAGAAAAGAAAAACTGAATGGTCTTTTTCGTATTCGGATATCCGTAAACAGATAACCCGGGAATTTGAATAAACTATTACTTTTAATTTATGGAAATTTTATTGTTTTATTAATTGTTATTTCTTTAAGCTTATAAATTATAAACTCTCAAAGCATTTACTAAAAGTAATGACATGTGTCACAATAACTTTTCTATATTGGGTTATATATTCCTTAGGGAAATTTTCTGCATAGAACTTATATTTTACGTAAAACAAATCAATGAATAAGTTTACTTAAAAACATTGGTCATCGTATCGAACTGGATTTTTTTTTTTTTTTTTTTTTTTAAGTTTTGCATCAGAATTACTATGACTAGAATTAAAAGGGGGGGGGGGGTAATCAACTCCCTGACTAATTCAATAAATTATTATTGTAGAATGCATGAGTTTTTCTGAATAAATCTTAAATAAATTTTACTTTGCACCCTTCGTTACCAAGGTCCTTTGTAAAATAAATTATCAATACAGTTTGAATTTTATCAGAAATAATTATACGTTAATAATAAATTTGAAACGAATAAATTTTTAGGTTAAAAATTTAAAAATGCAGAAATAAATAATTACTGTATATCATGCAATAAAATAACGACATTGAAACAATAATTGAAAAAAATTAACAATAAAAATTAAGATAACATGATGTACAAAAGAGGTTGAAGTAATAAAAACTCCAGACTCAAACAAAACCGCTTTTGTTAAAACTAATAATCACAAGTATTGATATTATATCGTAACATATTATTGGAGTTTTATATATACACAGACATATTTTATCGCGATATTTATCTTGTCACTTTTTGATTAGTGTTCACTAATTTACAATAAAACTTTATCCAAATTGTGTATTAAATATGACAACTACCTTTAAGGGTTGTATCTAGGTGGCTTGTATTTCAAAATCTAAAAAGAAAACGTCCAAACTTTATGATACCATTTGAACGTTAATAGTAACAGCTACCTATTATATAATTTTCAGTATCCGTGACCATCAAATAAGAGAGAAAATAATTATTGAAATTAAAATGGGCTCTTAAAACTTCAGAAAATCATAATTTAAAATCTAGGATGGTGACCTCCCAAATTTTTTTTACATTTCTCAAGATACTTTATTCTAATGTATCACTTTGCAAAATTTCAGATTTTTCTTTCTTTACAACTTTTTAGTCAAATCCCGCAGTAACTGATTTCACGCCTTAATAAAATATAGCATTGTAGAACATTTTTAGGTATGAACAACAAAATGTGCCATTTTTAATATCAACGAACAGACAAAATAATAAAATTTTAAGTTGGTACGAAAATATTTAATGAAACATATTACGAAAAGAAAATAACTGCTCTAGGTACAATTCATAATACAGTAAAAAAAAAAATGTATAATATAAAGTTTAGTTTTTTTCTTGGTAATAATAATTATTATTTGCTAAATTTGGGCATGGACACCTGTCAAATTTACATTGCTGTGTTTTAACTTGCCGAACTATGTCACCGGAAATCAAAATATATATTTTTTAAGTACTGCCTGCTGAATTAAAAAAAAAAAAAAAAAAAAAGTTTTGAAATTACAAGACATGTTATCAAAAAATAATAATATCTTTAATTATATCTTTATCTTTTGGCAATTTACTTTTAAAAAAATCAAGAAGAATACTACAATATTGGATCCTATTTTGATGATAATAATAGAAGAATTGATGATATTGATGTATTAGGGAGTTTATACCTTCCATTCCGATTTAGTCTATTTTAGTATAAGTGATATTTAATTGAACTGTCATGAATACATGTCCTTTTATTATTTCGTTCTTTTTTCTTTTCTTTTTTTATCAGATTTACGTATTTTTTGTTTTATTGAATAAATTTTGTTATTTTATTTTTAGTATTTCCTATTCTATTATTGTTTAAATTTTCAATATGTTTCTTGCTTGTTGTAAAATTTACAATGTTGCTATGAACTGCCTGAGTCAATAAAAGATTTCCAATTTCTAATTTTATATAATAATAATTATTCACATGTAGTTAATCATACATTTGAAAAATATAATTGATTATTACCATTACTATAAACAGAGTTAAGTCCCATAATAGTCATAATTAATATTAAAATAATAGTAAATAAATCATAAAACCCAATACTGCTACAATAAGTAATAAAATTTCACGTTTTCGTGGAAAAATAATATTTTATAATATATATATAAATAAAAATTCACATCACAGTAAAGCTATATACGTCATGAATAAAATAAATACTAATACTGATTTTTTTTTTTTTTTACTAGTCTCGATTACTATAAGCTGCTATTGTTTCAATGTAAAGGGGATTTCCCTGTTATAAAGTTTTCCTCATCGTTCTGATGTGTGACGTTCACTTCACATCAGGTTGGCACCACGCCTTAGAGACTTTTCAGCTACCGATCTTGCCATCATTGGAAATGAAAACTTTTAAATTTATTTATACGTTAGTAGACTAGATAATTTAATAATAACAGTCCTTGTTTTATATAGTATGGGGAAAATATTTCTATGTTATTGTACTGAAAGAAAGTTATGCTATATTATATAAAAGCTCGTATATTATAGGGGATTGATAATTTTATAAATATAACATATTTTTATAATTTTTCGAGACAAATATGGTCAAATGCATTGAGATCCAAGTATTGGATCACTGTTGATATGAGGAGTAACTGAAATTTAAAATAAAATCATTTATCAATTATTAAATGCTAATAATAATTCATAAATTATTTTGTTTCGTATAATATCACATTTCAATCATGATACAGTTCTTTTTATTACAGGTATATTGATTAGTTCTAAACAATGTCTATTTTCAATAATTATACTAATTTTAATTCTATTATCTTTATAATCAAATAATCATGTTTTTTTTAAAAAGACTTGTTTGTTTGTTTTTTTCTCGTTATATTAATTTTCAGGAGTGAAGTAAAATTAGAAATTACAAAGAAAGGTATACTTTTTACTCTGACCTTTGCATGGACATGTAACTTTGCTTAAAAAATTTCTTACAATTAAACTAAAGAAGTATGAACAGTAATTTCATTGTAGTAAGATATAAAATTCTTCATTTAATAGGTTTTACAATACTTAGTTGCAAAGAAGTATATATTCAACGGATTGCACTTGTAATTATTATCTTAATGAGCATCCCTGACCGCTATTCACTTAAACAAAATGTCCAGTACATAGTTTCTCACTGAGAGCTATAAATGAACGTAATTAAAGTAAAGTAAACTAACTTTGTGATGTCACATACTCAGACGTAGAAATGTCACTCATAATTAAGTAATCATATACATTGGATTGCAAGTGGTTTCATTTCTTGCTGGTATTATCAAAGTCCAATTTTTAATTCAAGGGTATCTATAAACTCTATAATTATTCTCTGACTTTTTTCTGATATCCTCAGCACTAAAGACACAATTTGAGCTAATGTTAGTCCGTGTTTGAGTGATCTTGATTTTTTGATCAAAAACTCGATCAGATCAAGAGATTTGAACTAACCGGTGATCTGATCGTGTCCTGAAAAACAATCTTAATTTGATCTAGATCCCTTATAGGGCCACGATCGATTAAATTTTCGATTAGATCATATAGGCCCAAAAGATTGAAAAATATAATATAAAAAAAGAAGGCATATAGTACAAAAAAAAATATACAACGACACTTTCTTTTATGGGAAAAAAAACTAAAACAAAATAAATATTTAAAAAAAAAAGTGTATTTGCAAATGAAAGGATTTTGTGTTCTTATTTTGCAAGATGTAATGGGTAATCTGGAAAATTTCCCCTGGACCTCTCGTTTTTATTCCTAAATAATGATAAAGATTTTATTATTATTATTATTTTCAAAAAAAAATTAAGTGAAAATATAACAATGGATTTTTTTTAAACTTATTGTTATATCAAATGATCTAAGATCTGTGATCTGATCTCGATTTGATTAACTCATATTTTTGGGATCTTGATTTGACATTGATCTAGGCAAAGCTATGTTGATCTGATCTGAATTTGATCGAAAAAGTAGTGATCATGATAAAGAAATCTTTCATCAAACACAGAATATTATTTTCATTATAATGTTTAAATCGAAACGGTTCTGAAATAGCATAAATATTGAAAAGTGTAAATAATCACGTTAATAATTCAGTAAAACTGGTTTTACAGAGCCAGTTTCAGTATAAGCGGTTAATTCATATCTCAACAATAAAAATTATAGCAGAAATCACTCGCAATAAAATATCATAATAAAACAAAAATAAAAAAACTAATTTAAATCATTATTTCAAACCTGCTGTTTTATATTTTCATCAACTTTTTTTTTTACAAAGAAAGTTTCAAATGTATAATCATAATAGATCGCGTGATGTAAGAAAAAAAACTGCATTTCTTCTCTGTGTGTCTTCCAGGAAATATTCCTCATCATACAGCCCTGCAGGTACATATTTAGTTGATTATTATGCACGCGAAAGTTAATAATCGTCATCGATCAAGGTCATTTCTATTATATAACAATTTAAACGAAAAAAATATGATCTAGTGTTAATAATACGAAGAAAGAAAGCCTTATAATATAGACAAATATTTTTGTTTTAACAGTATTATTCTTAGAACATTTTATCTAACATTTTATAGCGTACACTAAATCACTATTGTTATTTATTATTATTTTTGATAAAGTTAGAAAACAAAATATATATTGCAAAAATGTTAGAAATTGGAAAATTTGAAATATATATATATATATATATATATATATATATATATATATGTTAGCATCAAAACCCGAAATTGACCCAAACTAGGTATTTTTGCTCATTTCGGCTTTTGGTTCGTCGCTTTTTGCCAAAACCCGGAATGCCACTTTATTTCGGCTTTTGGTCACGAAATTTTGATCCATACTAGTTTTGAGCATTTCGCAAAAAGCAAAACCCGGTGTAAACATTTATATCTACTTTTGGTCTTTGAATTTTAACCAGAACTAGTTGTGGTCAAAATAGAAAAATCAAAACCCGAAAAATGAACATTTCTCAACTCAATTATTTGATATAAGAATGAGAGAGAGAGAGAGAGAGAGAGAGAGAGAGAGAGAGAGAGAGAGAGAGAGAGAGATATCACGACCCGTTAAATATAAAAAGTAAAAATATTTATTTTAATTTACAATAATAAAAGTGATATTATTATGACTTATGACTAATTTCCCTCATATTGGTTCAAAGTTCAAGTCCACCTTACTTTATCCAGTGATAACGATTTATTTTAAAATATTTCTTGTGCGTATATTCAGTTGACTGTTTGTCTCTGTGCTGAAAACATGGTTTATAACTGCATAATATTCGTTAGAAAGAGGATAAGAAAGTGTTTGAATTTAAAAAGTTCACAACACACGTATATTGTTGGTGCGCAAATTATAAGTGAACATTTGGTTAGTGGTTTAATGGATTAGCTCTTAATTTACATTTAATCGTAAGTAGCCCCTTAAAATAATAATAATATACTCTATTACTACCATTACTAAATGGACCACTTGCAATAAAATGTTTGTAATTGTTGCAAAAAGGGAAAAGGATTTTTAATTTTTTTTGTAAGAAATGCATTAAGAAAATTTCAAATTAATTTAAAAAGTACGCTCATTGCAAGTGGTCCATTGCTAGGTCAAACAGTAAGTTTATTTTTCGTATTGTCTCAATTTATATTCCGTATCTATAGCCATAAGATTTAGAGATTATGGTCAGCGCATTCTAATCAAATTAATCTTTCAGGCCATATATTTTGCATTTCAAGTAAAATAATAAAATATATTGTTTCAACACCTCAATTATAATACCAAAACATCGTGCATTTATAATATAATCATATAGTCTTTTACCATTGCATAAAATTCTGAGTTGAGAAATGTTCATTTTTCGGGTTTTGATTTTTCTATTTTGACCACAACTAGTTCTGGTCAAAATTCAAAGACCAAAACTAGATATAAATGTTTACACCGGGTTTTGCTTTTTGCAAAATGCTCAAAACTAGTATGGATCAAAATTTCGTGACCAAAAGCCGAAATAAAGTGGCATTCCGGGTTTTGGCAAAAAGCGACGAACCAAAAGCCGAAATGAGCAAAAATACCTAGTTTGGGTCAATTTCGGGTTTTGATGCTGACATATATATATATATATATATATATATATATATATATATATATATATATATATATATATATATATATATATATAAATGTGAACTATATATACGCTGAATTTATTTACGTATGCATACATCAGATAAGAAGAAGAACAAATAAAAAAGTAAAAAAAAAACTCGTTACAATTTAATCATAATTATGACGACAAATGTTGATATTCTTCTTATCTTGTTGCGTGGTATTTGTTTATAAATAGAATTACGAGATTTGTTATATGAGTGAGTCTGTTTCAGGGAATTTCAATACTAATAATAACTGTATATAGTGTAAATTGTACACCTTAAAATTTAAATGCAAAATATTTTCTTTTATTCTCTTGCAGACAAAATTCTTTTACCATAAACATATTTGACTACAATTTATTTCTGTGAATTTGAAAGTAATTTACTGTATTTCAGTTTCAATTTCTGTATAAGACTATCAAACTATTTTGTATAATTATATTAGTGAGTGATTACAAAAATAGTGTTCAAAATTAAAGGTTTTAACAATTAAAAGCTAATAAAAAACGTCCCCGCCCCTCTAGAATTGGTACTTATTTTAACCATACTTGGACGTGTGTGTATTACTGAGTAATTGATGTAATGATGTGGATTGTCTTCTGGATTATCTGTGCAAGAACATAATTGATGATTGCAAATTTATTACGATTTTTCTACTTGTCTTGACAGTATGATTCAAAGCCATCATCTTATAGTCCGACGTAAATCTCACCCTTTCAATGATGTATTTTTTCTTCTTTGTTTTTGAATAAAGAGTATTATTTAATTTAATTATTTTATATAATATATAGGGTCTATGCATTCATGTTAAAGTCGATGCTATGTTGGATCACTCAATAACATGGGCCGCATAAGAAAATGACTAATTTTGGCAGTTTTAAAATACTAAGCAATATTTTTGAAAGCATTGATGCTGCTAAAATATTAGTATACTATCTAAAGTATGTGAGAAACGTAATAATAACACAAAATTAGACGATTTCTCAAAGAAAATAGCCAAAAACAAAGTTTGTCCTATATTCTGAGCATTGTTATTCATTACTTTAGTATGGCAACCAAGCGCATTAAATATGATGTCATGCGCATACACCCTATAGTTGGTTAAGCATAAGATATCATAAAATTCAAGGTTTCTAATGTTACTTCCAACATATTATGTAGTATTTAAATGAGGTCTCAGTTGGTTAAATAATTATTATGATATTAATAACAAAAAATAAAATAATAGAATGCAGCTTCTTATGAATTATGCATTTAGGTGTGCTTTATAATGAATAGAAATGAACGAATTAGTCAATACTATAATGAAAATTATATACGGTGCCTTAAAATAATTGTAAGACGCAGAAACTCCATTATTTGCTATGTTCTATGTACAAAAATTTCTTCATTTTACTAAACCTTCAAATATATCATGAATATGTAACACCTTTAAAAAATATAATTCGTCAAAACTGACAAGGTCTCATACGTTTTTCATAAGTTGTCACCTATTTAGTTGTTATATATATAGTATATTATGCTTTGTACAATATTGAAATTATAAGAAACTAAAACAAAAGTTATAAAACAGTTAACGAGAAGAAAAAAAAAAAGCTTTTATATAACTTTTAAAATAAATAACTAATTTTAGCAAGTTCTTCCTATATATGTTAGGTATATTATAGAAAAATATGGAAATATATAAAATGATTTTAATAATATTAACTTAAAGAGGAAAATAGCAATTGATACTAAATAAGACTGATAATTAAATTTAAATTCCTTGATTTAAAGGTTATTGGTACTAGCTCAACAGTATCTACAATACATTTAGAAGTGCATATTAAAATTTCATTTCATTAATTTCAATATGCAAATATAACAATACAATACATGCAAAATATTATAAATATAATCAGAGCTTTTATTATTTTAGATTAATTTAATTCAAACAAATTCCTATTTAACCTATAGCTCTAGTTAGAAAGATACCATGTTTCCTGTATTGGGGTATTTTCTGCCCTATGTTTGGTATAATGTAACGTATTTTTTTATATTTTATATTTCAATAAAAAAAAAATCTATCAAGTTGTTTTCACTAAAATTCTGAAAAATTCTATGGCAACATAATTATTCAAGTATGCTATATATGTCCAAGTAATATAAAAGTCCCTCATCTCATCATCTCTAAATAAAAACCATTTATTATTGTTATGAATAATACCAACTTAAATTTAGAACGTATGTAATCCAATTTTTTAACAGAATATTAATATTAAAAGGCTGAAATTTTTCGAATAATAGTAACAAAAGTTATTAAAGAAACTTATTTGTAAAATTAGAACACAGTCATTATTTTGTACGTATAATTCTAAAAATAAATATGTTAAAAATAAACATTTGTTATTCTATTAAAAGAATAATAATAATATAATAAATAATAAGTATAATAACTATGCATCTTACATACCTACTGACTATGCTTCAAAATCTTGCATTAAAGCTATAATGTTAAATTGAATTTTCAAAGTGGTAAACAAAAACAAATTAATATCATATACATACATATAAAAAATGTTGAAATAAATTTATGCTAAATATAATACTTCAGGTCATCATTTGAACTGCCAACTATGGTATATAATTTTATTATTGGATTTCCCTCAAGTTAGTGCATAAAACCGGTGTATGGGAGAGCTATATATAGCTGATCACGTGATACTGGAGATAATTAGCCTTATACTGCATAGGCACCTGCGAAGTAAATCTCAATTGTGTTTCTTTCCTAAAATCATTATACTAAATTTTATTGCTGTTTACATCTGGCACGTATACCAGATTAATCCAGTAAATAATGTAAATATTATTGTCTAATTTCATTTTTACAACCTTATGTGTTTAATCGTAATATTTTAGAGATCATGGGGAAATTTTTTGTGCTCTAGGCAAACATGCAATTTTTTAGATTACAGTGCTAGGTCTCTGATATGAATTCATTATTTACAAATTACAAAGATAATTTAACATAAAGGTATTGTGCAACCCGCAACAATGTAGGAATAATTTTGTATATCGTAGTTATAGGTCAATAAACTAATTGACCTGCATTTTTTTTTTAATTAACTCAATTTTTTTCAAAAAATTTTTTTATATAATTTTGAATTTTTAAGTATATTTTTGTTCTTATTAGATCTTAAAAATTGAATTAAAAAAATTCACTGATGTGTATACAATTCTAAACTATGCTTCATACTGCTTTGCAATTACACTTTATAATTACTTTTTAATAAAATGGCTAACCTGTTTTTCTAAAATTACTTGCAATCTAATAATAAAGATTATATTTGGCAGTGTATAATATAGAAATTCAAATCTTTCGCCACAATTTATTTTCTAAGAATTGAATTGAAGCATACATTTGGATTAATAATGGAAAGTATCAGAATAAAAATTGAAAATATTTGCTCAAGAATTGCATGATCTGATCGTGTACATATTAGAGCTGGGCAAATCCGGATAATTTTATATCCGGATAAACGGATAATTTTTATCCATTTTACAAACGGATATTTTTTTTTTTTTTTTTTTTACTTGAAAATTTGAAATTGTAATATTTTAACAACAACAGGAATACAAAACGTTATCACTTATCACTTTCACAAAAGAAATTTCAAAATTGTATATCTGCACTTCAAATTTCGTTTAGTGAAGTTTAAAATCGGTCACGGTCTATTAGCTGTCCCTTGTGCTTTGACAAGTGTTCATAATTATCACCGTTGCATTTTTTTAAAGTAAGTGTTATATATATCACTAGAAAAATTTGGTTTGCATAAGCGAAAATGTGTTTGGTAAGAAATTTTTACTCTCTCTCTCTCTCTCTCTCTCTCTCTCTCTCTCTCTCTCTCTCTCTCTCTCTCCCTCTCTTTTATAACTATTCAACTATAATCACGAATTTTAAAATTAAAATTTTACTTTATTAATGTTATATAGCAAGCCGAATTGTTTCAAAACATTGATTTAAAAAAGTCGGAAAAAAAAGTAATAATAAGAAATAAATCACAACCAACTTCGTAAATATGTTAAATATAGCATTTTATTGCCATCAACATGCTTAAAACGTATTATAATTTGTAATATAAAAGTAAAGTTGTATGAATATAAAGCGGGTAAGTACCAATATGTGTGTTTAGTGTCAAGGAAAGTCATATGCATGACACAACAACTCTCGAGACTTGCCTACTTATACATATAATTACAATGTATATATACAAAACTTTAGTGAACGTATGTATAAATATATGTACTGATTCCATTGTACACATAAATAATAATGCTCTCGGTATTTGCCTCACTCGTGTACAATTTTTGTTACAGGACACGTGTTAATTTTCTTTGTCAAAGTTCATTAGCTTCATTTCTCTTGCTTTCTTTTCTTTTCTTTTCTTTTCTTTTCTTTTCTTTTCTTTTCTTTTCTTTTCTTTTCTTTTCTTTTCTTTTCTTTTCTTTTCTTTTCTTTTCTTTTCTTTTCTTTTCTTTTCTTTTCTTTTCTTTTCTTTTCTTTTCTTTTCTTTTCTTTTCTTTTCTTTTCTTTTCTTTTCTTTTCTTTTCTTTTCTTTTCTTTTCTTTTCTTTTCTTTTCTTTTCTTTTCTTTTCTTTTCTTTTCTTTTCTTTTCTTTTCTTTTCTTTTCTTTTCTTTTCTTTTCTTTTCTTTTCTTTTCTTTTCTTTTCTTTTCTTTTCTTTTCTTTTCTTTTCTTTTCTTTTCTTTTCTTTTCTTTTCTTTTCTTTTCTTTTCTTTTCTTTTCTTTTCTTTTCTTTTCTTTTCTTTTCTTTTCTTTTCTTTTCTTTTCTTTTCTTTTCTTTTCTTATTCTTTTTCCTTTTCCTTTTCCTTTTCTTTTTTCTTTTTTTATTTCTTCTACTTCGAGCCTATAGCTATTACAAAATATTTTTTGTAATATGAATATTTTTTTTAATTATTACAAATTACAAATATAATGCAAACACATGGGGATTAAATGCAAAAAAAAAAAAAAAAAAAAATCCTAGTAACATTTTTAAAAATATGTATTTGTAGGGTATACCTATATGGAACCTAAATGAAATTACAAAATGAATTCCTCATGTTGCTCCTCGCATGTTAAGTCTAAATTATTTCTTGTCACATCACCGCTTGGCTCAAACTTTACACACTTGATCACAAAATCGTTTTTGCATTGTCATGTTTTGCAGCACGCGACACTGAGCATTAAATATACATTTACATATATAAATATGCATGTCTTTGTTTATACGTATACTTTACTTATATACGTCGTTTGTTATTGTTAAATTAAATCATCGTTGTGTCTCTCTAAACACGCATTTGATTTGCTTAATTAAAAAGATATATATATATATATATATATATATATATATATAGTAAGAGTATAATCATTTAATTAAAAATTATACTTTTAAATATAATCAACTAGGCTTAAATTTCTCTATAAAAATTGTATTATAAGTATGAGCTCAACTTAAAAATTGTTATAAGTATACTATAATTAATATTTTATATTGCTAACACTGATATAAAATTTTGTTTAACATTCAAAATATGATTTTTTTTCTTTCTATTTTTATGTTATTATGAGACTTAGAAGCTTTCTCCATATATTTATATTTTTGTATATTGTGTACACACGACCACGATAAGAATGATTACCATTCAAAAACTCGCGCTAAATTTGTAATGTTATTCTTATGAGAAAAACACGCGCTGGATTTAAATGGTAAAATATCTTAACGCGGTCCTGTGTACAATTTTAACCTCGTTGCAGCAAACAATATGCATTGATGTTTTAATAAATTAAAAAAAAAAAAAAAAAAGAAAGAAAGAAAGAAAAAAGGAGATATAATTATTACACAGCAATTACGTAAAAATTAAAAAAAAAAAAAAATACTATCAACCTTTAAGTTTGATAAAAAAAATTAAATTTAAATATAAAATACATTTTAATAGCTTTTTAATTTAGTCCTAAACCACATGTCGTTTAAAATATTTTCAATTTTCCATAAGGAAAACAGATGTTATTTGATTTGTCTCTTAGCAACATCAAAAGCTACAACAGGTTATTAATTTTATGTTCAACTTTCATGACGTAACTATAGACGTGACTAAGTAAGAATACGAACGTAAAAATACGATAGGGAAACTCTCAAATATTAAGCTGTACAATTTTTATATGAATGACGCATATACATATACGTACGTACATCTATAACTAATTATATTAAATACAGCGTGTGGAGGAAAAGAAAATTTAATGATATGTACCGAGTTCTAATTTGTAACAGGTTATATATAAATTATTTTTACAACTATGACGCAGAGGAATGGTCAATCATCTTTGATACAATAACCTAAAGATATTTAACTATCCTTTCTAAAGAGAAGAGAATATTAATATATGTTATAACAAGTAATTATATTTAACACGTCAGCACAACATCTCATAGAAATAATTTGACAGATTCATCAATACTTTCCTTATTTGATACAATGTTGACGTACATTAGATGTGTGAGGCGGCGTTTTTTTTTTTTTTTTTTTTTTTTTTTTTCAAATTTATGGAAATTTAATTAAATTTTTCTTAAATTGAAAAAAAAATTAACTTTCCCGCTTTAAAAGCATTGATAAACTTTGTTAGAGATTTTGTGTGTGTGTGTGTGTGTGTGTGTGTTTGTGTATATATATATATATATATATATATATATATATATATATATATGATATATGATTAATAAAATAGATCAAAAGTGTTGATGTTTATATTTATTTACTATTATATATTTTAGGTAACTTTATTCATTAGCTTTCTTGTTGATAAATTATTTACGTCCTTACAAATATTTATTTATTTAATTAATAAAACGGAAATACCGCCAATTAGTACACTTTCATAAAAAAAAATTTCATGGAACAAAGTCAGGGCTAAAAGTGCAGCCTTGCTAACAAGTTGATCGTCTCTTTGGACAATGAATTTAACTTTATTGAATCCTGGGACATAAGTAGCCTTGCAGTCTGTGGAGCATTACATCAGTGCAATTCATGGTCAAAAAAAAAAAAAGTACTAAGGATGAGGATAAATATTTATGATTTGAGTCATTTGAGGTTAAAAAGTGTTTATTTCTGTTTGAAAAGAAAAAAAAATTGTATTTACATAATATCAAGAACACAAAAGAATATATTATATAAAATAGTTAGTTACATGAAAAAAATACATTTCAAATTTATTTACGATAAATCAATAGTAACAAAATATATTTTCGACTCCTAAAATTAAAAATAACAAATTTATGTATTATTTGATAATAAAATGCAATCAATAAGTCATAATTAAACGTAGTTTATAGAATAATGATAATGATCTCCTCTGTTACTTAATTAATAATTAGATTTCATCGTAATATTAAAAAAAGTGCTAAAACATTAATTTTACTAAAATTATAATTTATAAAATTATTTTAGAATCAATATTAATTGTACACATTTTTGGTATAATTATCATAATATATAAATTAAATCTCAATAATTTAGAAAATTTTGTAAGATCAAGTTTAAACTTGTTAAAAAAAATAAGGAAGAGAAATTTTAGCACCTAACCTAAGTAACGCGCAGAATTTTCTAGATATAACTGGTACCAAAGATGAAAGTGATTTTTTTTTTTTTTTTTTTTTTTGCTAGCTGGTTTGTTATTTTAAACTTTGCAAAAATTGTCATTTAAGTGCAAGGAAATTGAACATATTATATTATGCTTACATGTTTACCTTGGATAGATGTTTGATTTATAAGCAATTACTGTATCATTTACATGTTAATTATATAATATAGGAAAGAATAGCTACTTCTGTACCGTACGTTGAACTAAAGAAAATTGTTAAGATTCTTTGATACCGATACAAGAAATTGCTCAAATGATTATAGATTAATTGATACAATCAAAGCAGTTGTAATCTTTTCATTAAACATGATTTTTCCCACTCATGATCAAAATATGAAAATATGAGTAAAATAGTAAGCTGAGATATAAAATAAATTAATTTAAATAAGTGTAACTGTTTTTTTGATCCGCACTCAAGTCAGTTGATAGTTTAGCTTTATATGTATAGGCAGAGAGGTAAACATATCTTGTGTTGCCATAGCAACGAACGTTGAAATCATGCAGCAGCAAAAACTGGCCTCAACTGGTTGCTACATGAAGATGAACATAGCATTTTGAAATCTTAAAGATGCATTACTTAACTTTCTATAAATTAGTCAATTTTTTTTTTCTTAGTTAAATAAAATTCATTTTTTTATTTTTATTAATAAATATGTACTATTTTTAAATGCTCATTAGCGAAAGAGTTTAGAAATATTACTGATTAGATGAAAACAAAATGTAAAGTGTTTTGACTCATATAAAGTCAGTTGACCCCTCTTGCTAATTCAAGTTCTTAAAAAAAATATTCTCATTTGGCTGTAGTCTCCACGCAAACAATTTGTAAGTTTATTTGCAACTCATAGTTTTCATTGAAATTACACAAAATTTCAAATTTCTTGAAACAAACTGCAATTATATGTATCTTATCAGACTTTAAAGTTATATTGTCATTTCTTAATAAAATAAAATAATATTATCATCGTCAAATTTAATAAGTTAATTATTATTGTTTAATTGCATGCAATCCCTTGAACTAATTTATATCTTAGTAAAGATTGTAAAAGAAAAAAAAATCATCGTAAAGTTTTTTTTTTTTTTTTTTTTATTTATTAATTATCATTTTTAGTAAATGTTTAAAGGGTTTTGAACTTTTATTGTAAAATTAAGTAACAAAAATTATAAAGTATTATGGTTTTGATATAAATTTCCTTTGTTATTATGATATCATTTACAGTTTATCAATGTTGGAAAATTCCATGATATCAATACGTTATATTATTATACTCCTAATCATGACTTTGCTTCTTTAATATATTGAAGACTATAATTTCAAGGAAGAGGTATTATAAAAGAATTAAAAGATTTTTTTTATACTGTACATACTGCGCGTTATTGTTATACAGTAGTTTACAAAATTGATGATGTTGATATTTTTATGTGTACTTTGCACATTTAAATTTGCAATTATATACAGATTCAGCATTGTAATTAATGTATTTACGTCTCTAGTTTGTTTGTTTTGTCTTCTATTTTAATATGCATTTTTATTTTACCTTTTTTTTTATTTATTTTTTTTTTTGAATTGTTTTTTTTTTTTTTTTTACTACTTTTGTTGATAATTTCTCAGCAATGCCTGTATTTTTTATGTTGTAAATGATTTCTATCTAAACCAACGTTTGTTGTTGTTACTGTGAACTGCCTGGGTCAATAAAGGAATCTTATATCGTATATAAATCATAACTTTCGTAATGATGTGCATACATAAAATCGAGGGTGTATTAGTTAATACCAATGCTTGCTGTAACTATAGTTGATACACATGGGTCAATAAAGAATCTTATTCTTTTTGTTACTGCTCTTCCCATAGTAAATAAAAAAAGTAAATTGTTTATTTGCGTGTTAGAGTGTGATGATCACATTTGTTGTTATTTATATTTTACCAAAACAATAATAAAAATAAGTAAATCTATAGATTCTTCTAATATAGACAAAAATAAATAAGTATTAATTATGGTAACCTCATAATATAACCACATAATTTATGCTATATTGAATAGTAATAAAACTGAATAAATATATTTAACGACATAATTATTTATTGTATTCCGAAATAGCAATATTTATGTTTATTAAATAAAGACAGAACAAATTAAATCATTTATCTTATCCGTGCTCGCTTACACAAGAGATCCGACTATCAAAACTCACTTATCGGACTCGTTGATCAACTATGCAACATGTACGTGTGTTTTTAGGTTTTTAAAATTAATATTTTATGCAAATAATTTTTTTAGGAAGCAAGAAAATGGCAAAAAAAAAATAATAATAATCCAAACAAACATATCGTAAGTTATAAACAAATCAAGTCATGGCGTTATAATCTGGCCAGTTTTTATAATTATATTATACAAAAAAAAATGCTTATAAGTATATTACTGCATATTTGTTACTATCAGCAAACATCAACACATGATTTTAATTTTTAACATTATGGAAGCGTGAACATTGAAAATAAAATAAACTGTTATTATTATTATCTTTTTTTTTTTTTCTTCTTCTTCTTCTTCTTCTAAATAATGAAAATGATTCAAGATTTATTATAACTTAAAAATGTGGGGTTCAGAGAATCATTACAGGTACTTGGGAATCTTTGCTTCTTTTTAAATAAAAGAAAATATTTTGCACTTGAAAATATCAAAACTTTTCTAAAAATAGCTCGGACTAAGAAAATGCCAATGATATCTTTAGTGAGAAATAATGTCATAAAAACCTAAAGATATAAGTGTGAGCAATATACTTACCACCTTGAAATATATATGTCATTTACTAGTTTGTACAAAGATAAAATTATTTAATTTTTTGTACAATTCGGTCACGGTCTACACGTCAAAATGACCTATTGATAACAACCCTCAGACGTTAGGTATACTGTAGTGAGAGAACTTCGTAGATAAAGTAAATTTTTATGCAATAGTTTAACTGCTAGCTTGCATGTATTTAAAGTTACGAAAAATATAAAATTAATATTTATTTAGTTGTCAAAAAATTAGAATCAAAACATTCATTTAATTTATGGTCTTTATATAAAAAAAAAAAAAAAAAAAAAAAAAAAAAAAAAAAAAAAAAAACGTTCATATTTTAATATGTTTAAATGTTATGTAGTTAAAATAATATTTCATAGTTAATTTATCTGAACTGCTTGCAGTTTTAAATTATATTTTATGGATAATTGAAGGCGTAGAACACCTTGAACAAAAAACATGCCTAATATCCTAACATACCTAAATATCAACATTAATTTGTCCGGAGTCATTAATTTATAATTTAGTTTCCCTTTACTAAATAGCAGCTGCGGGTTTGTGACGTCCCAGCTCACCAGTCCACAGGAGCGGAAACAGGCAAGCTTTGACGTCATATACCCGCAGCTGTCATTTTGTGAATGGAAAATAAATTAGAAATTAATGATTCCGGCCAAATCAACGTTGATATTTAGGTACACGGAAAAAAAAGATGTGCTAAATTTAAGTAGATTAGTATACTAACGCAAATAAGCCCGCGCCCTAGTACATGCGTGCAAGATCTGAGTAGCCTGCATCTCTAGCATAAGTGACGCCAAAACCCTAGCACTAGATTTTATACCACCTGCGATCTAGGGGGAGCGGTACCTAGCGTCAGTTATAGTCAGTATAGTTTTTATGTCACCTGAGATCCAGGAGGAGCGGCACCTGACTGCCAGCGCAGCTGTGCTTAACCCGCCTGAGCCGATCTAGTATTCCCGCGAACTAGGAGCTAGCATTGCTAAAATCAGCCAATCTCCGTTTAAATGGCCACGTTTCTCTATTTTTCAGGAGACCATGAAGAAGGTAATTAATTCTAAACTATCAGATTTATAAAAATACTTTAACTGTCTTAATTACCGCGTATAACATGCAAATAGAATTATAAGTGACGATTTTACATAAAAAATAAAAATGAAGTAATCGCACAGTCAAATAAGGTGCAAAATGAGTCGTCATGTAGTAACACAATGGTATATTATATTTGATATATTCATCGATATGGCCTATGGTAGCCAAACCCGATCGACGCATTGAAAAAAAAAATGGTCCTCTGTCCCCCGCTACTAACAAATTATGATATGATTTATAATTATGTAATTTATATGAAAGTATATTTGCATACAATTATAATAAACTAAGAACATCCACCGCGGGAATTATTCATTTCATTGAATATTTCAAATTATTAACAACGTTTATTTTTTATAATAATTAATGATTAAATTAATACACAGAATTATTTAAAAAAATCTCATGTACGCCATTTTGCGGTCCAATTCTAAAATTTAGTATATTAGTGCTAACTCAAATATACTAGGGGTGAGTTTGCAAGCCCACCTCACCTGAGTCTATTTCTCCTGGCCGACAGGTATGCTATGCTGCGCGCAGGTAGGAGCGGGTCTAGCATACCGCCCTACTAATTCTCAGTTAGGACTGTCTCTATTGCAAAACACAGCATTTTAATACTAGCTTTTTGCTTAATTTAAGTATATTTTATTTTCCGTGTATGTTAGGATATAAGACATGTTTTTTGTTCAAAGTGTTCTACGCCTTTAATAGATATAAGTTTAATACAATGAATGTTTTAATAATTTTACCACACCCTTCTTTTATTTTCCATAACCCACTTCTTCTATTTCTTAAAGGGGGAGGTGTTGGTGTACGAAATTTTGACATTACAAAAGTTTGATCAACGAGTTTATAATGATGGGATTTTTAATATATGTATAATACTGTTGTGTAATTTTTTATTAGAATACATATTATTATGACTTACAGAATCACTACCGCCTTTCGTTAAATTTCTTTATCTCAACAACTTTCATTATAAATTATAATATAGTTGATAAGAATCAAACTTGGACCTAAAACCTTAAAGAATGTAAAACCCTAAACAAAATAAAAATAGAACTGAACATATCAGCTATGAACTTTGGAACCATAACATTAGTAGTAATATGCAAAATGAAAAGAAATTGTTGAAATTTGCATATCTAAATATAAAACATATCTCGAGGTTATAAAAATATTTTGTGCGTATGTTTGGCGTACGTGCAGATCGTGATTGTTCTCCATGCAATGAAAGGTGAACGCTGAATGGTCCAGCAGTGGGAAATCCCTGGTTAACATACCAACATCCCACCAAACTGGTTGCTGCAGGAGCCAGCTAGCTAAAAATATGTTACTTTTTTATGTCAAAATCAGCCGGTCGAGTACCAATGTAAGAAATTATATTAAAAGAGAAAGATATCTTAAGTTGGATTTTCCCATTTGCGTACTCAATTTTGCCCACAGAAATAAATTTTAAATATTATATTATCTTTTGAGTTATATTTAGAATTTATTGATTTATAATCATATTTAAAAACATTTATTATTAACTGACATATTTTTAAATCACGTTTTTAAAATTTATATAAGCAATTATCGTAAACATATTTTGTTTTAGTATTATACATATGACACTACATAAAAATACTCAATAAATTGAATCATATCAACTAAATAATAATAAAAATAAAACGCTTGTCTCCATACTGTGTAATAAAGAACACTGACAAGAACAAGATGAAAACTCTGACATATTATGATAAACACTAAAGTGGTGTTCACACTGTGAAATATATAGCTATTCTGAAATAAAAAATTATCCTACACTCAGAAAACAAATGTTTAGAGAGTACCTTCGAAATATATTGCTTGAGTGTCAAGTAAGATAAATGAAGTAGATATTTTTAAGTTTGTTAAAAATAAATCATATGATCTATATTATGTATTATTAATTATGCCAAATATTGCTCTATTATACTGTAGGCTGTAAATATATTATATTAATTGTATTTTTATTGCATTGTTTGATAGGGAAAGTATTTTTTATGAGCGCTTTGTATTGATGATGTAATAATCTAGCTATATAGAGTGTATGCGCAAGACGTCATTTTTATTGCACTTGGAGGCCATACTAGAGTAATGAATAACTTTGCTCAGCATAGGACAAACTTCGTTTTTGTCTCTTTTCTTTGGGAAATCCGTTAGTTTTTTGTTGTTATTATTTTTCTCACATACTTGAGATACTAAATCAACCTATTAACAGCATCAATGCTCTCAAAGATATTTCCTATTACTTTTAATCTGGTAAAATGAGTCATTTTCTTATGTACGGTCTATGTTATTGAGTGATCCAACATAGCGTTGACTTTAAAATGAATGCATAGACCCTATTATTGTACGGAAACATGTAATGAGTTATTACTATCTATATGAGATTTCTATAAACATACATTTCGATGCCTCCGCGTTAAAAGCGAACATCTACACTTTCCAGATTTCCGACAAAACGACTATCTACACTTTCCGCCGCCGAGCTTCTGCAATGTTAAGCTTATGGCCGCTAGTCGGTTTACAGCACTGCTCGGAATGTGTAGATAGTCGTTTTGTCGGAAATCTGGAAAGTGTAGATGCTCGCTTTTGACGCGGAGGCATCGATTTAGAATTTCCAAGCATGATAAGTGCATTTTCACTAAAAAATTTCAAATGGTAGAGGCTAGTATCGACGCAATTAAAATGAGTACCAATACAATAATAATAATAAAAATAATTAACGGCTTTTATTGGGCGAAATCAGGCATAACAACCTCTCAATTTAACCCAACTGTTTTACAGTACAGTCAGTTACAATAGATATTGGTACTTCCTAAACAATATCTCTTGTCTCTCTACCTATTTCACTATAGTTCCCACGCACTTTAAGTTCACTTATATCACTATATATTAGTGAAACATTCAGTGGTAGAGAGTGAACATGTTCAATTTTCAATCTCTAGTTAGTGAATTTTTCATAATTTTAGATAACACTCTCTATATTATATGCATTAGAGTTTGGTGTATAAACATAAATGTTTAGATACAATGCACGAAATGTTTATTGAGTATCAGTTTTAATCTACTCTATCCTCTATCATTTAGTTTTCTCAATATAACAAGAATATTTCAAGATATATATTTTTAAAGCAAAAATTGCGTCAACACAGTTATTGTGTGATAAACTCTAACTTTAACAGAAACACTGGTGCACTAATAAATGTAAGCTAATTTGAAATGTCGACCAAAGAAAATGCAATAATTTAAAATGTAATTGGTATCTAATAATACAAATATTTGAAATAAACGAAGCTAAAAATTATTTACAAACAGAAACTGATTCTTTATAATGACTGTTATTATTATGATTTTTAATTTACGTTAACACTTACTTTGAATTACTGTAACGAACTAATAAAGTAAAACTTCACAGGATTATGTTAGAGGTGTAGCACTAAAACACAATATAACAACAACAAATCAGCATTGTTGTGTCAATTTTACTTTATCTATTTACAAAATAAATGTACATTTTTGAAGTCAGATTCATGAACTACATTCCTAATTTTTACATTTGATAAAAAAAAAAAAAAAAAAAGCAGGAAACGATAATATTAAAACTGAAAAGAAGTACTGAACATTTTATTTACTCCATGTCCCCTTTGTGTGACGATGAAACCCCTTACTTGAAAAATTTAATATATAAAAGAGTACTTCAACATATATATTATACAGAAAACTTCATGTAATAATATGTATAGAAAAATAAAACAAGCTGGTGATAGGACATGTATGTGTATAAAAATTTTGTATCCTAGAGAAAATAGAACATTTAAGCAAGAATAGGGTATTATTATTAAAAAAAAAAATGTTACACAATAAAAGAGCAAGCAAAGATAAACTAACTGATTGAGGCGCAAAAATAATTTTACTTTTTGAACGAAGGAAGAAGTGCTCTATAATTTGTTCACACCGTACAATTGCAAGTTTTTATTATTATTATTATTATTTTTGTTTTTTAACTTTCACATTATAGTTTTTCAAGGCTAATCACAATTACTTCTTTATTATTATTAAATAATAGTAAAGAATAAAATTATATACTGCTACTTTATTTTATTATTATTTTTTAATTAAAATATGTGCAATCCTGATCAAGAACTAAAAATATTATATATACTATCAAAGTAAAAAATGTACACCCTGATTAAAGATGAAATAAGAGGAGTTAGATTTTTCTGACGATGATGGTAGAAGACGGAACTTAACATTACCTTGGTTAATTTACAAGACGTGTTTTCTTTCATTATTTTATTATTTATAATGAAGCCGGATCTTAATTTAAAATGAAAATTTACAGTCATGTGGGTGGAGTTTCGTTACATGTTTAAATAATTTTTTGCCTGAATCTTTGAAACGAATAACGATTACATACATAAGAAATTCATAAAATATCATATCATTTTTTTTTCCACATTATATAGTTATCACTTTATTAGTTACAAGAATTAATTTTTCTATTTGTTAGATTCTTCAATTGATGTATTTTAATTAGTAATTTTAATAACCTAAAGTAATTATTAATATTTTTGCATGTGCATGTGATATACAAGCTTTGCACAATAAGCAAGTTCTTTTTATTTTTAAGTTTTTTTGTAAGTGTACTTTTGACCCCTGTGTACTTTTCAACGGTATCTTATAATATAAAAGTTGTAAAAATGTAAACGAAGTAAAAATAATTGTCCCTGTATTTTTTTCTTCTCTGTGATATACCAAAGCAGAACTTTCATTATTATTATTATATGTTTTTGTAAACACCACATTCATTAATGTGGGAGGCTTAAGCATGCAACGGGCAAACCCTGTGGCCAAGATGAATACACCCTGCCACCTTTGTGACTATTTAGCTTGAGGGATAAATTGATATTACTTGACACAAAAATCTTGCTGCCTTTTCTGGGGTGACATCTTTTCCTGGGCAAAGTGGGACACTATTCAGCGAGCTCTATGAAGTCAGATGCGAACAAAACCAAGGCACTTAAAGGTTGGGCACTCTTAGTTCCCAAAACCAATGGCCTGACCACCTCGAGTCCACAAACGCAAGCTAGGCTAAGGGGCTTACAAGTCTTAAGCCTACCCTCACAAAACCCACGTCTCCTGAGCAGGGACGGACGCTACCCCAGGCCATGGAACGGAGTGCTACCGCTTGACTCGAGTCCGGATGCCCATTATTATTATCAGAAAAGAAAAGAACCTTATCAATTTAAATAAAAATAATATTATTTTCAACGAAAATTTTGTTTTATTTTACGAACAATTGTAAAGAAACTAAAATTTAAATTCTGTACAGTACATACAAAAAAAAAATAGTTGTATGAATAACAACTAAAAACAAATGCATTCTCTTCACGTTTCGTTTGTATGTATGTATATGTATGTATATATATATATATATATATCTAAAGTGGGCGATCAAGTTAGCCTTTCCCTTACGTCATTGAAGTCTCCAGGCATCAGGTAATCATCAAAGTGAAGTAAAGTTTGGAGGCTGCGAGAACAAGAGGGGGGAGAGAGATGACTCAACGTACCACGGAGTCTGCGTGGAGACAGAAGTAAGATTTGTGAGTAACATCTAGAGCACCTTCATAACAACAAAAACTATTATACTGTATATATATACCATTTTATCGCTGAAGAATTTTATATTGTTATTGTATTACACAATGAATTGCTAGCTATATAATATATTGTTGTACTTATTATTATTTGATAGATTGGTTCTCATATATGTGAAAGTGAATGTTTATTAAGGAAATTAAATATTTGGATTTTGTTATATAATACAGTATATTATATTTTTTGTTAAGTAAAAGTGTTAATGAGTCGTACTTTGAAATGAAAAGTACGTAATTGTGAGCGATTAGAATGATATAGTAAGTTTTTATATATGAGATGTAAATAATGTAAAATGAGATCACAATTTCTCTCTCTCTCTCTCTCTCTCTTCTGATTAAGTTTTTGCATTTTTATCTTAATCGTTATTAATAACGACAACCAGTATTATTTATTAAAGTAAAAGTTGTGTTGCACTAAAGAAGGAAATAAAAGATAAAAATAAATATAATTTAATATTAGCTAATTAAAGTAAATAAGTTTTTCAATCATAAGATATCACAAGTTATCACAAATAATAATAACCGTACATGCCTCCCGATCCCCTGTGATTGTAAAAAAATTCATTCGTGTAGCCAGAGTTTACTTCTAGAAGCAATCTATTATTGTTGTACTATTATAACACTCATTTAAAACACGTAAAAACATTCGAAACAAATTATTATTAGTAATATTTTTATATATTTTTTCCGAAATGCACAATAAAAGCAAAACGATAAAAGAAAGGTTTCTAAACTATTCTGATTTCAAAGCCCTTGCCATGACTATCAACTGTGCATGGAGTACCAAGGGGCTTGGGGTAGGAGGGTAATTGTTTTTAATACGTGACTAATTAAAGGCAATTTTATGAAAATAATGTTAAAAATAAAATATATATTTTTCCAATGATTTGTGATTTACGTGCGGAGCACCGGGTGGAGAAATCCCTCCAGTAAGGAAGTGACAAAGTTCTCGTCACCAACCTTGACTTTGAAAACCACTTTCCGTCGAGTCCCCAGCATGAAAATATTTCATAGCGTGGTTGTTGTGTGTAGACGGGGAAATTTCAAATTAATCACGTGATACACCCAAGTCTTTACAGAGGTATTCCCGTAAGTTTTGTTTGTTTGTTTGTTTTGTTTTGTTTTTTTTTTTTTTTTTTTTTTTTTTTGAGGAAAAACTATCTTTTTTTTTCTTTTTAAAAAAGGTAACGATGGATAAATAAAATAAATTTTCATTTGTAATGAATTATAGTGTATGCATGGTGGTATTAATTTTCTTTAGTCATTATAAGCGTGCTAATTGTACGTGGAAAGATACGTCAATGTTGAGGACTTTCATTTTCAGTATCAATATTTATATTATTTATGTTTAAAAAGTTGTAGTTGTGTGTTTGTATTGTATGTACTATTTGCAGTACTATTTAGTATAATATATACAATGGTAAAAACAATGTATTTAGGTAAATATCTCTAATATATATATATATATATATATATATATATATATATATATATATACACACACACACAGTATATATAAATAAATAATACACTTAAACAAAATATTTATTATCTGTATGAAAGACACTATACCCCGTAAGCTGCAACGCTAACTAACTAGTTAAACCGTAGTTAAGTTGTTATTTTGATTGTTGCAACAATTAAAAAAAAGATAACTAAGGTTTAACTAGAGGTTGCAGCATACAGCCACGTAAAACAAGGATTATTTTAAACCATAGACTTGGATAAGTCTATGTGTCAATTTGTTTCAAATTAAAAAATATACAGTATAGTTTGATGTATAAGCGAGTTTCCTCTATGAAATAAAAATATACCAATGTGAAATTTTGCTTTTAAAGTTTCTATGAAATATTTTAGCTAATACATAAATATATATATATTTATTTAATATTGTATTATTTTGTCATTTTTGTTTTATTTCATAGCTTATCGTTTCGCATCAAAGCAATTAGGTTACGTATAAAAACCTTATAATTCCTAATACCCTGTGATTTTCTATGATATCACTGTATATAGCTAGAAGTTCTTAAGTCTTTACATGGCCAAAGTAATTTGATGAATCACACCGAATAATGTATGAACTACATAATAGCATAATGAAAATTGCCATTTAAAACATTCATCCTACAGGCTATGCAAATTGTTGTTCTATATTCTACACGGAAAAAAAATCATACTAAAAGCAGGTATTTAAATCCTGTAAATGCTATAGGTAGACATATTACCAAGAACAGGTAGGTATTGTAGTTTTAAATTAAAGTGTACCTATTTCAAAATACAGCAGTACAGGATTCATGTACCTGCCGTAGGTAGTAATTTTTTTTTGTCCGTGTAATGCTCAGCTTCACTTTTAATTTTAATACTTCAAAAATGATAAAGTTGTTTTGTTTTTTATCTGTTTGTTTGTTAGTATTATATTTTATTACAATTCAAGAATAGAGTACTGTATTCACGATTTGCATTAGGAGTTTTGCATTGTTACAAACTGTTGATGAAAATTTTTACTTCATACTTATCATCATGGAAAAATGAATTTGTAATGCAACAAAATTATAATGCAAGTCGTAAATATAGCTTGGAAATATATATTTTACGGCAATTTTAAGCAATCATTAATGTGTCATTGATTTTTTTATTCTTGTTTATAGCTATACACGTCAATAAGGAAAAAACTACTAATTTTGAAACAATATGATATAATTTTATTTCTTGACGTAAGTATAAACATATCTTGGGAAAATTTAATACGGAAACAACGTACAGTACGTGATATGAGTCTAAACAAAGAAGAAGAAGAAAAAAGAAAACATCCTTCCTTTTAATTACCACATAAAATGATACTGTTATATAATTATAGCATTTAATAAAGTCTTCAACCTCTCGTAATTCGTAACTGAAATTCAAAATCGTTAATATTTTAAATTCATATAATTGCGATGATATATTTTACCATTCTTAAGATCACTCTAAATTTGAAATTTTATTTTTATGAGAAAAGCATGTAAAATATGGTAAAATATACTATCACAATCCTGTGTAAAGTTTTAATTATTCATTATCAATTTACTCTTAAGTTATAAACCTTTTCTAAAACTATCGATTTCTCCAATAAGGATTTTCAATTTTCAATATTTTCATCAGATTTTATGCTATTATTCTTATTAGCAATAGTATTATTAATACTATTATTGTTATTATTGTTGTCTTATTTCAATATTAAGGAAACTAAAACGATGTTTTTTTAAATGATGATAAATATAGTTAATTTAACGTTGTGTATATTATATATATAAATATATATATATATATATATTAGTTTTAATAAAAAAAAAATTTGTTGATTCATGAGATTTATTTTAGCTCTTCACCACTTTCTGTTGACGCGATGTTTCAAAAGTTGATAGGTGACACCTTCTCATTTTTCACCCATATTTTCATATTTTATGGAATGCAATGCGACCTGTTCCCCTCATAAATCTGGTTCTCATGGTTCATCTCTTAGATTTATTACTAAAATTCTATATTAAAATTGTTAGTCACAAACAATTTTTAGTCCTATATAAATCACTTTCACAAACAAAAATTTCATATATGAGAATTTTCATTTTGGTGATGAATTTATTTCATATAAAAAAAAAAGAATAAAAATATTTAAAAGAAAGAAACGACAATCCCCCCCCCCCCCCCCCCCGGTAAAGTTTGCAACTTTCCTTCAGAGAGTTTAAAAAATGTATATATGAAAACTTTTAGAATAATAAAATTGTCACTATAGGAATAATTTTTAATGTATACTTTTAAATTGAATAAATTAAATTAATTGTTCCTATTGTTCAATTATTGTTGTATTTGGAAAAGAAAATTATGAGTAAAATTTTTATAAGTAAAACATCGATTATTAATGTTTTTTTACTGGACACGTGCTTTCATGTGACGTGGGACGTGAGTCACATAGAACTTGAATTTAGTATACAAATCGCGGCTCTGTTATCGACAATCTGTCCAGTCAAGGCTCCCCCTCTAGATATAAGCCTTACTGTAAGTAAAATTATTATATTATGCCATTGAAGTCATGTTATTAAAAATAGCCATAAATAAAATATATTTTCACATACAGGTCAGACACAACCTAAATACACAGCCCGGCACTCGTCATGACTAGAGAAACCGTGGAAACTCTAGACTGACAGGACGATGCAATCCCATATCAATCATGCACCTCCCAAATGTGTACTTCGTACTGTAATTCATGTAAACACTCATCGTGTGTTGTGCTCTCACACTTCACCACATACGCACCCAGTGGTGGTAAGGAACATAATAGAGACAACTGCCTTCACCACTCACAAATGCCAACTCGGTTTTTCTTTAGCATTTTGTTTTTTCGTGTAACGTTTTAAAATATCTTGATGTAAGTTCACAAGGTGCAATATTTTCAAAATGTAATTTAACTTTCATTGCGTGACAATATAATAAATTCATGAAATAAAAATAAATACTCATTTAAAATATTGTAAACCGTGCAGAGGCCATAATCAATGTCATAATTTTAAATATCCACAGCTAGTTTCATGTATTTTGATAAATAAGTAGTCCCATCCTTAGTATAAATACATAAATATGGTTATACATACTGTAGGCACATAGTGTAGGATTTGAGTATATTATATATAGCATAATGATAAATAAAGTTTATTATAAAGGATGCTGGATGCCTATATGTGATATTACAAACAAATTAGTATTAAAATTGCTTCCATACTTAATTAGTGATTCTACAGTCTACAGCTTGATATTCTCTTAAGGGGAGAGTTTGTCAGTAACGGTAATCAACTGATTAGGTTAAAAATTAAAATGCACTTGGAACTTTTTTTTTTTTTTTTTTTTTTTTTTTTTGCAAAGTGATATTTTGAACCAAGCAAAACCAATGTAAAAACTTATGTGGTATCACTATTCAAAATTTTGAATTGCGGGAGTTGAAGTTTTGGACCCATATAAAAACATCACTGTTAATCTTGCCCCCTTTAAAAAAAAAAAAAAAAAAAAAAAAATTATTTTAATGGTAAAACGCCGTGCAATTTTTATCAGTAGTAACTGTTACAATTTAAGCTTTAAAATGATACCAAACTTGATGACAATAGACGGCCAAAATCTAAAAAGATATTGGATCACCTTATCTCCCAAATAATTGCTAGTTCATTTACTTATGTTATTACTTCTCCACATAATATAAAATTAGTAAAAACCCATCTTATAACATTAAATAATTGCCAAGCATCATAAAATGAGATTAAAAAAATATGGTTTTTACGTGTATATCTGTGTATGATGACATTGATAAAAATATGATTTTGCTAAATTTCTAATCATCGTCATTCGTCAAGTTTCACGCACCTTATATGTAAACCGCTTAGAACAAAATCTATCTGGTTATTTTCTATATTCAAATTGGCAAACGCTTTTTAATTTTGGGAAAATCCTAATCTCGCTGACCCTAAAAATTAGGTAATTGCAAAATATATGATATTACGTTACGCGCTCAATTAAGTCAATAAAGTTGATAGAAAAAGGTTTCTTAATGTAGGTGTGTAGATGGCAATACCTCCTTATACTGAATGTTCTCCATTTGCTCATAATTGAGTTCTCCATTAATAGATGTCAGCATGCAACAAGTGGAGTGTAGCGCGGGCGAGCACCAACATTTTTCAAGCAGTGAAAACCAACATTTCATCCACGACGCTTCTCGCGTTTTGCGTACTTGGAATTTAGACATCATTACGTAAAACTTAGAGCGATTATTTAAAGAATAACAACAAAACTTTTGTTTCAATTTTATTTACGTGTTTCATTTTATTTTTTTAAATAGAATCTTTAAATTATTAATTATACGTAGAAAGACGTAGATTTTTTATTATTATTATTCTGTACAGTATTTTAATCATGTTTAAAATACGAAAAGACAATGAAGTAATAAAAAATACAAGAACAAAGACAATACTATAATTTTTTTTATTATTGAACTGATTTTGGTAATATCCAGTAACTGTTAGTTATATCTTGTAATTCAGAGCTGCAAGACCTGTGTACGACGATCATGTCGCGAATCCAGGCATATTGTTGTCTCCTGTTTTGTGCGACATTGTTGATTATCCTCTCACCAACGTGTGCTTTGAAAATAAGGAAAACAACAGGTGAGTGGTACAAAAATTTGAATACCCAACCAAATTTTTAAAGTATTTTCAAAAATTGTTCAAATCTAAAATTTGAATTTTTGTTTAATTTGCTATATGTAATATAAATTCTAATTTTTTGAATTTGGCTGTTATTTTAGTTAAATTTCTGAAATATAAAAAATTAGCACTTTTGTAATTAAATTTTTTTACAAATAGAACTTTTTATCTTTATTAATTAATTATACAATTAAAATATTCGGGTGATTTTAATAAATAAGTAATATAAATCATATCCAAAGTTTAATATGTAAATTTTGTTTATCTCGTTTTTATGTGAAATTGGCTGAATTTATAATGAAATAGTTTGATTAGTAATACTATAAATTAGATAAAATATTAATAAATTTAATTTAAATAATTCAATTCTCTCTCTCTCTCTCTCTCTCTCTCTCTCTCTCTCTCGCTCTCTCTCTCTCTCTCTCTCTCTCTCTCTCTCTCTCTCTCTCTCTCTCTCTCTCTCTCTCTCTCTCTCTCTCTCTCTCTCTCCCTGTTTCTAATTTGTCTCTCCGTCAGTATTAATACAATACATGCAATAAAATTCTTTCATGAATGCAGTGTATGATGGTTATTGTTTTTCATTATATGCGTGAGTAGAATTTAATTTGATTGATTACAAGTTTTTATGTATAAAAATCATTGAAAATTATGACAAAATCACATTTTCTAAGTCACGTAACGATCACTATTACAAGTGCAACAGGTTTACAATGCAGTTAAAAACAATTGATGATGCAGCTCTCGAGTCGAACGTCAAATGTCGTGAATTATAATTAGATCTACGTGTCCTACTCAATGACAAACTTGCAATTCAAAAAAATCACTTTCAGACCAGTGTATAAAATACATAATATGTGTGTGTGTGTGTGTACAATCAAAATAATTAGCAGAGAATATAAATATGTGCTGAATGAATCATGAATGTTGTTTTTAAAAGACTTTAGAGATAAAGTATCTCTTGTTATTTAAAAATTAACAATGAGATTTTAAAAGAATTTTTAATTAATTATAAAATAATTTCAATCGTACGTGTAATAAATTTTCATGTATAATTATTTGTGAAATCAAATATGTAATATATATATATATATATATATATATATATATATATATATATATATATATATATATATATATATATATATTCAAATTCTTTTCTGTTCCTATTTCATTTCCTTTTATTCTTATTTTTTTAGGGTGGGGGGAGGGAGAGGGCATGCTAAAATTTAAAAAGTGGTTCTATGGGAAAAATAAATAATTTGTTAACTGGTATATACGTTGATAATCTTATTCAGTGCCCTTTTATCTATTGCTGAAAGCTTCATTATAATTTTTTAAATTCTATATATACTTTTATCGTTTTTATAATTTTAAAAAGACCGATTTCATGTCTGTAAATAATAGACTTAACCTATCATTCATTGTTTGTCCATCTTTTATGTTCTGCCGAAATTTCACTTTTTAAATGTGAACAATCATGGTATTTTAATTACATAGAAGATTAGCTGAAAACACAAAATGCTATAAAATTGACAAAATGATGACCTATCATCATACTTTCGTTATCGTTATCACGAGTACAATTTACGACCCAGACGATGTAATAAACTTACATTTGATAATAAAATACGCGTTTTTCTGGTTCAATTCTATTGCACGTGTAATATTTGGCAATTTTATCTCAATCGTAAATCCCATAATACACATAGCGTTCACTTGTAATCGCTGTGCTTGGTGCTTATAATCAAATAAACGTAACTTTATGAATAAAACACTTTACAGCCAATGCTCTCAAATATTGAAAACTATATTTTTTGTATCAATATGAGAAACTATATCAGAGTGTTTGATACAATTAGTAGGAATATAGTTAAACTGTCTAGCAAAGTAAAATGATATACTCGATCCTAATTTCAAAGATAGGGGAGTAATACGCCCATTATTTATTACACTGCATAAATTTGAAAGACCGGGTTAAATTTGAATAATAATATCATGGAAACTTTATTATTTCTAACTTTTACACAAGACTCTTGTGTAAAAGTTAGAAATAATAAAGTTTCTGACAAGACGATTCATTTAAAACTAAGAAAACGGTGATTGTAATGTAATTTTGTTTACCTATAATTAGAGTAACACAAAGTACCCTACTACCTTGAGGTACTCTATTTATATAATTACAAACTAAGCTCGTTAACTTCAAACAAAGAACCTCATGTTAAAAAATGAAAACATTTGCGTGCAATGGTGTTTTGATATCTGTATTGGAAAAGGTTTCAATTATTTTTTCATTGAAAGTGTCAAGAGTGCTCATGAGTGTGCAATGTATTTCTTTGCTTAAATATCAGAAGTAAAATGTGCATAAAGGCTTAAAAATCGCAGCAACTTTATATCATATATACAAATGTTATGAAAAATCAGAATAAACGTAAACTTACAAAGTAATACCCTACATGTAAAATATAAATCAACCAAAGTATTAATCTTAGTTATAAATTTATTATGTAATAAAATACAGTAAAATCGTCTTCTCTGTGATGCAACTGTGATGCAGGCAAAATACACATAGAAAAAGACAATAAAACTATACGTGTGTTTTGTCATTCATTATTGTTGCTCTAATTATTTCCCACACTAAGCGATACTGTCATAAAGTCACAAATCAAGCTAAGAATGACAGGACATCATCAGTCGGCTTCTCCTCAAGTTTATTTTGTGCTTTCGGAACCAATTTTTTTTGTCAAGATAACAAGGCTAACTATAGGAGAGACATTCGCGGGCGATTAGCTGCGAGCGAACTGTATACGACCAGAGTTGAGAGAGAGAGAGAGAGAGAGAGAGAGAGACTGAGAGAGCAGCTACTTGCTCGATTAATTAAAACGCATTCTGAAAATACAAAAGAACGTTTGATACAAAAACACACAAAGAATTCTCTCTTTGCCAAAACATTTTTACACAAAACACAAATTTTCTTGTTCTTAAGAATGTATCGATGAGATTATTTTCTTTGTTCTTTGTTGCAAATGAGAGTTAAAATTAAGTGAAAATTTACATGTCTTTAAATCAGATTTAATAGCTTTTGTGTAGTCATTAGGTTTGTTTTAAAAAGAATATCACTATGTCTTTAAAATAGTTATTACCTCACAAAATTTATAACCTATGTAAAATGTAAATACTATTTAATTATTGTGTACATTAAGTTGTTATGTGCGCAAAACTGCAGTTTTTTTTTTTTTTTTTTTTTTTTTCCTTCTTTAGTTCTAAAAGTGGTTTCAATGGTTTTATTTTTATTTTTCCAGTCAAATTTTACCTTTTTAATCCATAATTTATAATTGTTTATTATCCAAAACAAGACAGTCACATTGGAATTACATGGTTATATCCAATATTTTCTTATGCTACAGTATGAACACATATAAACACATAATAACCTATAGCCTATAAAATATAGGCTATAATGAACCTCATTATACAGTAATCAATAAATAAATGCGAGCTTGCTGCATTTTCTATAATCTTATTATCGAAAAAAAAATCTCATCACAAAATATTTATTATTTCATTTCTGTATACATAAAGTAACAACAGTATACATTGTGTCTAAAAATATAATTCTTAGAACTGAAGGTCGTTAATATTAGTGACCATCGGAATTACGCCCCAATGATACGACCAACAGTATTAGTAAAATAAAAACTAATTAATTAATTTATAGAACCATTTATATGATTATGATCATAAATAAACCTATTCTTCTAATTAATGTTGAATATATTATTTTAAAAATACACGATAAGTGGACTCTCTCTCTGTCTGTCTGTCTCTCTCTCTCTCTCTCTCTCTGTCTCTCTCCTCATTAGCAATTTAGATTTTACTGCAATCATTTTAATCACACAAACGTACTTTTATCTTTCAAAAAATTCTTCATTACAAATCTTTTAATCCATGATAACATATAAGCTATATTTAATGCCTGTAAAATCTTTTTTGATAATTACTTCGTTTGATTAAAATGTTTCTAATGTAAAAATATAAATAAATTATTCCAATTTTAATTAAGAATTTAAATAAGTTTATCTCTTTTTGTGGAGATTCTAATAGATCTCATAAAAATGTTTAAAAACCAATTTTTTATCAAAACGAGAAATGTCTTTATTAGTTTATCTTTTTTTCCCCAATTATTTTAATGATGTGAGCCATGTGAGTGACCGTAGATTTTAAAGATAAGATTTTCATCATGTAAAAAATATATTTGTTTTTGTAATAAAAAAAAATGTTTTTCTAAAAATATTTAGCAAGCAAAATTATTTTTACATTGCAAAAAATATCGATACATTTAGTGAAACTTTATTTTATTTGTCAGAAATATATTGAAACCTAAATTTAGAAGTTTTCTGGGAACAAAACTACTTCTTGCTAAGTTTTTTGGTCATTTTATCTGCGAGCTAAATAGAATAGTCCTATCCTGCCAAATACCATAGTTTTTCCAACTTTATTAATTATGTGACAATAAATTATTTGCTTTTGTGTTTTAACTTCTTTGTTTTTATTGTCATCCAGATAATTTTACTTGATCAATACATAATTGGTGGTGCTACACACTGTAAAAAAAAAATTGCTAAAATTATACACATAATATTTATTTGCTTAAAGAATATCAGTATTATGGTACCGAAACGAAATGAATAACTTTCAATTTTAGTAATGCATTTCAGTGTATAGTTGTGAAATTTTATGATTTCGTTGCGGTACATAGAAGAAAGAGACATATTTATATTTAGTAGACACGTATATTTTTTTATAGAATTATAGAATTTTTTCTAGAAACAATGTTTATTGTGCATTACAAGGTTTCTTTATACTCGCAAATAAATTGTCTTAATGTAAATAATAATAATAAATTTAAAAAAAAAATAGAAATACAAAAGAAAATTTATATGATTGACGTGAAAACAAAATGTTTTGCTCAAAAATGTTACATAAAATATTTTATAAAATTCCAGGAATTAATATTAAAAACAATAATAATACGACGGTCAATATCAATAGTATAGTATGTACAGTATGTTTTGTTAATATAAAAGCATGCAAGGAATGTATATAAATGTGAATCTAATAAAGATAAGCATCATCTCTTCGTATTAAATTTAATATGCACACAAAGCGGCTTTGTTTTATTATAGAAGTAAGTGATGAGCTGCTTGCTTATCAACATATCTAGATCCACTTCTGTGCATGTGTGCAGATCTCCTTCGCCTGATTCTCTAGTTCTTCTTTTACTTTGTTTCATTCAGAAACAAGCTATTTTTGCAGCTTCCTTTAATAAACTAGATAAACTTAATTTTATTCAAAATAATGGACATCATTGTTTTAGAATTATATAATAATATAATTTCACTCAGCCATTTCCTGCAAGAATCTATGAGAGTAGGTAAAAGGAAGGTATAAATTATGCTCTATATAAAAAAAACTTTTTCAAGAGTTTCATTGTTTATTCTTTATGTTGTATTGCTAGATACGATTATACATTTGGGTACAATTTTTTTAGAAGTCTCTTTCAGACTCATTTACAAGAAACCTGCTCTGTCGATTATATTGATTATTGCTTTAATCACTTCTAAAAATTCAATTTCTAAAACTGTTTTTTAAGCATATTAATTTTTTTGAATTAATTCAGTATGTTTTCATATTGTTTGCTATTAATATACAAATATGAATTATGGAAAGCCAAAAGTTTTTACTTGATTCAGGATTGTTATTATTTCACCTATCTTTTATATATAAGAGCCTCGTCAGATTTTACTCTGATTTCGAATTCTCAAAGTAAAACGAAAGAGAAAAAATATAATAAATTTCATATCAGACCTTCCTATTTTTCTACTAGATTACTATTTTAAAATAGTTAATGATAGATTATAAAGATCAAAAATTGATTCATTAATACAGATGGTCAGAATGATAACAACCTTATTATTGCTAAAAAGAAATGTTTAAAAAATAAAATAAAATAAAAAAATAAATAAAACACGAAACAAATATTTAAATTATAACATAAAGTCTAACATATAATGATTAAAATAAGATTTATGATGTTTGAAATCCAAAATATTTATAAGTCATTTTAAGAACTAATACTATATAATTAAAATAGAGGAAACATTTTTTATGAATAGAGGCAGAGATGAAATAAACTTGCGTTGACTTTTTTTGGACTTAACATAAGAATGTAATTACATTAATTTGTGCTACTATATAACACACGCCTATTACTGAGAGAGAGAGAGAGAGAGAGAGGCGTCCCTCTATAGACAGGGCAGGCAAGGACAGTACCAAGCTGCTGCAGTAAATATCACTATCCAATGCACGCCCATCTACATGAGAAATGTATGCACTTTTCATTAACACCTAAAATTTTGGGAGTGCCCAGGGTAAAGAAAAATATTCCATTGCTTGTGCTTAAATAGCTTTTGACACAATATTATGTAATTTACAAGTATACGTACGGGGGCAAAAACCTCCAGGTTATTTAACCTTAATTTATGTTCACTTTTTAGTATCCATAATTTGAATTTGTAAAAGAAAAATTAATTTTTAGTTCAAATTTGTTTTTACTTCAAATCTAGAAAATAAAATATCCTAAAAGGTGCTAAAAATTCAGGTAATGAATCGAAATTATCAAAAACGATACTAAATAAATAAACAAGTTAAGATCTATCATATTTTTATAATATTTTTATTTACTATCATATTGTATTTTTATGTAATTCCTAAAATGGTACGTGTCACTTGAAAAAAAAATTGTGGGCCGAGAAAAAGTAGAAGAAAAAAAGAAAAACAAAAAACTGTCATTACTCTTTTAACATTTAAAAGTTCTCAAGCAGCTGCGCTTATATATTATATAAAATTTTAATTATTTCAAATTAGATAAAAGAAAAGTTAATTTGAAAAATACATTTATCTATATGAACCATTTAAATTAATGTAAAATAAATAAAAAATAAATTATTTTAATGGCATTCATATGTATATATAATCATGTAAAATAAATAAAAATATGAATATTAATAAATGGTAAACAATATAATCGTATATATATGATTTTTGTTCGTGTCTTTATTTCTTACAAAGTGCATTTTAATGAGTTGTTTTGTTATTAAAAAACATCAGTTGAACTAATTGTGCGTCGATCTATCATCAGAGTATGACAGGTAGTGAGTGAGAGAGAGAGAGAGAGAGAGAGAGAGAGAGAGAGAGAGAGAGAGAGAGAGAGAGAGAGAGAGAGAGAGAGAGAGAGAGAGAGAGAGAGAGAGAGAGAGAGAGAGAGAGACCGGATGACGGGACAGTCAAGGTGGTACCGCCTCGCCTTTGCTTTGAGGTGAAGCGCAAAGCGAAGCGGCGCGTGTTTCGCTGGCGCGGTAATAACGCCACACGACACAACACTCGTCCCGACACAGCCTCCGTCCTTTTTTGCTTTAATTTCATGTTTTGCAAATCTTCACACAAGATCGGGTGAAAATTCACAGTGATGTCGAGAACCGCAAAGATCATAATCATAACTTTAAAGAGAGTAGATTTCAAAAGCCCTTTCATTTAGAAAATTGGTATGGTAATTTTTCTTAAAAGGAAAAAAAGGAAAAAAAAAAAAAACAAAAAAACATCGAGGATATTATATTGAAATAATATAAAATATAATATATAGAAAAAAAATATCCGTCTTCCTCTTCTCCCATCATTGCGTTAAGGGTCTGTAAAAAAATATTTGTATATAGGATATTGATATATAGGGTATGTAGGAAAGGCTTTTTCAATAATATACGTAATTTGAATTTCATCCACAGTGATGGATTATTTTTATTTTTCTCAGCAGTAACTTTAATTTAAGTATACACGTTTTGGACAATAATTACAAAATAGCAAAATCATGAGTTTATCACTGAATATATAATGTTTCTGCATTTAAGAAGATAGCCTCTTAAAATCCGATGATGTTGCTAATAAATCCACGATGATACACCCTATAATGGGAAATAAGTTTGAAATTTAACTTTGACTGTTTTCGTGTCTGTGCACCTTTCTTTTGCTCAATAAATACTTATTATTATTATTATATATCTACCTATAATTTTGTTAAATCAATAATGTTTCTCTTTCAATATTTTAAATGAAAACTCAACTTACTAAAAGTGGGCCTCCATTATTGCTCTATCATAAATATTTTGCAAAGAAAAATGTATTTATAAATAGAAATAAAGAATTAAAGCTCACTTCGCAGAGCCATGGCTCTGCAAATACTAATGTTTTGAAAATGCAAATTTCTCTTGATACGTGATGTTATGAGAAACAATGAATGATTCAAAATTTGAACGGAAGACACGTTCATTCAATGTTGATGGTGCTGGACTCACACATCGCATACAACTCTATAACATTCAATTCAAATCTCAATTTAAATAAAAGTGTTCACATCAAGATAGTCACGACAATTTAATATAATGCTTTTTATTGTTATTGCTTATGAATCATATTATATAATGAATCATTTATCATACATTATTATTGACACATCGTATGTTACCGTTTTTTTTTATCTTGACTAAATTTGGCTGTTTAGAAGAGTATAATGTAGTTTTCATAATGCATGGTAACGTACTAATTATCGGCAGATCGGGATTTCTTTTCAAGCAAATTACGAGGAAAAAAACAGTCTTGTAGTTGTTACCTAAATATTCTATAACGTTAACGTTAAGTTAATTTCAAAGGACTATAACTTTAACGATAACTTTTACTCTAATTTGTCCCCAACTATAACGTTATAGTTATAACTATAACGTCGTCAACTATACGTCAACTATACGTCGTCAGCTATACCTTTAACGTTAACTTGCGTTAACTATAACGTTAACAGTTTTTTTTTAGACAATATGTATTTTTTTATGATTATTCATAAGTTTAATCATTAATAAAGTTAATATTTTACTTAAATCTACTCACTTATAAATTAAAAGTTAATTTTTATTTAATATTTCTCTCACCTCGTCAGTTGATTTTTTTTAGTCAGTATAAAGTCAAAATTTCTTTAAAAAAATAACGTTATAGTTATCGCTATGTTAACTTCAATTTTTGATAATCTATAACTAAATATAACGTTACTTTTTGCAATGTTGTTAATTTATATTACAGAAATAGCCAGTTAACGTTATAGTTAACTTTACGTTAACAATTTTACGTTAACAACTACAAGACTGGCAAACGCTCAAATTCACAACAAAAACAAAAATCACTATATCTGCCGATAACTATACGTACCTACACAATTACCCCAGTCCATAGCATTATACTCCGTAAATTGACGTAATTTTTATTGTTGCATTATAAAAATTACGTTGAATTACGTAGAATCTTATACCACGTCCATTTTATATGCTACTTAAATGATGTTCGTAAACCCTGTTCCCTTGCTCCCAAAAACCAGCAGTTTCATTGAAAAGGCGTTAGGTGATCGTGATTTTTTATTTATTTTATTATTATTATTTTTTTTTTTTTGAGCACAAAAAACAGGGTTTACGAACATCATTTTTACATACAAAAACTTGAGGGACGTACTCTACTTGTTTATTTATTTTATTATTATTATTTTTTACTGCAGTGTCAAACACAGAATATTATGTTGTTAAAATTTAGAAAATATAATTGATTTACTTACACGTTACACTCTGTTAAAGTACATTTTTATTTAAATTTATCGTTCTCCAAACTTCATTTTTCATCAGTTGGTTAAAAGCTTTCTCAATTTTAATACCACGGAGTAAATATTATTTCAAATATTTGCAAATTTTATGGATATATATTTTTAGTATAAACAAATTCAATATAAACAAACTTGTCAAAATTGTATCGATTTATTCATTTCATTTCAGATGTATTAAATTTATTATTTAGCGTGCATGATGATTGCTCGTCAATTTTGTGTAAATAATTGTGTCAATAACTGTGTAAAATAAAATTTACTGATACACTTGAAACACTTACACCCTTACCCAAATAAGAAGCAAGGTTATTACAACCGGACGCACCCCCTTTCTTTGAATTCTAATCAAGTTATAGAAATAAAATTTATTGATCACCTGTAAAATTTTGGGGGTTTTGTGGGGGAAATTGTCTCAGAAAAAAGGGTGCATCCGGTTGTAAAAATCTCTGATCTTATTTTGGCCAGGGTATAGGGTCTATGCATTCATGTTGTTTAAAAACACTGTGCAATAATTTTGAGAGCATTGATGTTGTAAATATGTTGAATTAGTATCACAAGTATGTGAGAAAAATAACAATAACAAAAAATAATTAATTTCCCTAAGAAAATTGGCTTAAATGAAGTTTGTCCTATGCTGAGCAATGTTATGCACTACTCCAGTATGGCCTCCAAGCGCAATAAATATGACGTCATCCGCATACACCCTTATAGTAGAATACAAGAATAATGACCGCGTCACCTATAAGTTTGTTAAAAAAAAGTGGGTACATAAAAGTGAGTTATATAATATTATACAAATACAATATTTTAAATTAGAGGAATCAACTAAAAATTAAGTGATAATTATAAAAATAAATCTCACACCTTGACTATAGTTCACTTTTGTTTTATTATTTAGAAAGCGCAGAATGAAGAATAAGAAAAAAAAGTATAATTCAAAAAAGAATACGTTAGGAAAACATTGGTTTCTTATTTGTTTAGGAGCGGCATTTTGTCTTTTCTCTCTAATTGATGAACAAATAGGTAAAAAGTATTGACATACTAGAGAGTAGATTCAAATTTCTTAGGTAAATAATAAACCAAACCCAAACTTTTATTGTTTGCCTATACATATTACTTCAAAGTATAATATATATATATATATATATATAAAAGAAAAAGAACATGGGTTGGTTTTCAGCATGCATGGGATAAAATTTGAATATCTTAAATCGTGCATTTTCAGCAGCATTTATTAGTATGAGCATTTGGATGATTTAACATCATGACGAAACTGACATATCTTGATGTGATTTGATTGCTAAGCTGAAGTTCAAAGTATGCTACGTGCAAAAATTGAAGTATAACAGTACCTAAATATCATCACAGATGCTAATTACTTTTAAATCTGTGAGTGCAGTAAATCAGCTGATTTAAAGAACTAAACATAGATAAATGTTAATTTTTTAATACTAATAATTCAAGATAAGATTAATAATAAATCTTAAAATCTTACGGGATCATCCTGTTTTTGTTTTTTTTTTAAATTTAATAGCTTCTGAAAATTTAACCCCATAGAGCCTTAATAATTTCAAATAGAGTTCCATTGGGGTTCATGATTTTTCTCTTTTATCTGATGGCCTTGGTTCTAAAATTTAAAGTGGGTATATAGGAAGATATCATTAGTTTGCAAATGATAATAATAAACGAAAAGTTTAACTTTTGTTTTTTAGAGGTACTGCATGTACATTGTAATTGTTGTGCTAAATACTAAATAACACCCCGAAGAGGTTTGCTTATGTGATACTACTATGGTAAATAAATAAATAAGTAAATAAATGAATAAATATAAATAAATAAATAAATAAATAAATAAATAAATAAATAAATAAATAAATAAATAAATAAATAAATAAATAAATAAATAAATAAATAAATAAATAAATAAATAAGTAAATAAATAAATAAATAAATAAGAAAATAAATAAGAAAATGAATAAAGAGGTAAATAAATAAGTAAATAACAAACTAATATATTATAGAACAATTTACGCGTAGACTTAAAAATAATCTCTACGCTTTGAGGTTACAAAATATATTCACTATTGAATATATTCACGAGAAGATAATTAAGTCTCGATTCACAACAAGCACGTTTCCACGTATACAATCAAGCTAGACGATGATTTTAAGCAAAGCATGTTTGCATTACATCAAATAAAAAGTTACTCAAGACACAAAGCGGTCTTTTATACAAAAACACCGGCGTACTAAAAACTCATTATTTATTTTATTTACACTGTAAGTCATTAATTTGTAGCCAATAAAATATAGTTAGAAGCACCATCATATGTAAATACATACATAAAAAAAATAGAAGAAAATATAATGAATTTCTTGTTTCTATTTAATTGATGTCTATTAGCTATTAACACCTTTTATATATTTATAATGAAATAAATTTCTCAAAGTATTGAGTTACTAAACATAAATTTTTCTCTACGTTTGAATTGCTTAAAAAAATATATATTGGCACAATTTAAATAACTAAATAAATGGTTCATTGCATAAACTTACAGTCTAAGGCTCATTACTGATATTAAAAACTATATCAATTTATTTATTAACTTCAATATAATACGTAAAAAAAAAAATCAAAAGAAAAGCAAACAATCATATAAAGTATTAAATGACATTTATTAGTGTCGCCAAAGTTTACCTTGTTTTTTATGTATATAATTAGTCTAGACAGGTTATGACGTCACGATATACCACATCTCAAAAAAAAAAAAAAAAAAAAAAAAAAAAGTAAAAGAAGAAGGGTAAAGCTGTTCTAATACTTCATTAACTAAATTAAAAGAAGTTTTTGTATATAAGTACACAAATCATTCAAGCATGTTACATTTTTAAAAGTAACTTGATGTTTACTTGGTACGAAAATTTTGAAGTAGCAAGAGGGTAATAATAATAATAATAAAAAAATAAAAAGAAGTTTTGCGCACTTGCTCTATGATATACTAATATTACCCACTCTTAAGCTTACCACTTAGCACTATATGTAAAGAAATAGTGACTATACGCCTACGTAACGTGTCGTATATTTATCACACACATATAGTGAGACTGCCTTCATTTCATCTCAGCTGTGCAGCATCCGTCCCTAACTCAAGTTGCGGGCTGGACCAAAAAGTTATAATATACCCATGTCTCTCTCTCTCTCTCTCTCTCTCTCTCTCTCTCTCTCTCTCTCTCTCTCTTTCTTTCTCTCTCTCTCTCTCTCTCTTTCTTTCTCTCTCTCTTTCTTTCTCTCTCTCTCTCTCTCTCTCTCTCTCTCTCTCTCTCTCTCTCTCTCTCTCTCTCTCTCTCTCTCTCTCTCTCTCTCTCTCTCTCTCTCTCTCTCTCTTACTTTTAAAAAGTATATAGCAGAGAAGCAATACGAGAAGCTAGTAAAGGTGATGACGAGCTTCAAAAAAGTTGGCACACAAAAATATTGGGAAGAGATGTTTCTAATAAAAACTAACTACAAACTATAAAATTTTTAAGGGTATACAATATGTATAAAAGTATATTTGTTTCATCACATAAATATATATAATAATTTTATGAATACAAATAAGAATATTAATTTTGCCGACAAAAGATCAACTAACTTTTTTTTTTTTTTTCTGCGAGAGGGAAAAAAAGTTAGACACGAGTTAAACGGACATACGGATGATTAAGCTGTATTTTATGAGTAATTTAAAATGTCGTATAATTTTTATATTTAGGTATTAAAAAATAGTATAACGTTAAAAAATTAAGAAGTGTTTTCTTTAACCATTGCAAATTTTACATACGACAGAAAAAGTTTTAATTTATTTTTAAAATCTTAATAAAAAAAAATAGCTAATTAAGTGAAGCTAATATTAGAATAAAGGTATAACGTATATAGGTAAATTAACTCATGTATCATTTTCATGATTCTAAAATATAATAATTATGGTGATTTTTAATTGCTCTAAAATGCGTCGTATAATTATTTTCTATGTGGTAAAATGAAAGGTAAAATGAAAAATAAATGCACTTTATTTATTTTAAGGTTTTCAATCTGTGTCTTGCTCTTTATTACGGTTTTTCTCTGTGCACCAATGTTTTATGCAATATGAATATATATACACACACACACATATTTTATTATATATATATATATATATATATATATATATATATATATATATATATATATATATATATATATATATATATATATATATATATATATATAATATTATAAAATATGTTGTTAATACAAACGAGCGAATAGAGTTAACTTAATAACTAATGTAATAGTTTTGTACGCCTCATATAAGGCCTGGAGTACTAATATTTAAAGTCTATCATCTGTACAGTTTGTTCTCGTATTGCAGCTCAATTAATTACACATTGCAGTTTCAAGTTATCGCCGCTGTTTTATTATTCATTGATATAAAAAAAACATAATCCTCATAATAGTTTTTTTTTTTTTTTAAACACGTATTCGTTGAAATAAAATATGTATAAAAGGGGGAAAAAAATTTATATAATTTATTAAAATTTTCATAAATTTATATATTTTCATATTATATTATTATTATTCCCCCGAACATTAACATTTTGTTACTTAAACTAAAATGGGTTTAATTTCATTCTTTAACCTTGTGAAATATGCATGTTATGACCAACTGCAAAAAGCAGACACAACACAAATTTAAGTAAGAGAATTATTTTATATTTTATTACTTCGAACTACAAAGTAACTTTACATAAGAAATTATTTCATTAAATCTTGTACAAAACTTGGGAGCAGTACATACGCATCTGCTACAGTAAATTATAAAATCCTTTCTCAAAAACTTTCTACGGATCCAACTTTATGAAACTAAAATAAAAATGTATAAAATGATTTATAAGAATTATTAAGTTTGGTAAAATTATTATTATACATTATTACAATTGCAAATATGAAGTTTATTGTACTAAAAGTTTGCTATTGTAGATTTTAACAATGTAGACATTTATTTTCCTTTTTTTTTTTTTTTTTTTTTTTTTTTTTTTTTTTGCTTTTATTGTTATTTTATTTTTATAGCTATTTGTGAACACATACTAATAAATTATGTAATAATCTGAAATATTTTTATAGCAATAATTTGAGTAATAAATACCATTAAAAAGAAAAGGAAGAAAAACAAAGATGCATTATATATATATATTTATATATATATATATATATATATATATATATATATATATATATATATATATATATATATATATATATATATATATATATAATATAATATTATACACTGTATAGTGTATACACACACATAGTAAAATAAAGTACTGAAAAGGGCCAATAATATCCGGACGCGTATATTTCCACAAATTTGGAAATAGTGTCCGGAAATTGGGACATACCCCATTAATATTTTTAAGAAGTTTCTTGAAAATGTCCGTTAGTTGGTAAAATTTACATAAAAAAATTAAACGTTTCAAATTTCAAATTAAAAAAAAAAATATTAAAAATATATATATTTACGTCATAAGCTTTCTAATTAAATTTCCTCTTCAGCATGATTGCAATTTATGAAAATATTTATTTACGTAAATACTGTCATTTCAAAATACTAAAAATAAATATTTTAACATGAAATTAGATCTAAATTTATACTATTTCCGCAGGTATGTCTTATGCCTGTAATTACTCTGGCTAATTGAAAAGACGGCGCCACAGGAGCTTGTCCTATTAAATTACAATATTTTTATCTGTAAAATTAATTATCAATATTTTGAAATTTATATTAACGTTTAATTTAATGGATTATACGTAGGAAGGTTGAATCATTTTAGTATTCTTAATTTTACAAATTTAAACATAATTTTGGTATATAAAATTTTAACAACTATCTATTGCAAATTAACAAGTATGTTGGCTAAAACACGTTTTTAAGCCTTCAATCATTAATTAATCTTCAATCACTTTTTTAATTACTTTTAATTGGTATTTAATTAATTATTGCCCATTAATATACTGTAGTACTTAAAAACGTTAAAGAATCATTTAAACCCGTGTTAAATTGTTCATGTGATGCTATTGTGTTTTACACATTATTCTTTCATCTATATATATATAGTAATTGTACATTATAATTAATGTTACTTTTTGATCTAAAAACAAAAGAAATTATTTTGTTAACTGGTTTGTGATTAATACTGTATTATAACAATTTCTTCTTTCATCATGAAATCAATATTTCGAAGTTCAGTAATTCGCTGTGATGTTCGAAGGTTGTTCTGTGGCATATTAATGACTTTAACAAGAAAGAGGTAAGCAAGAACAAGAAAAGTATAGAAAAGTAGACAGACCGCACGCGGCGGGAGATTATTATTTTGCTACGCGAGAAATCCTATCGTCGTGCGTGAATGTTCGTTACACTAACTAGATGAAAAGAAAAAAAAGAGAAAGAAATATCCATCCCTCAAGCTATTATATTATATGTATAAATTTAATTTTAGTTTAAAGAAAAACTTTTGTTATGTATCTTAAATAAATGAGGCAATTCACGTTTACTTTTATGTTTCACTGCTGGTCAAACATATTTCAACAACAATAGATTTTTTTTTTCCGTATTCAACGACTAGTTTTTATTTTTATATTTTAGGAATTACTAATGTTGTAAAATTCTCATTCTCATTCTCATTCTCATTCTCTCTCTCTCTCTCTCTCTCTCTCTCTCCCTCCCTCTACTTTAGACTGGACATATATATATGGATTTATGGAGCGGTTTTGTTTAACAAAATTGATAGTTCTTAGAATTTCAGTCAATAACCAAAAATTTATTCTTCGCTTTTTAATATCTCTATTACACTATTAAACAGAAGGAGTTTTTAAAACAATCGTTTTGAAAAGATTTTATCTACCTATACAATCATATTATATTGAAATATTGAACTTTTATTTTTGGACAGTAAAATCACCAAATACGGTTCGTGGGAATGGATAATTTTGCTAGTGTCTTTTTTTTTTTTTTTTTTTTTTTTTTTTTTTTCCTGTTGGCTTAAAGATGAAATTGTTAGTTTACTTCTTACAGGTTAGAGTAATAATTTTTGTCGTCAACTTATATAAAATTAATATTTAATAAGATTATTGTTAAATTGATTATTGCTTTAAAAAAAATAGCTATTATGTTTTATGATTTTTCTCCCAACATTTTATTCCAAAAATATATTGTTGTTAAAGTATAATGACTAATTTGAATTTCCACCATCTCTAATAATAAAATAAGCACAAAAAATATTTGAACTATAGAAACGTTATGAATTAATCAAAAGTTAAAAATATTTTGAAAAGTTTTGTTATTCGTTCAGTGTGAACTTGATACTTTTGAAATTTTAAAAGTCAAACCGCGAGTGGTATAAAAATGATTCTGGAATCAGAACTACACGGAAAGAAATGTTTTTATCTAAATATGCTCTTATTTCACAATATTAAAATTCTATCAACCAATTAATATAATATTTATGTATATGTATGCGCCTATAACTGCGCCTTATAACACGATATAAAATATTAATACTGCAATGCGAATATTTAATAATACTTAAAATTGAAAAATTTACATCTCAAAGATTTTTATAAGCTTTTCAAACCATTCATAATATATCATTATTGGCAACCAGTATTTTGTGTTTCATTTCCTAGACTACATCTTTACAATTAGCATCATAACGAAATGTATAAAAATGACAGAAAGTATTATTTTAGTAATAAAAAAGCTGTATTGATAGAAACATGATTCTTAAAAAACATGCCTTTAAATCAATCATATAGACTCTAAAGAGTGTAGCTATAACATGTTAAATACAAACTAAAAATAAATCACTTTCTTCAATCATTTCAAATCATTACATATTTCAACATTAACATTTATTCTAACTACTTGACTCTCTTTCCGTGTAGATTTCCAGTAGAAAGGTATCTTCTGTCTCCGCTCTACTCAGAGACAAAATTACTCACGTCAAGTCACCACAAGTGACGTTTTGTCACATTCCTAACATAATATCTGCATTAAGTCGTCACAAAACGATGACAACCCAACTATAACAAACCATTTAATATGTTAATTAAAAATCTTCTACCCGTCAGTTGCTAAAAACAATCATTCTCAAAGTTTTATTTTCATAGGAATTTTTTTTTTTTGGCAATCTTAATTTAAATTTATTGTGTATTTGTTTTAGATTTAGTTGAATGAAACACGAAATAAAAATAGTTAAGGGATATAAAACTCTTTTTTCTTCTCTCTCTCTCTCTCTCTCTCTCTCTCTCTCTCTCTCTCTCTCTCTCTCTCTCTCTCTCTCTCTCTCTCTCTCTCTCTCTCTCTCTCTCTCTCTCTCTCTCTCTCTCTCTCTCTCTCTCTCACACACACACACATACACACTTTTTTTTTGTACTTGTGTCTGTTTAGCTTGGGTTCAGCCTTAAATTCCTCTTCGAGAATTTTAAAAGTTCTTAATTGCGACTATCAAGTACAAGAAAGGGTGACTGTATAATATTCAGTTAGGTGTGAATGTTTTGTGCAGTCGGCTATTTTGACTTAAAGCTCTAAATTGAACTTTGTCTTATAAATATAAATAAAGATTTAATTTATATTTAGGGAAAATGTTATTTTTTCATTTACTCAATTGCGTGAATTTTTAGTTGGTAATTTTGATTTTTTTTTAAAGTTGTATCGACAATTATATTTTGTTAATTCAAAAAAAGAAAAAAAAAAGTATGAAACTCTACTATAGGTTACATCCTAAAAAAAAGCTCTGATTTTAATATTAAGGTCACAAAATGTAGCACAATACATCAAACCACAATAAAGATTTTTTGTTTATTACCATGAATCCTAACTCAAAGAGTATAATCCTTCATATGAATAAATATCTGTTCTAAAATTGCAGTGGCATAAAAATTTATTTTATATAGAAAAAAAAAACTTTTAGTTCTAACTTTTGATCATTAATCTTTTGAGTCTCTATTTTAGTCACGTTTTTCACGGAACATAGTAAACTTAAAATGGTCAGCACTTCTAGTATAAAAGCTTTTCATAAATAAATTATTTTGAAACTTTGAAATTTACAATTTTCCCCCCTCTATGTTTGCTATTTATAGCTTTGCCTCACAGAAAAAAAAATTATTTGCTTCTTAGTTATCATGGCAATTTAAATCCTTCATGAGCTCACCTACCACTCTGTTATCAATGTAAAGTTAAACCTTAACCGGATGGGATATTGTAAGATAAAAAGTCAAGTTTCGTTACATAGTCAACCAAAACTATATTATACAATTAAGCAAGCAAATTTTTCCCCTTTGCTGTGTATATGCAACAAAAATTTGTTGAAACAAATAGATTTGCTTAAAAATAAGCTTTGAAGGAAGGGGATGTAACAACATATAAGCATAATTATTTGACATGATTAGATATTTATTGAGGGCTGTTACACTACAAGTATGATTTCTACTATAGTTTTGAAATTATTACAATAATTATGAAATTTATATTGGTGTAATCAACTTAATTACTTTAGTAAAAAAATTGTACCTAGCAAAATAATAATAATAAGGAGAACTTCTACATAGTTGCAGCAAAATATAGCTGCAGCTTTCTACTCGGAACATATTATAAATCATAATTTAAAAATTTGTACAAGGAAAAATAGTCTCACATTTATCTTAAAAATTATATATATAACAGCAAAATCTTACGTATAAAAAAAATTTCAACCTTTATTTACTTTAAACACTTAAGGTAATGTTGACATCACAAAAATTATGAGCTAACAAGATGACTCATATGTGTTATGATACATCATTCTTTTTTACCTATTTGTCTTTTTTTTTTTCGGTGTGTAACACATAAAAATTGGCATTGGTTTGTTGCTAGGAATACGCAATGTCAACTTTACAAAATACAGATGAGAATTCTCGCGAATAGACCGTAAATTTGTGACAATATGTCCTTGCTCGTGCCCAAAGTGGCGGGGTTGTTAATCACTATATTAAATGTTATGAGGCGTATCGCCACATATGTGAGCATTATGTCACCATCTTATGTGAACTATTCTAAAATACTTTTTAGAAAAAAAAAATATGCTTTTATAATATTCACTGATTCAAATAATTGCAAGGCGGGGAATTCTATGGAATATTTCCAGCAAAATTTCTAGCTATAGATATACAAAAAAAAAAAAAAAAGTGAGAACCATATTGCTTTAGTTAAAGAATCCAGATTTGGAAGTCCATTAAGATTTGTATGCAGTATTTTCTATTTATTTATTTCAATTTTGATATACGTTATGCCACTGTTTAGAATGTAAAGTGCTATTTGAAAATTTTATTTACCGAACTCAAAACTTCCGTGGATATTAATTTTGTTTATAAACAACTTCATTTTTTTTTTTTTTTTTTTTTTTTTACAAAAACTAATTCATATAATACAGTGTGTAGATCCAAAAGTTTTTGAATTTTTTAATCACTTACTCGTAGGATGAGACTACTATTATTTAAAAGTGAAAAATAACAAACATAATGAAAAAACACAAAAAAATACAAATTACAGAACATGCTTTTTACTATACATAAATTGATGTCACTAAATCGTAAGAAATATTTCATGGCATATAAATACTTAACATCTTATACAGTTTTTACATACCTTCTAATAGACCCATTTAGCAACTTTTTTTTTTTTTTTTTTTTTTTTTTTTTCCAATTCGTATAATTCACTTGAGCCATGTTAAAATTAGCAAGTGTAGAAGTGAATCATTAATAGAATATAAAGGGAAAAAGAGTAGCGAAATTCTTGAATAGTAAAAAAGCTTCACCTCATTGAAAGCTAGTTTAATCACATTCAAGTAGTAAATCTATCAATTTGATATACGAGCTGAAATTCTAGATTTAGAGCCAGATTTTTAGCCAGGAATAGATATCAGGTATCCATCGCACCTGTACACGTTACATTACAACATGGGTATAGCATTTTAATTATTTATGTTATACACAGGTGGAATTATAAATTGTAAAACAAAAACGTTCTTGCGTGAATTGAACTTGTTAGATTGAATTGTACATATATTAATGAATTTGCTAAAGTTTCAATTTGTGAAGAAATATAAAAACTTTCTATGATGAAAAAATTATCCAGAAGTATAATTTGCAAAATGATTTCAAGACCTTGAAAGCTGGTTCATGAATCGCAATAAAAAGAAGTTTGTATACAATTTTTTAAAAAAATGTATTAATACAGTATAAACGAATTCAATAAAATGATTCATTGATTATTAATATATTAATTCATCTTAAATGTCTTTTGGCAATTTTATAAATGAATTAGAGGTCATTTTAAATGTTCTCACCCTCTCTCCTTCTCTGTCTCTGTCTCTGTCTCTGTCTCTGTCTCTGTCTCTGTCTCTGTCTCTGTCTCTGTCTCTGTCTCTGTCTCTGTCTCTGTCTCTGTCTCTGTCTCTGTCTCTGTCTATCTTTGCATATTTACTTTTTTACCTAAAAAAAATCTTAGGAAATGTAAGAAATTTTTATTCGAACACAAAATATTGTGTAACCAAAAATACATTTACGTTAGAATCTTGATATATTTTTTATCCATAAACCTATACTATGATACTATGATAAAAGTGGTCCTATATAAAGGCCACTGTGATTATTGTCTGATTCATAGACATTCAGTCTATGGTCTGATTGAATTAATCTTATAGTTCACCCCTTTTTTTCATATCAGTGAGGCACCAAAAAGTTTTGACGTGAGGGAGGAAGTGGTTGTGCAGTTTTATCGCGCGAGAACTAAAATTTGAAAGACAGGTGTTCCATGTAGTTGACGTTTTTAAGTATACTGGCATTAAGCCAGCTTAAGTAAAGGCGATGAATATTATTTTGCGTGGATTTTTTTTTCTTTTTTTTTTTTTACTTAAAACCGATTGAAAAACACTGCACATCACAAGTCGTAGAAAATATTTTTATTTTAATTTTTACAAACCTCAAAAGATATTTTTAAAGTAAAAAATATGTATTTACAACATCAAAGTCGTCTAAGATCTTTTTTAAAAAAAGGGTGGTAAAGTTGGTCTTAAGAAGTTATAATAATTTTATTATATATTATAGCCAAAGCCACAGGTTAAAAGGAAAAAAATGTTGAAAGACGGAACTTATAAAGCATCTCTCTTTCATAACTTTGTTGACAGATCGGATTATTTTCATCTGAGTAATGGAATTTTAAGTGTAATTTACTCTTGCAATGCTAAAGAGGATTCGTATAAACTTATTAGCTAAAGTAAAATATTGGGCTGGAAGTAATATATTATTTTAGATTTAGTATTAGTTTTTTTTTTTTTTTTTTTTTTTTTTAATATACTGTGGAATAAATATTTGAGCTTAATTTTTGCAAACACTTGCCTACACTATAAAGCGTGTTATTATTGCTAAAAATTGAAGGGAAAAAAGACATAAAATATGATGCCAAAAACCGCAAATTACAACAATTTCTCTGGCTGATAAATCAGTGGGATCTATTCATACATTAATATGACTTTGATATTTTTAAATGTATAACAATTTTCATACTTTTGCATTGCGCAATGTGGAAATTGAATGAGATATCATGTATTGCAATCACATATTCAATTTGCCTTTTTGTAATTTATAATGCAGTATATCATTAAATAGCATTGTTTTATTTGCAACCAATTAATTTGCTGTGCAAAGTTATCGGAATGAAATTGAATCATAACCATAATACTAGGAATACCAATAAAATTAAAATTATATAAAAGATCTGAAATGTATAATAAAGGTCCCTTTTACAGTTGTCTTAATATTTTTTTAATAAATAGCCATTGGAAATGAGAAAATAAAACTAATTTAAGTAGCATTCAAAAAAGAGCTAAAAATGTCCTTTTAAATAAGCATTATAACTCAATTGATGAATGTATATGAACGATGATATTATTTAAATCAAATTATAATGTAATAACTGGTTGTTGTTTGTTGAATTTGTATGTAAATATTTTATTGACAATCATTTCTACATTGTCTAATTTTGAGGCAATAACCTAAACTAATGCATTTAATTGTATTATTAATGTTGGATGAAAGAAATGATGAAAGAAATTTGAAAATAATAACAATGTACACACCATAGTGTTATTATTAATGAAAAATTTCAATACTTGAAAATGAGGTGGTGTACAAAAATTATGAAGTCGAGCTAACTCTAAGCCAAAAAACAATTGACATAAAAGATACATTATACAAAAAAATATTTCATGAAATATTTTCTATATAATGATATTTTTTATATTGATGGTTTTATGACAGTGCGAACTAGAATTTATAATTGAAAAGATAAAACATAGCCAGAATTATGAAATTTAAATGTTCTAATTAATCTAAATATACAAATTTCACAATAGTTCCAAATTATTAGAATTTAAAAAATACCTACCATAATAAATCAAATGTGTCATTTTTTTAAATATCACTTTTGTATTTATATTAGTATAGTAAAAATTTCGAAACTTTAAAATATTTACTTTTATAGTAATAATAAAAAGACCACTCCTCTTTCTATTTATTACACAGTCAATTTTAAATAAATTTATGTTAAAAATACAATGCAAAGACATTTAAAAATTATGTTATTGTTTTTATATTAGACAGAAAGGAATAATTTTTAACTTGTTAAAGAAAAAAAAAAAATGAAAATCCATTAACACATATTATAAAGTGTGAAAGGTTTGTGAAAATATCGTGTATAATATTAATGCCAAAATAAATATCAATATTACCGTGAGTGTGTTTCTAGTTTTCAAGAGTGAACAGCAGGGGGTTGAAATGAGAGGCATGCTAAGACTGACTTCTTGTTGTATAACTCCAAGGTGGTCATATGTATGCTCCATTTCAACAAAATTCATGTCATTTATAAGCAGCTTGTTATATCTACAGTAATCATCGTATAAAAATATAACTCACCTAAAATAAGAAATTATAAATTATTATGACAAATGTTTTTATAATTATAATTTTCTTGGAACATATGTGTGCGTACATATTTAAATATATATATTTAGAAATTACTCTAATTGTAATTGATATCCTTACTAAAAATTTATCGTTTTGGTTTTTACATAATTATGAAATATATTTTTTAAAAAACTAAGGTTTCTACATCAGTGTTTATATACTAGAAAACTTGGCATAATTATATACTTCCAATGCTCGATATCGTAACGTTTACAAACGATATTATATATTTTTTGAAGTATTAAAATATTATATTTCATGATTAAATATTGCATGAAATCATTAGTGATAGGATAGTATATCTCGAGTTTCACTGCACTGAATCCTGTCAAACTTCTGATGAGTTTGTTCTGTAAAGTATAGTGAATCTCATTAGCAGTGATTGGCTTAGCCAACAAAATAAGACTCATTCATTGGTTATCTTGTTTTTTGAGCTGATAAAAGTGAGTCGCAGGTTGAGCATGGAACTATTTTTTGTGAAGTTTCGTTAATTTTTATCAGGTCCAAAGTTCTATAAACGAAGAAATAACAATGATCCACCATACATATAAATATAGTAAACAGGTAATGACGTCATGATTAGATGTTTTTAATAAAGGAAAAATTTCGAAGCTGGCTCAAGAGTTGTGTGTAGTTTATAGAACGAACCATGGTGTTAAATCCAATTGCAGTTAAATTGTACGTAAAGAAAGCAATACGTCTCATTCTCGTCAAAACGTTTCAAGTGAAGATATCACGAACAAGGGAATTGATCGTTCTGTACATAGACAACAGCAGAAGAATCTTTTACCACGCTCGTGATAACTTGAAACATTTCAACACACTCTAGACGTATGATTATATGATTACACTAACGATATTAACTTCTAAACAAATTTTTAAATAATTTCTATGAATATAGGCACTAATATTAAGCTCTATTATTATATGGTAAAATATTCAACAAAAGTTAAGACGACACAAGTGAACTGACAGCTTTAAAAGAGGCTCCTATTAAATATAATAAAAAGTTACGCGGAAAAAAATTAGCAAAATGGTTTCATTATTTTGTCTGAATAGATTTATTACCATTGCAGAAACTATATAGTGAAAGAAAATTTTATAAAACGATATTTTAAATCTAGTGTGTTTAAGAGCCAAATATCCTGCTATTATAAGATCTTGTTGATAATTTTTCACAATGCATAGTCTCTCTCTCTCTCTCTCTCTCTCTCTCTCTCTCTCTCTCTCTCTCTCTCTCTCTCTCTCTCTCTCTCTCTCTCTCTCTCTCTCTCTCTCTCTCTCTCTCTCTTTCTCTTTCTCTTTCTCAGTTGCCAGCTTAGATATTAAACAATGAGTGTAAATAATATTTATGAGATCTATTAATGAATCGCAATAAATTTTTAATGTACTAAATTTTCTTTGCGTGCAAGTATAAAGTACTCTACATTATAACACATTTTATAAGTTTGCTACCCCAAGCCAAGAGAGCCATCTTAAATACAACTTAAGTTAATATCGTCGCATTTGTTATTTGGGTATGACTCACTTCGCGTGCCAATTGTCTTGTATTAAATAAAAACTAAAACAAGAGCTGAAGGAGGGTCATGAACCTCTTTTAGTCAATGTCACATTAACAAAATCTTTCCAACTTGTAAATTCAAATTGTCACTATAAAGTCACTTTGAAGATGAAAAAAGAAAAAAAAAAACGTTTTTTTACTCTTTTTGTTACGTGTGAATAGTTTTAAACTATTGAAGTTAGCAAACACAAAATTAGTTTAATTAATTAAACTACACTGAAAAAAAAATGTAAATGAATAAAGATTATGCGTATTTAATACTGCCAGTGTAAATAATATAGTGAACTATACAATTAACTTATTTATTATCATTAATTTCAATTTTAATTAATATAATTGTGATATGTATAGTTTTTTTTAAAAATTGTGTTGGAACCGAGAAATGTTATGTAAATTTAGTAGAGTTATCATTAAACTCTAAAGTATTGAATCAGAATTAGTCAATATTAAATACTCGTGAAATGCTTCATTACGGTATGTTTTTTTTTTTTTTTTTTTTTTTTTTTTTTTTTTACGATTTTAAGTATACGAAGACATGATTTCGAAGTTCCAGGTTAATTTTAATTTCAAAATTTAATAAATTCATTTTCTTCAAATATTTAATCATGTGACATATGGATACATTATTTTATAAACGAATGATGAATGTCAAAATTCAAAACACGAATCTTCGCACCGTGTGGTAAATAACATTTGGCAATGAGTTCTATGATGAAAAATGTTCTCATAGTAAGAAATAAAATATAATGAAGTTGTACTTAGGTAGTCAGAATATGTTTTTAGTGTGTGAAACTATTCTGTAATGATTAAGATTTATCACGTGTGTTTCTTTGTGTTTAAGATATTTCATGAGCACTCTATTTAGCAAAGAGTTGCTGAATGAAAACGCGAGAGAGAGAGAGAGAGAGAGAGAGGTGATAAACGATCACCTACAAGATGAATTGTTTTTAATACAAGTGGCTAAAAATATGGACAGACGTTTTTACATTCATTTATCTTTATTTCTATTTCTTTTTCTTTCTCTCTTCCTAAAGTTCAGTAGTGGAGTATATAACATACAGTTAGTTGACAAAAGTTCCCCTGTCTGAACTCTACTTGATGTTTTACTTTGATTTTAATAGTCACATTTTGACATGACTCTGATGTGTTATGACGTTATGACGTCATTTGAAACTTGCAGGTGTGGTACTTTTTGCTATGTTAAAATGTCAAGAGTAATACTTTTTTCTTATTATTAGATTATTATTTATTTAATTAGTTGTGTAGGGTTCATTATGGATTTCGACCATACAGTTTGAACCTCAAAAGCATGATACTGTTGCAGATAGTTTACGACATATCAGCAATATGGTTAACTACCTAGAAAAACTTGAGAAATTATAACAAAAAATACATCAATTTACAGTTGTAAATTATTCTGTTCTCCATTAATTATTTGATGAATTAATATCGTTGTCATATAATACTTTAAAAAACTTTTTTTTTTTTTTTTTTTTTTTTTTTTTTTGCATTATTGATCACTTTATTAAGCTATGTAGAAATGTAAGACCTTCTTTATTTTGCTTAAATCGTGATGGGCTATATAAAAAAAGTTAGTTGGGATAAAAATATGATGGCAGATAGATTTAAAGTGTGCAATTCATTCATAAAAATTAATGAACTATATTTACTATCATTTTAAGAAATCTACAGGTAGATAATAGTGTCTCTATTAAACGCATTCTTAAAATTCGAATAACAAACAAAGTAAGCTTTATTTTATTAGGCAGTCTAGTGAATATGACATTTTAATTCACGGTACTGTAAATTTAGAATCTGTGGCTTCTTGTGTGCATTTTTTAAAAAGATTTTTATCAAGAAAAGTGTAGACAAAACTTAAACAACTTGTAATAAAATATATTTTTTATTATATACAAAGTTTCATTAACGAATAATTATATAAAATAAAATATTTTAATTATTCAGATTCATTCTTATTCTACTGTACCTGTGTACAATTTAATGTGTTTTCCTAGTTTAAAACAAAACTATATTAGAATTTCAAATCTTAAAGGCGTAGAACACCTAGAAAAAAAAACTTGCCTAATATACCTAAAATATCAACGTTGATTTTGGGAGGAGTCATTGATTTCTAATTTATTTTCCATTCACGAAATGGCAGAAGATGCAAATTTATGACGTCACAGCTCACTGGTCCACGTGCATGGAAACAAGCGAGCTGTGACATCACAAACCCTCATCTGACATTTCGTGAATGGAAAATAAATTAAAAATCAATGACTCCGGCCAAATCAACGTTGTTATTTGTATGTTATAAGATATTAGACAAGTTTTTTTGTTCAAGACGTTCTAAGACTTTAAAATAAAAATAAAATCAAGAAACACTTAATTTTGTCTTTGATTAATATGAAATAATAACTCACAAAAGTATTTTTATTCTCCACCTTTGGGTCATGAAATGTGCACACATTGGAATTCCTCTTGCACAAAGTTTTCAAGTGATATAATATTATAAATTTCTCTTAGACTACTCTACTTTAAAATAAGAACTATTTATGATCCTTGAATTGCGCTTACAAAATATTTTGGCTCTTAGATGTTTGAAATTGCAATAGAATGCCATGAATGCATCTGTTAAAACAAAATAAAGTAATAGTTAAAGAATCTTATGAATTTAAATTATGTTTGTTTAAAAATAAACATGTTAATTCATTATAGCTAAACGCTGCAACGTTCAACGTCGCAAGTTAACAAACAAGAAAGATGTTTGACATTTTTTTTTGTCAAAGTTAAGAATTTTTATTGAACACAGAGGATAAGTCACATGACGTTTCTTTGATTTTTATATCTTGTTGTAAATTAAATAAATAAAATAATATTGTGTAATTGTAAATAAAATATTTTTGTTATGACAAATAAATTGTTGTAATCATTTATGTAAACGTGCAATAAATAAAGTTATTGCTTCAGCTCTGCATTCAAGGACAAAAAAAGTAATAATTATTATACTATAGCTCAAATTCAGCAGCATTTATTCATAAGGGCATAATTTATGCTATATTATATAATGACTAATGTTATATATAAGATATTACACTTATATTTTACAGCATAACTATTTATGCTATTCACAAATAGCTATTCATTTGTGCTATCGTGACATAAATACAGAATAAATTACGTAATTTCTTTTATCCGTGTTCATAAGTAATTTGGGATTTACCTTATTATTAAAAAAAAAAAAAAAAAAACTTATGACCAAGAATATTGTAGGTCCATTAACTTTACTATAAGCAACTTTTTTCGAATTAAAATAGAATAAATACCATAGCCATTAAAATATTGCATTTGTGTTTATAGGTTTATTTTTATTATATAATTTTTTATTATATTTTTGAACGTGTTGAACGAGATATTTATTACAGAAATTGGAAATTGTTAAAAGTTAATTGTTATTAGTTAGTTTTTTTTCAACGTTGACAAAAACAATTGCTGGTATATATTAAAATATTCTTTATAACCGTGAGAAATAAAATACATTTATTATAAAAAGAAAAGAAAAAAAAATACCATTGTAAAATCAAACGATGAAAAAAAAAAAAAAAGTAGTAAAACTTCATTGTATTGATTATTGACATTGATGTTTATTTTTTGTTACATATCATTTTATTGTTTTCCAGTATGGAAATTTATATTATATAGGTATTTTTTGTTTCACACGTCTCTATTGTGGGTAGTCAGTCAGGCTATTTCCTTGAACCTGTTGTTACGTTGCTGCTACTGCGAGAGAGTGAGCGCAGGATTTATGACGCGGAATACGCAATGAGACCTCGTCAGCCGTGACTTGACTCATGATTTTTACTCCTGTAGGTGGAGAACACAAGAGAGAGAGAGAGAGAGAGAGAGAGAGAGAGAGAGAGAGAGAGAGAGAGAGAGAGAGAGAGAGAGAGAGAGAGAGAGAGAGAGAGAGGAAAAATATAGTTCACCACAAAAAAAAAACTCATAGCTCCTTGTTTTATTCTTCTTAATCATCATGATGTCATATTTAGATTTTAATAATATTATCTAGATTATAAGGAAATGCATTCATCACATTTCCATATTTAGTTACTTTAGATTCTAATTCTAATAAAGTACTGAAAACGTATAATTCCATTTTTACGATATAACGTAAGCTCAGCTCTCTTAATTTACCACACATTTCTTCATAAGATATAAAGTTTGCGTCAGATTCATAAAAAAATTGTGAAGGCTTGTTCACTTGGTGAAAAATTTGTAGATAAGTACAATATGTTTTATTGTAACAATTTTAGTTGTAGGAGCAGATTGCAAGCAATGGAATTTATTAACCCCCCTCCTCATAAAGCCATAGACTATAATATAAAACAACATGTGCTTTTTAATGAATAAACACGAAATGGGATCTTCAAAACTGTTAACAATTTTTACCAGCATGTTAATGTAGCCCCACGAGAAAGCGTGAAAATACTGTAAAGTATGCAATTTAAGTGACTATTCATGATTATGACGTCAGAAACATGAAAAAATTAGTATAAAAATGTTGTGTGGGTTGCATAAATCTAAATTTCTTATCTCTGTTACGGAGCTACAGTTGGGTTTTCAGACAAACTAAAGTTATTTATGTAAGTTCCATCAAGTGTTTTGTGATATAAATGCTTATATTTTTCTCTGGTCTATTCCTTTAAGTAAATAATATTTACAAATAATAGTTTAATTATTTTGTGTGGTAAAAAATATTTTATAAAATGTCTAAAATTACCTACATTATTTATTGAGTTAGAAAAAAAAAATTATATGCAGTATTTATCAAATAATAATATTTTTATTGGCTAAAATAGATCAATATGTTATTTCAAACATAGAAACAAGACTCGTTTATTTTAGATAAACGTTGAAAAATTACTTTAAAAAACTTAATTTTGTTAAAATCCCATGAAAGCTGTATTTTGAAGATAAGATTAGCAAACACATAAAATTTATAACATCAAAATGTTATTTTGACTGTTACATAAATAAAATTACAAAATTATGTTATTTTACGATGTTTGACCAGACAGAAAAATCTCGTGGTTAAAAGTAATGTTAACGAGTGAAGAAAATGTCAAGCAAACAACGTTTTTAAGAAAAGTACGAAATTCCTGCTTGTCATGTTTATTCACCAGATTTTGAAAAATGAAACCTTGGGATTACTACACTTTTTTTACTTCTTTGAAATTTTGCAACATATTTTTGCTTTTTTTTTTTTTTAACTGGTCTTTTAAAAATAAATTATAATCTGTGTGAAAGAATGTTAACGTGATTGATTATTTTCTATTAGAAACATCAACGTGATCTATTAATTTTATTTAAATACGCAAGTTGAATTTTTAACACTTTTTTTTTTAAAGTTACGCAAACAACTAAAACACATCACTAAATACTTTTTTTTTCCATGAGTTTTTTGTTGTTGTTGTTTGCTTTCTTTGCTAAATAATTGTTTTATTTTTTTTCTAAGTCATCAATATTGGATTTTTCGAGTTTAAAATTAGAGCTTCGTTGTTTCGCATGAATTGAAATGTTACAAAAAGAAAATAACAATTTGTCATTTTTGAACATTAGCTTTGAGCGTTGAAAATATAACGATACAATATAGTAAATAAAAACAGGAAATATCAATCACAATATTAATTATAATTGCAACCTTGGTAATTAAGATAACAATAAATATAGTAACGCTACGACAATATAGCACCAAGTTCTGCGCATTCGTAATGTAATATGATAAGATCATTTATATTTTTATTAAATAAAAATACTTTATAAGGGCAACAGAATAAAAATAAGTGATAAAGAAGGGATTTGTTATAAATTATGAAACGAGATTTGCTCTGAATTATGATGAATTCTTCAAAATATGTTAACAATAAAGAGAGGAAAAAATTACTAACTCACTATTTAGTGCTTAAATTTAAATTATATCTAGCTGAAGTTAAATTTTAAGATTTATAAATAATAAGTTTTTTTTTTTTAATATTTCCAATTACAATCACGTTTAGCCAGTTTTAATTAGGATAATCTGGTATAATGCTCACCTAAATGTGGCTAAATTTTTGTGTGGAATATTGTATGTTAAAATTGTTGCATTTAAGTTTTATTGTTGGCTTATTTATGGCCAAGGTTCATTTAATAGGGCTATAGAAAATTACTGTATGCATCTTAAGTAAAGATATCCGATAACGATTTACTTTATTATAATCTCACATCAGAATAAGACTTGAATAAAAACCAAATTCTTGAACATATAAATCTGTGTATTAATTTGATTGTATTATTGCATAATACTTTATATTTACTCGGGACTGTAAGCTGCAACCTGTTAAGCCTTAAAAATGTTCGTAAACCTTGTTTTTAGTGCTCCAAACCACACAAAAAATGACGATCACCCCATGTTTTTTAAATGGAATTGCGCATTTTTGGAGCAAGGGAACAGGGTTTACGAACATCATTCTTAGCTATATATTTTTTAAATTGTTGTAACAATCAAAATAAAAACAACGTAACTTTGGTTTAACTATAGTTAGGTCCGTAAGCTGCAACCTCTATATAGTTAAACCTTATAGTTATGGGGGTTGGTGTTGCAACATACAGGGGAAGTAGTCTTAAAATAAAAGTAGTTTTTAAGTAAACTTCATCAGTAACAAGGATAATATGTTGATTACTGTAGCATTGTTGCTGTAATAATCACAAATCCAAATAAAGAATTAGAATTATTATTAATATTTATAATGAAGTTAGCACGCAGTACATTATGTTATCTTAAAAGGAACTTCTCCAATACCACATTATTGTTATTTATAATTATTTCTGTGAAACTGCAAGTATGCCGTGACGTCATGTAATGTTTAAAATAATTATAATAACATACGCTGATTATTTATAAAATTCCGCACCTTAATCTTTTGTTATTGTTTATACTGTATGAGGTAAATTTCTCATCATGGGTGCGGAATAACTTTTCACTCTTCACTTATATATAAATTAACATATTGATATATTTTGCATATTCATTATTTATTTTAATGTTATTTGATGTATAATTTTAAATCAACCTACATGAATAATAAATTATCACTACTTAGTAGGTTTGGATTATCCCAAAGATTACTCGCATAATTTCCTTGTTACCTTTTAAGAAACATTATAGAATCGTAAAACATTATGTCAAATTGAAATGAAAAAGAATTACTTGTAATAAATAATTATTTCAATAAAAAATTAATGCAATTTATATGTACCCAAAATTTATAAATTTACATTTTCTATTTTGCAAAAAAAAAAAAAAAAAAAAAAAAAAAAAAAAAAACTTAATAACGTTCATTTTATGTAAAGCTACAGAACAACTATATAATTGGGATTATCTAATACAATTTATGTGACAATAAAAATTCATTTAATTTAATATTTATTTTGCTTTCTACCTTATTACTAAGTTATTACTTTTATTGAATTGTATGTAGAGCAACAGGGTTTATAACCCTATATAACTGCACCGTTTGCCTACTATACAATATATTTCATAACAGCTAGGCGATGTATTGTGTTTATTTTATTGAATTGCCTGATTAGTTGACGATATGTGAAATTCATTTTGTATCACTAAACTTTTGTCAATATATGCCATTATTAAATCATTTAAAAATTCAATTCTTCATATTATTTTCTATGAAAATTTACAGACTGCATTTTGTTACTTTTTTATTCTAATTCACATACTTTTGATTTTGTTTTCAGAATGCAGACAAAGTTTTGATGCCGATCGACCAGTTCTAATCTCTAGTAACAATGGCAGTGAATCTCGACATTGTTCATACGTCATCAATGAACCACCAAATACATTACCTGACCACGTATTTCAAGTATCTCTTCTCTCCTTCAACCTGGGACATCCATCAAGTGATGGAACCACTTGTGAGGAAGGTTGGGCAAGATTAGGAGGATCTCTATATTGCGGTGGTCCAGCAAGCGATAAAACTTTACTCTTATATCCAACTTCAAAATATAGAACATATCTTGATCTTGAAATCAGCCCGAGTACCGTACATGACTTTCAAGCAAGAGTAGAACTTCTTCCACGATTAACTCTTCAAGAACGGCACCCCGAAATGATTTTAGCCACTCCTGGAGATCCTATACGTTACACAGAATGTGATCGTGTTTATAAATGTTTAGAATCACCAGGATATTGTCAAATTACATCTCCTAATTATCCTGGCGCATATCCTCGTCCACTAAATTGTACTTACAAATTAAAATCTATAGAACCTGGTATTATTATAGGTGGAAGACATGAATTATTTGAGATTGGTAATTACAATAAATTTTCTCAAAATTGTGAAAATGAAGATTATTTAGCAATCTATGATGGTGGTGAATTAATTTCTAAATTTTGTGGTAAAACTAAAAAATTTCCACGTATTATATCTAAAACTTCTGAATTATTAATTCAGTTTGTTTCTAAAAATGCTGGATTACCATCTAAAGGATTTGTATTAAGTATTGAAAGATCTCCACCACATATAACAGAACATGCTAATTGTCTTGAAAACATAAAAGTTGGTACTACAGTTCAACAAGTAAAATCTCCACATCATTGGATTGCTCCTAAAAGTCACTGTTCATATACATTATCAGTTAAACCAGGAAAACAAATTTGGTTACTTTTAACTAATTTAAAAACACGAAATAACTGCACTGAATTAGATGAATATGTTTTAATTTATGATGGAAATGAATTACTAGCAAAATATTGTAAACAAGATGATGAAATTACACCAATTGTATCAAAAAATAATCATTTAAAAATTGTTTATCATAGTCCTAACGGAACATTAGATGCAACTAGTAAACTACATTTCATAGCTAAATTTGCAGCAGTTAATTCTATTGAAACTGGGATACATATACCAAATACATGGTGCGATACAATTTTCTCTTCAACTAAAAGTGGTCCATTTTCTTTATTAAACCCCAAAGATGTAATATTACATAATGTTAAAGGTAATTTAAATCAAACTTTAATATGTAAATATCATTTTAAAGCACCTGATACTTATACTGTAAGATTACAATTAGATCATACATCATTTGAACCATTACATCGTTGTAATAGTGTAATTAATATATGTAATTCTGAAAATTATGATAAAATATTAATTACTGAAAAATTAAAATCACAAATATTAGGTTGTGAATGTGGTGCTAGAAAACATGCACAAATATTTCATTCAAAAGGTTCTGAAATGATTATTACATTAAGTTTAAATTTAAATTATGATTTAGTTAATTCATCATTAAAATATTCACCTGAATTATATCAATTTAACGGACGTTATCAGTTTATACCTCCTGATGACGAAGCTTTGCATTGTGGAAATTATAAACTTTCAAATTATTCTTTACAATTTCCAACAAAATCAAATTTATATATAAGTTCACCAATATTATGTCATTGGCAATTAAAAAATGTATCATTAACATCATTAAAATTATTACAATTTAATATATCAAATGATTGTAAACAAAATTATATAATAATATCTTATAATAAAAATCATGAAATTAAATTATGTAATGGTAATAATTTTATATCTGATTTAAATGAATTTAAAAATATTAATATTTATTTAATTGCTAATAAAGGACATCCACAATTTACATTTAACTGGCATAATTCTGAGGTAGTTTATGAAGATATTGAAGATGAGGAACGTAGTTTCTACGAGTGTTACGGTGCTCTAACACTTGGTCTCTTCATGGCTGCGGCGGCGATTGTTACCATGACAGTGGTGCTCGCGGTGGCTCTCATTATATGGAGATACCGCGAGAGTGTTTGGTTTACATGGAGAAGTAGAGGACGTCAAAGATATAGTAGTGTAACAAGAAATATTACTGGCGCATTCTGGTGAACTTAAAAATAAAGGACTGAATTTGTTCAGATAAATAAAAAAATTGCTATTTAGTAGAAATTGTAAATAAATCTTGTAAAATAAATTATTATAAATTTTATTTGATATTATGCTTTAATTGTTATTTAAACTTATTATAATATGTAGTTATAATTGTTAATGTATAGATGTACACTTCTGTAATTAAAAGAAAAATGTATTTTCATATTCACTATCTATTTATCTTGATATCGCACCCCTTATAATTATTTATGTTTAGTTTATAACCTATGTTCAAATCACGTAGCAACAGTTTCATTGTGCAATTTGGTTGCATAAAACTTTAACTTTATAAATAATAAATAGAGATTCCATGCAATCAAATTTATTGCATATAAAAAATGTTACTCTTTTGAATTGGACTTTAGAATAGTATTTTCCTAAAAAGAATAAAAATCTTATTTGAATTCTATCGTATATATGACAGGCCATGTATGTACGTATATATATTGTAAAAAAAAAAAAAAAAAAAAAAAAAAAAAGCAGTTTTTATTAAAAAAAAAAAGCTATACCAATCTATAATAAACTTATAAAAGAAATTATAAAAAGTTTAAAGTTTATACGTAGGCATTTTAAATCTTCAATGAGGAAGACAAAAAAAAAATAATATATTGGTGATTATATTGCATTAAAAGGAAGTATTATCTTATAAATCGATTGATGTGCAAAATTTCTCATTTTTTATTTCATTAAGTATATATTGTTAATTGATTTTCGAAAAACACAATATTACGTCACGTTTGGTAACTTTTGCGTGCACACTTTAGTGCAAAAGTAACCGTGATGTCATATATCGTTATATAACGTTTTTAAACATAAAAAAAAAAAAAAAAAAAAAAAAAAAAAACTAAAAATTACCAAATTACACACATATTAATCGATTCAGGATACATACCTATTCGTAATCTTCCTCATTGCTTAAAAATAAATAATAATTATATATAAATCTTTTAACTTTTGCAATAAATTATTGTTATAGTAAATATACCAGACAAAAAAGATAGACCTGTCATATAGGACAATTATAAAATATTTGCGTTCACAATTCATTTATTTGTTGCAACTTTTCGCAGTAAATTAAAAGCGTCTTGTTTTAAATTAGAATATTAATTTTAATTCGCAATGTTACAAAAAATAATAAAAAAAGGGAAATGTGAATGCACTTTAATATATGCCTGACCTGCAAACTGCACCCATACGTTAATATTGTATATAATTAAAATTTAAACCATTGCTGTAAATATTAAAAAAATATATATTGTATTAGTGGGATGATATATTCCATAATAACATCAAAACATAAAAGCTTCCTTTTTTTATCTTATATATCAAGTATAATTATTTAATGCTATTTTATTGCATTTCGCCATTTACTAATTGGTATATTATGTAATATAGTAATGTATCACTTATGTAAGTTATTGTAAAATAAAAGTATGAAAATGTAGAAGTTTTAATGTATTAAGATGATACGAATCCCATGTGTTTTAAAATCTGTGCCATTTTTAGCTTATCGAAATATTTGTTAAAATTTGTGCTCTCACCCATTTCTGCTAAATTTCAAATTGATTTTGTAAATTAGACTATATATAAATAAATAGTAAATACCTATAATAATTATACGTATATGTATATAGATAAAATACAATAAATTTTTCTCCGTATACTGTGTACGCATAGCTAATTTTATTTTTCCAGTCTTGCAATTTACAAATTCCATCATAAAAGAATAATTGAGTTCGGTAAAATATTATCCAAAATTTATTCATTCATAAATAGTTTAGTTTCTCCATTGTTCATTTGTTCGTAATTTAACAAAATAAAAAATTAAAAATAATACTCAGAAAATCTTCGAGATGCAAAGTGTGCAAAAGTCAGCGAGCGTCTGCGCTGATATGTGAGCCTGTTTGTGAGCTGATGATGGAGATCTGATGGAGATGATGGAGATGGAGAGAAAAAAAAAATACCGCAAAATTTTGAAATAGTTCACTCTTCTGCCACTAAAGCAGCACCATCTAAAACCGCGTGCAGCTTATTTCATAATATTACCACTAGAGGCAGCACTTTAGCGCCGGCTGCCGTTTCCGGCTGAAAGTGTGAAAACGTGTAAATTTATTTAATTATTTGTTAAAATTTAATAAATTTAAGGCCAAAAATGGCCTCAGAAGAAGTGCCACACTTTCTGGCCCCAGTGATTCAAGATAATCCGCTGGGGTGGGGTCCATGTGAAGTTCCAGAGCAGTTTAAAGACATGCCATATCAACCATTTTCCAAAGGAGACAGGCTTGGCAAGGTAAAATAAATTCACATATGGAGCTATTTTGTAGCTGTTTCTTACAATTTCATGTGTTTTTAGATATCAGATTGGACAGGAGCAGCCTTCCAAGACAAGAAATATACCAGTAAGCTAATAAAATTGTCTCATCAAATTGAAACTTCTCAATCAAAATTTTTGTTTAGTCACCCGTCACTTAAACCACTTTCTTGTTTGACATTACAGATAAGTATGCATCTCAGTTTGGATCTGGTAGTCAGTACGCTTACTATCACGATGAAGATGAGAGTACGTTCCATTTGGTTGACACTGCACGAGTGCAGAAACCACCTTACCAACGTGGTCGCTTCCGTCAGAACATGAGGGGTCTACGAGGGCGCCAGCAACAACAAAGACAACAATCGCAGATGCAGTCTCTGCGTGGTGGCATGAAGATGAGAGAGAGGTGAGGAACATTGGGGTGCCTGGTGTGTTCTTTTAACAACACGTAAAAAAAAAAAAATCTAAATGTCAAAACCGTATTTACAGCTCTCGCCAAAAGTTAAAGAACGGGGCAGCGGCAGCCGCTGCGTTTTCTCATAAAGATAACATAGTGTAGTTGCGGGTTGCTTATACAAATCTTTCTCAAACTTTTGGTCAGAGCTGTACATAATATGACATATTTTATCAAAGTACGCAGTACATACAGTACCAGTAAATATCATGACATTGTAACTGTATGATCTTGGGATACAGTTGTTGTCAGTTGTGTATTAATGAAACTTAAACTAATGATAATAATAATCCTCTTAAACCAAGACTTAAAACATAAACATTGGGATACCCGGGGTATCACCACCTACGTAGTAAAAAGCTATTAGCATGCCAACAACTGGATCTCTATTATACTAGTTATCAGCAGATTGTGACTTATTTTTATGCAGTCTGCAAGGAACAATAATCTTGGTAAACATTGTTGATAACTAGTGCTTACTCCTGATAAAGTATTATTCACATGACATGTAAATTTGACGCACTTCAATGAGCGTTTATGCGCTTCAACACAAATTTGCGCTTCATGTGGACAATACTTAACTAGTACGTTTACCATACAGCCTTTCAGGGTAAGGTATCAACATTGATCTTTGATTTTGTGATTGACATCCTCAATGTTCTATTCCGCATACTTTCCTTTCCACAGTACTAACTAAAATTAAATGAAACAAAATAAAAACTAATTAAATTTGTAATTTCAGGGAACGCCAACGTCAGCCTAATAAGAAGGGTTGGCAACGCCATATGGGAATGAGGAACATGAAGAATCAACCTCCCATCAAGAACCGTGATGCTTCTGTTACTGTACGTCCTGATTGGACCACCATTGAGGAGATGGACTTCCCTCGGCTTGCCAAGTTGTCGTTGCCCAACATCGGAGACGGAGAGGATACGTAAGTTAGAAACTGATCTAAGTAGTAGCTTGTAGTGTTATATTCATTATTTCAACAAAATATTTTCAACGATATTAAATATCAGCGTACTTATGTACTGGAATACAATGTGATGTTTTGTTTCAGCCTATGCTGTGGAAAGTTGGAATATTATGACAAGTCATATGATCGTGTCAACTGCAAGAATGAGAAGCCACTGCAGAGAATTAACCGTATTTTCCATACAGTTACGACCACTGACGACCCAGTAATTCGTAAGGTAAGATACACAATATTATTATTATTATTATTATTTTTTTTTTTTTTGTAAGATCTTTATGATTTTTATATACTGAAATTATACAGATCTATTACTTAACTTTTTTTTTTCGTGCAATTATTAGTAAGTGAAAAATGGAGTTTCAAAGTTACTCCATTCTATAGAACGAAAGTCACCCACCTTATGTTATGTTCAATATTGTAAATTGAAAAAAAGGAGGGAAAAAAATTAGATTAGGTAACACGGTATCCCCTTATCAGCTGACATTTACCTCCCTTTTCCCATTTTTGGTCTTTTCTCTCAAATATAATTTTATTATCTAAACTCCTATTTTTTCCTTAATTACACTCCTAAAGGATAGAAAATTAGAATCAATTTACATTTCTCACTGCCTGTAATTAGTTAGTACCCTCCTCTGATAACCTTAGAAACAAATAACATACTGGTATAGCTACTTTTGCTGCAGTATAAAATTAACCAGTCTAACATTTTGGTTACTGTTTGGTTTCAGTTGTCCAAGACTGAGGGCAATGTGTATGCCACTGATGCTATCTTAGCAACATTGATGTGCTGCACACGCTCCAACTACTCTTGGGACATTGTCATTGACAAGATTGGAGACAAACTCTTCTTTGATAAGCGCGACAATACTGAGTTTGGTAAGTTAACTATTTTTGTTTTAAAGTATGTCGATTGGACATCATATTGTTCCCAAAAAGGAACAAACCCATCAAGGAAAGGAACAACCCCATCAAGGACCTTACCATAGTGAAGAGAGTCCCATACCTCGGCGAAAATCTGCTAGGACAGAGATAAAAAAAACTATTACATTGGAAATATTTTGGCAATAAATTCCAAGAGAAATGGAGGGCCTTTGTCAGTCCTTACAGAGTCGGAGAGAAATCATGATTAACTAATAAAGAAAAGGAACAACTGTTTTGAGGCCGACTTTAAGCGATTTCGGTACCATCTGCTTCTGCTTCTTCTTACTATGCATGCGCAGTACGTCAAAACGGAAACAGATGTGAGAGAAATCACTTTTAGCCACAAAACAGTTAGTTGTTTCTTTATCAGTCAATAAGGACTAACGAATGTACCGTATAACACACTACATCTCTTTTGGAGTTTACTGCTGAAATAGTTCCAATGTGTTAGTTTTTATCTCTGTGCTAGCAAGGTTTTCACCAAGCAATGTGACTCTTATGGTAAGACCCTTGCTGGTTTATCCTATCCTTTACTTTCAAATTTATCATAATGTTACAAGAAATTATGAATACACCATTATGTTGAAATTGCTGGCAAATAAATTGATGTACTATTAACAGACCTTATGTCTAAAGCAGGGACCAGGATCAGTTCTAGTTTTGGTTCTTGGAACCTCAAAAACTGGTTCCTAGGAACTGGTTCTGATTTTTTTTTTTTTTTTTTTTTTCTTATTTCTCCTATTCTTTTCTTTGAAACTTAACATAGCTAACTGTGTTGGTTAATTTTCTTCATTATCTCTGAACTATCAAAGTTTTGTTCTTGGAAATCTCTATAATTTTCTATGTTTATGAGGGATATTTACTTTGTGTTTTAGATTTGCTGACTGTGAATGAGACATCAGTTGAGCCACCCCAAGATGATGGCAGCATACTAAACTCTCCTCGTAACCTTGCACTCGAGGCAACCATGATTAACCATAACTTCTCGCAGCAAGTTCTCAAACCTGTAAGTTTCTTAAGTTGCAGAATATTGTCACTTTTGGCAATTGTAAAATCCATTTCAATCTATACTGGTTTCTTATCCTTTTCATTTTTAATTTTATGCCTCACATTGTATACAGTACCTCAGATTTATTATGAACAAAAGTAAACTTGCAAAAGTAGGTTTATTGAGAAAATAAACAAACTCAGAACCCAACAATAGTAACAAAGTGCTAGCAACCAACTTTGATTTCCTATCTTGATTTAACATGCTTTCTTATGGGGGAATGACACAGCTATAGCTCGAGTTACAATTATTTTTTCAATTCTGAAATTTTTACTGTAGCTTACTGAGCCTTAACCTGAATTTTAATTAATTTGGTTACACATTTATTTTTTATCCAATTGACTTTAAATACAGGAAAACAATTGCTTTAAGGCTCAGTAAGTTACAGTAAAAATCAAGATAAGCATCATGTTAAAAAAAAAATAATAATAATAATAATAATAATAACTCAAATTATAGCTGTATCATTTCCTCATAAAAAGGCATGTTAAATTGAGACAGGAACTCAGAGTCTTCTGCTAGGAATTTATTAGCACGTAGCCTATTGTTCGGCTACTTATTTTCTCACTAACCCACTGATTTTATTTTTTTTTTAATTTTTTTTTTAAAGTTGAATTTTTAATTAATTTTTGAACATTGTGATACCATGTCACAGTACCTACATAACTTTTACATGAGAGTGCACACAAAAGTTACCTGCTGTGATGTCATATCATGATTTTTAAAACTTAATTAAGAAAACTTAAAAAATAAAGAAAATAGTGTATCAATTGATTCAGGGCTATGCTCAGTTTCAGAATATGCACTAACATCACTTATTTATTATTATTTTTTTAGTCTTCCTCATTGTTATGTGAAACTTCCTATAAAGTACAAAAATTTGTTCACCCTAATAACTTACTAACAATAACTGTTTTTAGGGTGATCCATGCTACAAATTCGAGGAGCCAAATCCATTTGTATCTGAAGAAGAAGCTGGTCAAGTGGCTTCAGTTGCCTACCGCTATCGTAAGTGGGACTTGGACAATGGTGTGGTGTTGATCTGTCGCTGTGAACACGATGCTGTCATGACTGGACCTAATGGAGACACTCAGTTTATCACAACCAAGGCACTAAATGAGTGGGATTCCAAGGTAAATAAAGCACAAATTATTAGGTAACACAATTCTAACATTTGATAATGAGTATCTGAAAATGCAAGGTGTGTGGTTTAAGAGGAGCTGGATATTGAATTTTGATGTTGTTGCAAACAAAATGTCTATCTCGCTATTTGTCATGAGTAGCAAAATGTGTATCTTGTTTTGTTTTTTTTTGTCATGCAAAGCAAAATGTGTTTCTTGTTTCCGAATGTTATGTAGATGGCACTCGACTTACACATATTGCTTCACGTGACAAATAACATTTGGCTAAACATGACAAATAACAAGATACACATTTTGCTTGAGGTGACAAAAAACGAGATACACATATTGTTTCCAACAACATCGATTTTGAGTACAGTATCAACTTTATTCTTTTTTTTTTTAATGCCTTAATAATTACTAATACTAAACAATCCTATTCATTTTGTTAAAATTAAAAATTAGTAAATATAATAAGTAAAAATATAGGTGGAATGTTGACAACAAAAATACTTCAAGAGTGTGAGACAAACAACTAGTACAGTAAATAACCTTGTTTTATGTGATTAATAAACTCATTAAACTAAACCTTATATTTAGTAATTATTTGTAACATGTTGGTCTGGACTAGAAATTATTTTCTCTCTCAGTATATAACCCTAGATTGATGATAAAAAGATTTTATTGAAAAACATAGATTAGGAAAAATTGGACAATAGAAGATTTCTGACGGACGCCGTGGTATTATTAATCATCGCCAAGTTGTTTTTCCCTTAATATTTAGTATACTGTATATCCATATTTCATGAACAGAACCACCTGCCAACTTTCAGTTACCTCATGCAAGGCCCTACCTTCCCCAATGTAAAACGAATGAGCATTGATAGTGATAACAGCTTTAGCTTAAAGCTTACTATCTTCCATCCCTCAATTTTTGCTAATGCATTTTATTATTATTATTATTTTAATCTTCTTTAATCCAGTCAAGTATTGCAAAGTCATTGCAACAGTACTGGTAATAAAAGTAAGGGAGTAGTAATAATAATGGAACTTTACAGCATTTCAGTTATTGTACTACAGTTTTTGTTATTTTTTTGTTGTAGCTGTCAGGAGGTGTGGAGTGGCGTCAGAAGCTTGATATCCAGCGAGGAGCAGTGCTTGCCAATGAACTGCGCAACAACTCTTGCAAGCTGGCTAAGTGGACAGTGCAGGCATTACTAGCTGGCTCTGACCAAATCAAGTTTGGGTAAGAATGTTGTTTAAAAATTGATTTTGCCTCTTTATTTTGGTTACTGTACCAATATTTTTTTTCTTTCTTTCTTTTTTTCTTTTTTTTTTCTTTTTTTCTTTTTTTTTTTTCTTATGATAAATTTAAAAGAACAAGGATAGAGGAAACCAGCAGGGGCATTTTCACAGTGAAGAAAGGCACATATTTGGGTTAAAGGCGTAGAACACCTTGAACAAAAAAGTTGTGTAATATCCTAACAAATTTGAAAATCAATGTTGATTTGTCTGGAGTCATTGATTTCTAATTTATTTTTCATTCACAAAATGGCACAAGGGGTCAATGATGTCACAGCTTGCCTGCTCGCGTAAAACAAGCGAGCTGTGACTTCAATGACTGCTCGCGCCATTTTGTGAATGGAAAATAAATTATGACTCCGGCCAAATCAACATTGATTTTTTGGTTTGATAGGATATTACACAATTTTTTGGTTCAAGGTGTTTAAATTACAGAGATTATTTAAACACATTGGATAACTTTTAGCAGTAAACTCCAAGAGAAAACAGAGTGTGGATAAGTTCTTATTGCCTCAGAGAAGAGAAATATGATCCAATGTGTTTAATATCTTTGTGCTAGCAAGATTGTTATCTAGCTAGGGGACTCTTCACTGTGGTAAGGCCAGCGCTGGTTTTACATATCTGTTTCTTTCAATTTTATCATACCTAACCACAATGGTTTATTTTCTTTAAAATCTCAAATTTCTTTAATATTTCACTAATTTGAATTTTTCAGTTTTAAATATTAAAAGTGATCTTTGAAAAAAATAACATAACTAGTAAGAAAGGGATTTGGAATAAACCTAATCTTTTGATTTATGTCCAGTCTGCCTTAAATATTGTCATCACAGCTGGGTCATAGTTTAAAATCTTTAATACTGGACAAGTACTGTTCTTATCACTTATCCAATAACGAAACAATATAAATAATTAGGGAATAAAAACCATTTTGGTTTGAATAAATTATCAAAGGAAGCTATAGGGCAACCAACAAGTGCCTTACCACAATGAAGTCCATAGCTGGGTGAAGCTCTTGATGATACAGTTAGCACAAATATTTACATTATATTACACTCTAAGCAGCTGAAGAAGAGGGCCATTGCCCGATTATATAATTTGTGTTAACTGTGCCATCATGATCTTCATTTAGCTACGGACTTTACCGTGGTAAAGTGCTTGTTGGTTTGTCTATTCTTTCCTTTGATATTATATAAGCAATGTAATTAAGTCATTTACTGTACAGTTTTGGCCAAAAATTCCCAAACAATTTGCATAGACAACCCGCAACCACACTATGTTATCTTTATGAGAAAATATAGCGGCAGCCGTTGCCCTGTTTGGGAACTTTTGTCCAGAGTTGTACCTTAAAATTTGACCAAATTTATTATAACCACTTTACTCAATTCCATTCCTCATTGTGCTGTCTGCTCATGTCTTTCCAGATATGTATCTCGTGCCCATGTACGTGACTCTTCCAAGCATGTGATCTTGGGCACACAACAATACAAGCCCAATGAGTTTGCCACCCAGATTACCCTCAACATGGACAATGCCTGGGGTATTCTGCGTTGTATCGTCGATATCTGTAGAGGACAGCCTGATGGCAAATATCTCATCATGAAGGACCCCAACAAGGTACTGTACTCTACTTAAAAAAAAAAAAAAAAAAAAAACGTCTAATATCCTAGCATATCTTAATATAAATGTTGATTTGGCCGGAGTCATTTCTTTCTAATTTTTTTCCCATTCACAAAATGTCAGCTGCGGGTTTATGACATCACAGCTTGCCTGTTTCCGCGCACTTGGACTAGTGAGCTGTGATGCCATAAACCCCCAGCCACCATTTTGTGAATGGGAAATAAATTAGAACGAAATGACTCCATCCAAATCAATGTTGATATTTAGGTGTGCTAGTATATTATACTTGTTTTTTTGTTCAAGGTGTTCTACACCTTTTAGTAATTTTGCCATTTCTCAATCTTTTCAACTAGATATTTGAATTTTCTCTATTTTTGTCAAGGATACCCTAGTGTAAAGTGTCGCATTGTTTGGTGAAAATCTTTCTAGTTTAGAGTTAAAAAACTAACACACTTTGGATAGATTTTGACTCCAAACTTCACAAAAAGACTGAGAGTCTGTAAGGACCAGAGAAGGCACACACACACACACACACACACACACACACACACACTCTGTTTTCTCATGGACTTTAGTGCTGAAACCTATAAAATATGTGTTAGTTTTTTAACTCTGTGCTAGCAAGATTTCCACCAAACTATAGGCCTCTTCAGTATGAAAACGCCCTTGCTGGTTTTCTTTTATCCTTTTCATTTATTTATTTAAATGCATGTTACTGTTTGAAAAATTTCTGATTCAGTATTATCATTTAATACACTTGTTATCTATTTAAGTCTTCTGTTAACAATTAATTAGGAAAGGTTAAAACCATTTCGATTCGAATTAATAATCAAAGAAAAGGGTAGGAGAAACGGATCTCATCAAGGTAAGGCGCTTGTTGGTTTCTCCTATCCTTTTCTTTGATTATTAAGTTTTTTTTATTATAAAAGTGACTTGTCCTTCAAATTTGTAAGCATTATTAACCAGTAAAATCCAGTGGTTATAATGATGGTTTAATTTGTGTGTCAACAGCCCATGATTCGCTTATACAGCGTGCCAGACAATGCATTTGAGTCCGAGAACGAAGATCTTGATGAGGATGACAATGGTAAGTTTGACATGTCTTGATACTTGGTTGTCATGTGTTTGTGTGATTTGCACATGTTCTGCACACTGGGTCTTGAAGTACACTAGAAAATTACCAAGTATTCTCATCAATGAAACTTTTTTTTTTTCTGACGGAAATATCATTTGAAAGTTACAGTACAAGTTTTTTTTTTTTTTTTTTTTTTTTTTTTTTTTTTTACAGTACAAAACTATTTTTATGAGAATACTTGTTATTTCTAGGTATTTTACTGGGTCTGATTGAGAGAGCCTGCTCTATGTGTAAGATATACCTAAAACTTCCCATCTACAGTAGATTTTGCTTGAAATCCTTTAATTTAATGAGCTTTTTTTTTTCTTTTTTTTTTGTGATGAAATAAATTTTAAGTTAGAGTTTTAAAACTTGAATAAAATTATATCATTTTATGGCCATAGAAATTGTCAGATTTGTAATGCATTGAATCAAAAAACTCTTAATTTAAAATAGATTCAGTAGATTTGACTGTCAAGGATAAATTAGTATCATCTCGTATATTCAAGTAAATTCAAAACTTTTTTTAATTTAAGTTCAGAATAATCAGAACTTTGCTCTTACTGTTAGACTAACAGATTTTAATGTGTAATAATTATGGCCTCATTATTGTGCTAGGTTTTTAGATAATTTCTACAAGGATGAAATTAAGTTTTATACAACTGACTTGGTAACAATAAAATCAAAGCATGCACACATTAATACATAAATTGTGTGACAAATTTGTGTTTCCTGCAAATCAAAAAACTTTTTTTTTTTTTTTTTTTTTTTTTTTTTTTTTTTTTTTTTTTACGAACACTTAAAAAATAATTTATTTTGTAGAAGTTTTGTAAATAGCATTTTTTTTTTATATAATTTTTTTTAGTTTGTTTGTTTGGATTACAGTGGTTGGCTTTTTTTTTCTTTTTTTTTTAAATTTTCTTTATTTTAATTGTTTTTTTCACCTTAAAAGGCATAGATCACGTTGAACAAAAAAAACATGCCAATTATCCTAACATACCTAAATATCAACGTTGATTTGGCCGGAGTCAATGATTCCTAATTTATTTTACATTTACAAAATGTCAGCTGCGGGTTTATGACGTCACAGCTTGCCTGTTTCCACGCGAGAGGACTAGTAAGCTGTGACATCATAAACATGCATCTGACATTATGTAAATGGAAAATAAATTAGAAATCAATGACTCTGGTCAAATAAACGTTGATATTTAGGTATGTTAGGATATAAGACATGTTTTTTGTTCAATGTGTTCTATTCCTTTAATGTTAAAAGAAGAAGTTTCTTCTTCAGTCACATTATGATTGGTTCCTACTTGCAATATGAGTGTTGATTGATAAACTGAATCCATGCACGCACATTAAGGCTACTAAAATGTAATTAATTATTGCATACTCTGTAATCTAGTTACTATACCTAATAAGTTTAGTGGTGTGCGTGTGTGAGAGAGAGAGGAGATTGTAAATGTTTGTGACCCAGCAATGTGTTTGTTTTGTTTGTTTCCACAGTTGAGAAAGAGGCAGATGCATTTCAGCCCTTGTATCCGTTATCTGGACGGATCTGATCTTTCAACTATCTCTCTATGTAAGTCTTTATACTATGGCTGCTAGCAGACAGGGCTGCTCCAAAATATACATATTATATCTGCACTCTTTCCCTGCTTCTTCAACATTTTTCATTAATTGGATTTACAAATTGTTCATGATCAATGTTTTGTCTGCTTGTTGATTGCATCTGCACTGCCTGTGGACTTCATTATTTATCTGAATTTTTTGTTATTTATTTATCTGGGTTGATAAAGACTATTTGAATTTCTTAATGTGGAATTAAATTTTAAAACTTTAAGCTACATTTTTTTTATTGCTATTTATTATTAACATTAATTATTCACATTATTTTTATCATTAATTCTGATATAAGTATATTATATTAAGATTTTGAATGCCTTTATATACCCAGTCTATTATTGTTATTGAAATGTTTAGTTGTTAAGCAAAATATGAAACTTATGAAAATTTTATGCTGTGTTGTTACTCGAAGAAGAAATAATGAAGAAAAAGTTCATTGACTTTATATTTTACACTCAATCAGCACAAAATATTTACAGACACTGCGTAGTTTTGATTTTAAATTCCAGGCATATTTAATATATTTTTGTTCCAACATTAGATTTTGTTTTAATAAAATTGAAAAGAAAAGGATAGAAAAAACCAACAAGGGCTTTACCATAGTGAGTCTATGTTCCATAGCTCGGTGAAGATCTTGCTAGCACAGAGATGATAAACTTATTGCTAGCTTTTGGCACAATACTCCAACAGAAACTATCTCAATCCTTGATCCTTTCCTTTCCTTTTCATTTTATCTTATTTAACGGTAATGATTTATTTTCTTAAATTTATCATATTATCACAAACTAGAGAGAATTTCATTAACTTTAATTTAAAGCTTAGTGCTTCTGTTGAACTGAATTTAGTGCTATAAATATTACATATATTTAAATTATGGTTGTGATATGATTCAGCTATTTTATCAAATTGCTTACAAAGCACATTAGTGATAATAAAAAAAATCATTTGACATGCCAGAGTATGTAGTATGAAACTTCAATCAGTTAACACATAAGTAAAATTTTTAATTTTTAGATTTCATCAGCATTTTTTCTTCTTTTTTTTAAACATTTTGTGCAACAATACACATAAATGCTGTTCGTAAACCCTGTTTTCTGCTACTAAAATGATGATCAGCTATGGTTAATCAAATGGAGTGTTTACGAACAACACCAGAATTTTCGTATTCATCAATGCAACTAACCGTATTTGTCAAAGCATTACGATCATCAGTAGTGGTGAATTTCATAACGAGAAGTATTGTGTTATGGTTACGGAAAGTTATGTTTTGTTTCTCAATGTTTGTTACAGAGGAGGAAGAGGAACAGTGAGATAAGAAAGGTCCTGCATCAAGCCAACTTGTTATGTTTAACCACAAGAAAAATTAACATAAGATAATTACATTCTTATTATTGTATTCGTATATCACCAATTGCTTAATAAATTCTGGGCCTTTTAAGGAAAATTGAACTTGTTTGAATTTTCAATACCTTTTAATAGTTATTATAATACTCAGTACATACATTTATATAGTCATTTAAAATGTTAGGATTAATTTATTCATAGAAGAAGAAAAAAAGTGCATTTTGGCATTAAAAAAACTTATAATAAATATAGGCTAAATGAATAATTAAATACTTTATGGAGGAAAAAATTACTGCAGTTCTTGATTTTTTTTATTTATTATTATTTTTATTACTATTATTTTTTAAGTAATTTAAAATGCCAAATGAAGTGACATTACACTGAATTGTGGTATTGCAGTGCTGGAATGAAATGCATAGTTACAATTTAGTGTAACAAATAGAGATATAGTTTTTTAAATATATCTAATAATTATAATGTCTTTTATTGGGGCGAAATCAGGTTACAAACAAACCTCTAAATTTTTACCTAACTGTTTCACAGTATAGTCCGTTATAATTTTAAATTCTTACAAACATACTTGAGATTCTGAACATGAAAGTAAATTCTGTAAGTTTTTATGAAAATAAATTCAAGTTTCTTTATTATTTTGCTATGCCAAATTATTCAAGTAGGATTGCAGATTGAGTAATAAGAGTGATAAACAAAAACGTTATGGTTTCCCTCGTACAATTACGTAAAACATGAGTGCTATATTCACAACCACCTGCTTTGGATGCATGCCAAGTATAAAAACTGAAGTACAGTACAAGTGTAGTACATGTGGATTAATTACTTGATCAAATTATTATTATTTATATTATTTATATGAGTTAAACCATTTTATAAAAATTATAAATATGGATTATTTAAAAAACATTTATTTATAAGTAAAAAAAAAAAAACATTAACATTATGAAATTTGTGTCTACTAATTTAAAATTGTAACTGACTGTACTGTTAAACAGTTGGGTTAAATTGAGAGGTTCTGTAGCCTGATTTCGCCCAATAAAAGCCGTTAATTATTATTATTATATCGAAAAATCTGTTTATTTTTTTGTATTTGTTAAAAAATACTGTATACTGTATACTGTATACTGTATACTGTATACTGTATGTATACACTTAAATGTAAATTGTTTTTATTTTATTAAACTTCTATCTTTTAAGTATTTTCAAGAAATAAAAATGAAAGAACGTGTCTTACAAATAAAATTGAGGCTTAAAATATAAAATATAAGTAAATAAAAATATATTCTAATATATAAATATTAATTTTGCAGAGAAAAAAAATGAGGAAAGTTTAGAATTTTAATGAAAAAACGAAAGTTAGAAAAAAAGAAGAAAAATCAGAGAATCACTAATAATACCAAAAAAATAAGTTCATTTTGTGGTTCCAGGTTTTTATTACTCATTTTACACAACGTTAATTAACGTTAATTTATGAGAAATTAATGTTATCCTTTTCTTTTTTCTACGAGAATTTCTTCTTTGAAAAAAAAAAAAAATCTAAAACTCAAATAAGCATTGTCAAATCTTGAAACTGAGGAAAATAATAATAATAACATATTAAGGCGTGAACAGGATAATGTAGTACATTGCGTTATGTTTTTATTACTAATAAAATAAACACGGAGCGTTACTAATCCAGTTTTAGTTAGCCCCTGGGAAGTCCGCAACCGGTTGAGCATATGTACCCAACTGGTTGCCTATGTTTTAGGATAATTATCATGAACATTTATAATGACTGATAATTTCCACTCTGTTTTGTGTTCAGCACTAGGATCTGAGTAACGTAAATCATGGAGTAATACAATTTGTGAGGATTAAACGGATCAAATAAGAGCAACATGATAGGTTTTGATTATAGATGTTATGCTAGGCAAAAAGTTGGTGTAAAAAAGTGAAAAAAAAAATAATAAAATCTACTATTTCAGGAAAATAAATGTTTTAATCAAAATAAAGATATTTTATGTAAAGTAGGTTTAACTGTTAGTTTTTTATTTAAATTGTTAGAAATATGGCCATATTATTTTAGAAATTAATTTACTCTAATGTAGATTTAACTATGCCTTAAGAACACAACCATAAAAATTAATTACTTTCGTAATTTTATATATATACATATACATATATATAGAAAACAAAAAGGATTAGATAATTAATTTGCATAATATAAAAGAACAAAAATGTCATCATGCCATCTATGAAATTTAAGTTGAAGTTGAATGAGGGCGCGAGTGAGCGAAAATTGAAGGCGGGAAGATAGGGAAGCAAGAGCGCTGCTATAGAGCTCGAGTTGGGCCGGGGTATAGGCAAAAGCAAACCAAGGGAAAGCAAGGAAAGGTATAGAGGCTTAGCCGGGATACATCGAGAGCGAAAAAGAAAGAGAGAAAGAGAGAGAAAAAAAAAAACAACACACGCCGAGTTCATCATTTTATATCAGTGAAACATGTACGTCCAATCAAATCATCAAGATTGTAATATAAGTACTACCTGTAAGGAAAATTAACAATTGAAAAAGGTAAGTAAAAATAATAATAATTTTATTTTAACATTATAGGAAAATATGGTATACAGTAGCAACAAGTTAAACTAAATGTATTTTATATGAAACCTTTTGTTGCTTCATATCAAATGTTTTCTTTTGTTTTTCACATTTAGTGAAGTATTAGAGAAAAAAAAATACAATGCTCCAGGAAAAAAAAATAAACTTTTTCTCTTGACATAAAGGAAGAAGACAATTAAAAAAAAAAAGTTTTTGTAGAACGCACGCGCACAGGCAAATTATATCTGACATATTAATTGACCTTTTGCGAATGTTACCTTTATACACGCCCACCCCCTTGTCTTTTAACCATCTTTACATTATATTTTACGTGTGGGTAAAAACCACTTTAATTATTCCTTTTTAATTAAATATATGAGGACCCTTTTTAAAAACACAACTTTTGTTATATAATACATGATGAAAATAAAATATTATATAAAATAGTTTCATGTGTTTGGAAGGATTTTCTAATGCTACAAGTGTTACCACAAAATTTTACTTTAATATTATAAATATGATAATGTTTTTAATTTTAACGTAAAAGTATGTTATTACATAATTAATATAAGGTTTCACAATATGACCATTTTCATAAATTTTACAACACATTTTATGACGAACAATATGGAAGAAAAGTCTTCTTATACAGAATATGAGTAATTTACGACATAATATATAGGTTTATGTATATTAATAATATATTATTTTTTTCCTCTCAATAATTTATAGATCAGTACGCTAATCTATAGATAAAAAACTACACAATTTTTACGTACGTTTAATAATTATTCAGTTTATGAGGAGGCAAAATGTTAAAAAAAAAGTCAATAAACCAGAATTTTTTAATTTAAAATTTTACAAATATCTAGATCAAAAACGTCCAGATCAAAAAATATTTAAACTAAAAAAAAGGGGAACTTAATCGATATGGCAATTAATTTTTTTCCCTCTTACTATTAAACTGATAATATTCTCTAGAGATAAAAAATAAAGACTCAGCCAAGTAAAAAATTGTGACAGTTTGATTAATGAGTAAATTGTTTCTTTGGACAAAAATAATCATAAAATTGAAAGTAGAGAAATATATTATATTATTATGTAACATTAGTAATATAAATGGTTCATAATAAGTGGAATGATGAAACTAATAAAAGGGAACATTAGATGTATGGTTGCAATATTTTGTGCAATATGTCTTCATATATACATAATGTATGCCTGTACTGCCATTTATTATTATTATTATTACTTAAAGGAATAAACCAGAAGAAAACATAAGCATTTATATCACAAAACACTTGATGGTACTTACATAAATAACTTTAGTTTGTCTTGTCTCAAAACCCAACTGCCGTAACAGTGATCAGAAAATTTTAATTTATGCAACCCACACAACATTTTTTACTAATTTTTGCATGTTTCTAACGTTATAAACATGAATAGTCACGCAAATGGCATACTTTACAGTATTTTTACGCTCTCTCGTGGGGCTACATTAGCATTATGGTAAAAATTGTCATCAGTTTTGAAGATCCTATTTCGTGTTTATCCATTAAAAAGCACAATGTTGTTTTATGTGGTCTATAAAAGTAACAAAATAATTAAATGCAAGCAAAAATTGGTCAAACATGAGGAGTTAATTGTATAAAATGTAAAAACAAAGAAACATATATTTTTTCTTTTCATTACTTCCATATTATTTTCCATTCCTCTGTTTAGGAACTCTACAGCACCAATGGGTTGCTGTATTTAAAGAGAGTCACTGTGCTAAAAACACAATTTCTCTTCCCTCTGATAAATCATGAGATAGGATTATCATACATACACATATTACATTCTTTAATCCCTCTGTAGACCTCCAATAAGCTGGTGAGAAAAATTGTTATATTTACACAAAAGAAACACAAATTTACGAATTTTGTATGTTTTACAACATAGTTATATATACGTGCTTCTACAACATACACTAATATTTTGTTGTTGGGTGTCTAATGCTTTTTACTATGCTGTACAGCAAGGGGTCTTTTTAGCAGCACTTTACTTTTTTACTTGTAAAAGTATCTTCTCTCCTCAGTATGCTCTTTCAGTATAGGAAACCCACTTAAAATTTTCTATTGTTTATTCTGATTTGAATACCACAAGTTGCTTACAAATTTTTTTAAGCCCTAATTGACTAAAAACGGGTTAAGAGACATGAAATATGCGTGTATGATAGGCCCATACTAAAGAAACCTTTTAAAATACATTTTTGGTATTATCAGAAGCATAAAAAAACAAAACAATGTCATTCTAATAGAAATACTACTGTGCTGTTATTGTAGTGGAAGTCAAATAATGAAGATTAGATATTAAATTTTAAAAAAAATACTTAATTAAATAATTATTGAAATTAAGCACTAAAATATAGTATTTCTTATTTTAAAAAACTAAATAAATTAAATAATTAGAATAAATTATTATTTCTATTGTTTAAAGTTTTGCTACTACAAAACTTACAATAAAACTTAAATAAAAAATAGCTTGAATATAAGATGTTAAAATAATGATATACGTAATTAGCTGATGTAACTATGCACCTTTGTTGCACAGAGGTATCTCACATGAAATTTAGTGTTATTTGTTGTAGTAATTTTACTGTGCTTTTTGTTTTTATGTTAATTTTAAGTAAATATGTTAAAGGAAACAAAGGAAAGTGCTTTCTCATGTTTTACTAGAATAATGCATTAATTTTAATTTGCATACCTATTTATCAAAAACTTATTACTAAGGAGTTAATTTTTAATTAAAATTCTGAAATAATGGTATTTTAATGAATGTATAAGTTTGGGTTCAAATAGTAAATTATTATTATTACGTTATATGGTGCAAATATTTCAATACATTATATATATATATATATATATATATATATATATATATATATATATATATATATATATATATATATATATATATATATTATATATATATATATATATATATACTGTATTACATTTTTTTTTATATAATAGATCATATTTATAGAAGTTTTTTTTTAGCTGTTAAACAAAATGCTATACAGTATAAAGACAAAGAAGTTACTAAAAATTTCATTATAAAATTATAGTTCTTGTAAAGTGTTTTATTTTATTGTCATTTAAGTATATAGTACATTAAATAAGATACTTTGCAACTATAAAAAACATTAAATTAAAGTTTTTAACATAAAATAACAATTATTATTATTATGAGTATATATAATTTATAAATTTAACCCATATTACATTAGGTAAAAGTCATAAAAATCAAAATTTATATTTCCATGGTTTGCCACATATTAATGTTGTTATTTTGTGTATATACTATAGAGCTTTTACAACACAACTCAAACCAACAGTAGACAGAGACAGAGAGAGAGAGAGAGAGAGAGAGAGAGAGAGAGAGAGAGAGAGAGAGAGAGAGAGAGAGAGAGAGAGAGAGAGAGAGAGAGAGAGAGAGAGAGAGAGAGAGAGAGAGAGAGAGAGAGAGAGAGAGAGAGAGAGAGAGAGAGAGAGAGAGAGAGAGAGAGAGAGAAGCCATAAAATAAGTCAACGTCATTTCATTTGTAACCTAAACTTACATGTCGAAATATAATGTATACTTTTATTGTGTTCCGTTGTTTCAAATAAAATAACAACTAACATTTTAATTTAAAAAAAGATAAAATTAAATATTATGTAGATTTCCATCTGAAATGGAAAACTTTAAAGTCTTTAAATTTAAAATTTCTTTATATGTATATGGATTTTATACATATATAAAAACATACGTAAAACTTGTGATTGATGTTTATACAGTATACACTAACATACAAACAAACAAAACGCAATTTTATTGCTTTGTTCTTACGTAAGGAAATTTTTTTATTTATTATTAAGTTTGTTTTATTTAATAATATTATAGTACATTATATCGTAATATAAATTTAATAATAACAAATGAAATCAGTTTTACTTTAAAAAAAAATACTGATATTTAGTCCTCATAGTTCTTTTAAAACGAACCAATAACTAACATGTTTCATATAAATTATGCCTGAGGAGAGTAAAATGTTACTGAAAGTTACAATCGTTATCATTATTCATAATAATTATAACTGAATTAAATCACTTTTTTAAGCTAATATTGGCACTGGTAAGAAATACAATTATGCAAAAAATAAAAAAATAATATATTATATAAAAAATATGTTCTCAAGCTTTTCAAATTTGCCAAAAATTATTACAAAAGTTCAGTAAAACTTAAAAAAAATCAATTTTTTTTAAAAAAAAAAACGCAGAATTATACTTGTTTTTCATCACAAGGCTTGTAATTAATTTAATTTACAAAGTTTAATACAATTGAAAATATTTGTGATTATTTAAGAAAATTGTGTTATGTAAGTAAATTAGAAATTTTGTTCAATAAAAAATATATATATTTAATCAGTGTTTGATAATTAATGTCTTTATTTTATATATAGCTATACGTGCGTATAGGGCAAAGTTTGTGCATGATAAAATCAACTTTGTGTATAGTTAGCTTCTATACTCACTCAGTCACTTCCTCCCCCTCCCTACTAATATATTCAGTGAAGAGAGTTATTGATTGCTAATTATTTATAAACGATATTATATATATAATTATATCGTTCTATAAGATAAAATCTGACTTTTGAATAACAAAATCCTTTGTTACATTCCTTTTCTTTTATAACAATGGTGAGTGATACAAATATATTTCTTCTTCGAGTCTTGCAGAGTAAAAATTAACCATGCAATTTTCATAATAACCGTACATAACTTCTTTTTTTTTTAATTGTAGAATAACAACATCATTGGAATAATATACGATTTAAATTGTGAGTATGCATTTTTTTATTCTTATTATTCTTATTATTTTTTTAATATCTATAGGTGATATTTTTTAAATGGTTGTATAGGGTTGGGCGCTGTATACTCACTGTACAGTACTTCGTGTATGTACTTAAGGCAAATCGTAATTTAATTGTAACTTGCTTAACATCTAACAAAAATATTAAATATTTGAAAATTTAATATATGCAATGTGTTTAAAAAAAATAGATAGAACGCAATTTGAAATTTTATTTATACTTTTTTTTAAGTTTTGTTAGTCACGCGCATGTGAGAAGTAATGTTCGTTTTTCTTCGTTATTTTCATATAATTTATTGTAAAAAAAAAAAAAAAAAAAAAAAAAAAAAAACATTACACGCTATATTCTCAATATAATGTGAACTTTTTTTTATATATCCTCTAAAATGTCAGATTACTACGTCGTATGTTATGTAGTGTAAGAAAACGGATACTGATATATCCAATTAATGCAGTGCAGTATTCTATAGAATTAAATACAACGCAATTAAAAACATTGTAAACATTACATAATCATTATACAACAATTGCATTCATATTATTATTAAAAAAAAAAAGAAAATATATTTATATTAATTAATAAACTATATAATAATTAATTGAATTTTTCAAGTATTATTCTGTTTATAAATAAAATAATAATTTCCTTGCTTATGTATACACACATAAGCTTATAAATTCTCTACTTTAAAATAAAATTTTACTGCATTAAATTTATATATAAAATTTTAAAGTTTAGATTTTTATCTTTTAACATGCAATGGATAAATTTTTCAAACAAAATAAATAGCATGAAATTTAATATCATAACGTATTTTATTTTGTCTGTTCATGATGGTTTCTCCGTAATAATGCATAAACTACGTGAAATATATATAGTTTTATTTTGTTAAAATTATTACAATTTTCCTTTCAGATTAATCCCTAATTAAGTTTTAAAACAAAAATAATATATTCTTTTTCTCTCACAACTATTTAAAGAAGAAAAAAGCAAAAATAAATTTACTTTATCACGGAGAAATTTATTTGAAATTTGATGAAGCTTAAATATCTTATTAAATATAGAATATCTTTCAGAAAGGAAAAAAAATCGCATTTTTAAAATAAAAAATTTACTTTAAAAGTTCAAGTTAATAAAATACAAATAAAAGTAGATTATCATATTTTATGACAAACGAAAATTACTTGAAATTACCGCAACATATCAAAACATAAGTTTACCTTTCAGTAAGCTAAAATTTAGCAGATTATTTTTAGTTTATAGTATATAAAATATTAAAATGTGACATGTTCAATTGATAAAAATTTAAGTCAGCATACAAAAATAAATACAAAAAATATATAATAATATATTGAAAGTAGTTATTACATGAAATAATATCACGCAAACTATTAAAATATTTCCACATTTACTTAAATATTGTTATATTATATATTCTAAACAAAAACTATCTTAAATTATAAACATTTATAACTTTTAAATTACACAGTATTTTTTTGCATGTTTTCTTTTTTCTGCATACAATGTTAAATGTGACTAACATTTAACTATACAATGCGTGTGCGTGGTTAAACTTCATAAAGGTTAAGCAAATATTTTACGTTGTGTAGCAGCATATTTTTTGTCTCTCTCTCTCTCTCTCTCTCTCTCTCTCTTAAGTTAAAACATAATAAAGTAAAACATCCGGTATTGCATGTATGTATGAAGTACAGCATCATATTTAATTATAATTATAACATTATCATGACCTTTAGTTAAGAAATATGTGGATAAAAAATTTAAAATTTAGATTTTTGGTTTTGAAATAACGATTTTGTTTTACTTCTGTGATAACAACATGTGCAGTACATAACTGTATAAACATGCACGACATGGTGTTTATATACTGCGTAAGTTTGTAATTATTATACGGATTACGGTTTTGATTACATTTATGAGTCTTGTTCCTCTGTTACTATTTTTAACTCCACAACTTTTTTTTTTCCAACGATTTTTTCCCCACGACAACTATGAACCAAGTGTATATTAAAATTCTACTCACCAGTTTTTTCAAGGTTCAAAACAAAACATACTATTATCTAATCGACATAATATTAAAATCTCTTATTTTATTGCAACTTTTCATGGTTTGAAAGTATAAAAAATAAAATGAATTATTATAACTTTAATTATATTATATTATATTATATTATATTATATTATATTATATTATATTATATTATATTATATTATATTATATTATATTATATTATATTATATTATATTATATTATATTATATATATATATATATATAAATATATATATATATATATATATATATATATATATATATATATATATATATATTGTTGTTGTTGTTATTAAAAATGTAACTGTTATACTGTAACTTACTTTCTGTAATGTGTGTACCACCATGAATGTATTGGGCACGTAAAACTATACCCTTTTATTGAATGGCAAGAAAAACAAAACAAGTAATGACGTACTGTACATACAATTCATTTTATTAGAATGTATATGAGAATCAATGATTACTTTTGTAAGCCCTAATAATAAAATCAGAATATCATTATTATTTTTTTTTTATATAAATTCTCTAGCACACAATGTTAAAATTACAGCTATTTTACAATAGAATGAACAAAAAATCAAATATGCAAGCACCATAACTTTTCAATTTTAGATAGAAACTATTATAACTTATTTCTACATTAGCATTTTACAAAAAAAAAAAAAAAAAAAATCGAGGTTGAAAACGACTTACATTTACATTTTTCACATAATTTAATAACTTCAATATCTTTTATGTTTTACACTTTCTTATTACATTAATATATCATTATTTGTCATAAATTTTTTGGATTTTTCTTTTTCTCTTTGTGTGTTAGATAAAATATTGCTACTTTACATAATGTTTAAAATGTCACTTTTAGCTATGAAAGATAAAAAATAAGAAGTTTTAAAATATTACAACGTTAGAAATAGAAATAAAGTATTTCGTAACAATAGAAGAACAAAATTTAGAATTTTTCTAAAAATTCTTCCATTTTGAGTCAACTTGTTTATAAAGAAATTATTCAGTAGATAATTAATTTTAATATAGCACTTTTAATTTCATGTCAAATGAAAGAAGGTATGATATTGATATCAGAGAGGTTTATGATCATGTAATGTATGGCAACGAAATCCGTAATTATTATTTTCATTATTTACAAATACATGCTGCGTACTTTTTTTCCTTTTTTTTTTTTTTTTTTTTTTTTTTTTTCGTGTACTTTCAGTATATAAAAAAATAATAGTTTTTAAAAAGATGACATTTTAGTAAAATGTTATCTCCTTTTGTATGATAAAAAAAGAGTAAAAAAGCTGAAACGATGGAACGCCTAAAGCGTCATGTTCAACTCGTCTACTTATGTCCGCTTTACTCCCGACACAAGAACAGCTATTTTTTTTTTTTTTTTTAATTCTTTGTTGACGTAACAAAGACAAACTAAAACAGAGAAAGATCTTATGATGCCTAATACTACTACCTTTTTGTTTTGTTGACCATTATAATGGTTTGCGAATGTCTTTCAACAGTTTCGATTCTAAATTTTTGCCAAGTTTACTATATTATACTCCACACGCTATATACTTACAAGTAGAAACACACAAAAGTTCAAGGATGAAAGTTCAACTTCTTTAATTTTATATTTAAAAAACATGACTAACGTTATCGACTTAAACTTTCAACAGGTTACAACAAGGATGGTATAAATAATTAATTACAGTTTCTTCTTGTCTTTTTTTTTTTTTTTTTTTTATATTTTATTATTATTCTGTAATTTTATATTCTCTCTTTGAATTCTTTCAAATTGTTCCTTAGCTTTTAAAAAGTACAAAAAGGCATATTTTTTTTTGTTATATGTATTAAGTTTATAGGGTGTATGCGTATGACGTGATATTTATTGCGCTTGAGGCCATACTGGAGTAGTGCATAACATTGCTCAACATAGGACAAACTTCATTTAAGCCCATTTTCTTTGGGAAATCGGTTATTTTTTGTTATTTGTTATTTTTCTCACACACTTGAGATACTAATTCAACATATTTACAGCATTAATGCTCTCAAAAATATTGCATAGTGTTTTTAAACTACCCAAATGATTTTTTTTCCTATGCCACCCATGTTATTGAGGTATCCAACATGGCGTCAACTTTAACATGAATGCATACACCCTTACTTCAGTTTCTGTAAAAAGAGAGAATAAATCACGTAATTTATGCTATTTTTATATCATTATAGCATAAATGATACTAAACCTAGAATAAGATAAATATGTTGTAGATGAACTTAATATTTATGCTATTTTTATATCATTATAGCATAAATGATACTAAACTTAGAATAAGATAAATATGTTGTATAACTTAATATTTATGCTATGTAACATAGTTATTATCAAGTATAATGTAGATTATTTGAACAAATTGTGTTGAAATTGAGCTAGTATAATTATTATACGTATTATTTATTTTTGTTCGTGTAGGCGTCATATTTAATTGAGAAAATTAATTGATTTTGGCTATAGAACATTTCTAGCTTTGATTTCCATTTGTATAGTAAAGTATACATATTACATGAATTAAAAACAATGTGCAAATATTAAAAGTTCAATTCCTTTTTATGTCTACAGGTAAATATAAACTCGTAGTTTGATCAAGTTTTTTTTAATTATTATAAAAGCACGTTCAGTTTGTGATTTATTGTGAAAGTCTATTTTATATATATATATATATATATATATATATATATATATATATATATATATATATATATATATATATGCATGTATTAACTCTTTTTTAACTATATTTTACATACTCTGAAAATAATTGTATATTATAGTATATGCACGTCTCTATACATTCTGTAATTACATTTCGTAATTAACTTTACTAATATGTGCATCCACATATGAAACAAACCAATTAAAACCTTTATTATTCTGTAAAACAGACAAGTAATGTAATTCAATTCAATATTAATCTCCGTTCATTATTGAATAATCTGCATTCTAGCTATGCTAACTTCTATGTAAAAAAAAAAAAAAAAAAAAAAATTGCTTTAATTATCTATCAAAGAAAGTAATGTTTCGATCGTGTTTTTTTTTTTTTTTTTTTCTTCTCCAGACTAAAAGATTGAATGATAGTTAAGTACACTCCAAGGGATAGCTTAAGTATGTTACCAGGTAAAAAAAAAGTGCTTAGAGAATAGCTTGCAAAAAGATGCTACTTATCGTTTTATTTTTTTCTTAATGTATTTTTCTAAGTATTAATATCAAATTATTTAAAAGGAACTTATCAAAAAAAATATATATATGTCAAAAAAATTATTTATTATAGCCACTGTTAGTTAAATTAAGTTTTATAAACTTTTGGACATATCTAAAAATTAGCGTATAGAAACCGATTATTGATCGGAATAATTAATTTTTACTATATTAACCCTATTCTATCAGATAGATATATACATCAGTTAATAAAGTAAAAAATTAAAAGTATTTTAACCCTATGAAGTATTAATATCTCAATTTCAAACCTGTCAATATTTAAATTGCTAACGAATATCACTTTAAGTTTACTTTATTGTCTTCGATAAATGTAACCTATCCATCAATGACTAATTAACTTTCTATATAATATACTCTACAGTGACGTCATAAGCCATATGTTTATCTTCTTATGACGTCATCGCAACATTTTTTAATCTGTCTAAATTTTATTAATTCATTAAAAATATATATAATATATATAAACACGCATACACACACACACACACACACACGTCAAAATAAAAAAAATGGACTTGTCCATGCTAAAAGTATAATAATACGAGTGTTTCTTAATAAAGAGAACGCGGGAATAAAGATAGCAGCTTCCTAAATATAGAGTTTATTATTAGCTTTATTTAAAACTGTTTTACAAAGAGGCTTCAAAATCTTAATCTATAACTATTTTAATTTATTATAAAAATATACTTTAATTATTTAAAAACATGCATACAAAAAAAAACCATTTTTTTATTAAAATTGTATATTATTTATATTATAGATATCATAAGCTATGGTGAATTTCAGAATTATTCTAAAAAACTATTTCTACATGTGTACACTCTAAAATATGTAAAAAGACGTCTTTTATTAGTTTTATTTAAATGTTACATTTCAATGTTTTAGTACATTTATACTTCATTATTTCTTAGAGCAACCTTTTAATTTTTTAAGACCAATATAAGCGTTTAGTTTGTAAGATATCAAAATAGTCAAAGTATGTGTTAAGAATGCAACATTTACTATTTACTTTAAAAATAATGTTAAACATATTTTAAAATGCTCGCAAGATGCCAAAATAAACAAAATTTAATCACAACTTACTAACAAAATATTAAATAATTGAAAGAAATACAATGCAAAAACTAAAGAAAATATATATATTATTTAACGTAAAAAAAGGTCCCATATATTTGAAGATTTACTAAAAAAAATATATAGGGTATATATTTTGTGCTCTATCATTCTTCCCTTAATAAAAAAAACTATATAGAAAGTTTTTTTTGGCACAAACTCAGTTGATTTTGATTTAGACTCATCCACTGCAAGTTTATACATCTCTGACAAAAACAAACAAAAAAACACACGAGGTTTCAATCTTTACGCTTGTCATTTTATTTTAATAACTTTAAAATAAATAAAAGAAGATCAATGTTCGAATAATAATATTCCATTAAAATTTTAATTTAAACATAACATAAAATACTTATTTTATTTATTTCTATTAATAAACTGCTCATTTTTCATTTTTAATCTAATTAATATTATATATTTATATATATTGTATTGGTTAAGAAAGTCTAACATCAGAAAGATTTTAATATTATTTTCAACCTTATAGTGTATTTTTATTTTTGGCTGATGAAATAGAAAGCGAGACTAACTTGAAGTAATGATAAACGTTTAGATCTTTGTAAAATGAGTAAAATTAAATAATAAGAATAAAAACATACTTCTTTGTACGTTATAATATTGAGGAAGCTACTTTGTGCATTACTATAGAGAAACTTCTGTTACGTGGTTGACTCATATTTAGTACATATATCTCATGAAATTAAATTAACTTTTACAACTTATATTAAGGGAAGTAAATAGAACTGAATTTAAAGTAAAAACAAGTGTAATATTGAAGTTAATAATATTTCTTGCGATAAAAACAAAGACTAAATGTAAGCCTGTTAACAGGAAAAAATATTACTCTATACTTAACAATAGTTCGATTTTTTTTATTCATATTTCTCTTGTGCTATTTATAATTTTTCGAAATCCTATGGAAAAAGTTGTGAAGTCATTACCATATATTACTAAACTATACTATTTCAGAATCGTATTCATCAAGAAATCCACAAATGAAGTTTTCTATTAACTTAAAATTGCGTGATAAACGAACTTTCCACTTAAATTTTAAAATCTATTTTTAACCTTTACTTACGAGGTGATAACGTGATATCCTTATTTAATATTTTAAAAAAAAAATGTAGAAATTTACGCACGCATTTCTGTTTTCCTACTAACAATCACCAACCCTGTAGACATTTAAGTATAAAGCTTGAGATTCTTTTGTTTTTTATATTCCTTTACTTCTTTTTGTATTTATCTTCATTATTATTTCTTTTTTCATATTGTTTAAATACTCTCACAAAATTAAAGAAAAAAAATGAAATCTATTCGCAAGATTACTTTACTATATAAATATTAAAAAAAAAAAAAAAAAAAAAAAAAAAAAAAAAAAAAAAAAACGTGTTTCTCATTTAAAGAAAATGCTAAGAAATTAATAAGATGTAAATAAAGAAAATAAAAAATACAGTTTTTCCTTAATATGATTTTTTTAATGAGATGTTGTTTATGTATTATATTTTTTAAAGACATAACGAGAGAGAGAGAGAGAGAGAGAGAGAGAGAAAAAAAACGTGTTTAATATTATGACGTTTAAAAGAAAGAAAATAAATTAATGTTTGCAAAACATGATAAGACCTGTAATATAATGTTCTGTGTGTTAGTTGATATAGTAAAAGCTATCATTATGAAGTACTGAATTGACGTGATGGGTTGTAAGGGGGTGTGAGTTGTAATTAGAGCTATGGTACCAGGCAGAGAAACTCTATAGTATAGTTTGAGTGAGTGAGTGCATACAATAAACATCACAAACTCTTGATAAAGTAGATTTACTTTGTCTTAAAAAGAAAATCATTATAGATTTTTATCTCAATGTGAAATTTTATAGATTTTATTTTTATGACTAAAAGCGATCTATCACACTTTTAGCTTTTAGGGATTGTAAGTGTTTACTTTATCAATAAAAAGCATTAAAGCATAAAATTGAAGATGTTACCGGTTTTAACAAACTTTTTATTCCACCGTATGTGCATCACTTATCGTATTATAATATTTATATATATATATATATATATATATATATATATATATATATATATATATATATATATATATATACATACATATATATTATATATATATACACACACACGTCTGTGTGCAACGTTTTGGCTTAATGTATTCATTTTTTCAAATAATATAATCAGAATGGTTTTATAATAAGAACAGCATTGTAGCCGCAATATATCATGTTTATAAAATAAAAAATTTGAAAGTAAGTTGTTTTTTTAAACAAGTCAATTTTAAAAGCTTTGCGATTGGTTAAAACAACTTGTACTCGCCTTATGATCGCAAAATAATTACTTTACAGACCTCACAAACAGTTGATTTTCTTCCCTGTAGCTTCATTTTTAAGTTCAAAGTTCTTGTATTCAAATAAAAGTGTACAAAATATTACAAATTTCATGAACTGAACTGTTCTAACCAGTTATGAGTATAGCAATAGGTTAATAGGTTTTTGTGTTTATTCTATCAAACACTTTCAGATAGAATTTTAATGACCAATAAAAATATTGATGTTTCATAAAAAATAAAAAAAACTACATACTGCAAAAGATATCAGTATTTAAGTTCTATTAAAAAAAAATGGTGATAATTTCTTATAAATACCCTCTCTTCAAAGCATAAACATTTTACGTGTCTGGCTTTTTTCTTCTTCTAATGCAATAAACATGGCTAAAAAATGAGACTCACAACATCCTACATTATATATATTAGCCCTGCTAGTAAACTTTTCAATTTAGACTTATATTTAAAAAATCTTTTGATATAATGTACATGTAAATTTTATATTTTGATATCTTTATAACCTTTTATATTAAGAAACTTGGTGGTAAAGTGCACTTTTTAAACTAGATTACATTTTTCTTTAAAATATCTGCTTTTTTTCTTTTTTTTTTTTTTTTTTTTCATTTCTCTAATATTAACAAAAAACTTAAAAGTATCTAGGGTAACATTTTTTCTAAATTGAGATACTTTTGATTTTTATATTTTGGATCTTTAAGGTTTGTCTTCTACACGGAGCACTATGTTGCATCGTGAAATAAATGTGACTTCATGTTAAAGCCATAGACCACATAAAACAATATGTGCTTTTTAATAAACATGAAATGGGATCTTCAAAACTGTTGACAATTTTTACCAGAATGTTAATGCAACCCCACGAGAGAGAGAGAGAGAGAGAGAGAGAGAGAGAGAGAGAGAGAGAGAGAGAGAGAGAGAGAGAGAGAGAGAGAGAGAGAGAGAGAGAGAGAGAGAGAGAGAGAAAGAAAACACTGTAAAATATGCAATTTAAGTAACTAATCATGTTTATGACGTCAGAAACATGCAAAAATTTGTATGAAAATGTTGTGCGGGTTGCATAAATTGAATTTTTTTTATCACTGCTACGGAGCTACACTAGGGTTATATGTGACAAACTAATGTTACTTATCTAAGTCCCATCCAGTCTTTTGTGATATAAATGCTTATGTTTTTCTCTGGTCTATTCCTTTAATTCAATGGACGTAAATGAAATTTGCATGCAATAAAATTTGTCACGCTACAAAAATATTGCTCTTTATAATAATATGAATTTTTATTTCTTATAGGAACTTATATTTCATTACAATATAAAATTTCGTCCATGCTACAGACATAGTTTTAGCATAGCTAGAAGGAGGTTTGCATTGGAGGTGGCATGGACGATTTACTAATTTTTAGATCTAATTTACCGTGTTTCTGCAATCGTAATGGTAGAGAATATTAAATTTTTCAAGTGTTTTGAGAAACACATATTGAAATTTTCTTTAAAATTATATTCAACCTTTAAAAGTTACTATACTAACACATTTTTATATCTAAATATTTTACTTTATAAGTTATAATTCTATATTACTTGGTGAAAACACACATTGCCTCCATGATCTGGCCTTCATCGTCCATAATGGAACGTTCCTCATCCTATATAATACAGCAACTCTCTCTCTAGCTCATGGTGGTGTTCTGTTGGTGCCTGCCTGGGTTCTGTTCTCTCTCTCTCTCTCTCTCTCTCTCTCTCTCTCTCTCTCTCTCTCCCTTGCTTCTCATCATCAAACTCTTCCTTTAATTTCATTTCAGCATTTCTCACCCTCTCCTTCCTACTTTTACTCTATTTTTTCCCTTTTAATGAATTTCGTATGTTATTCACTTTTTCTCTCAAAAAAAATTTATATAATGGGAAAAAAAAGAGAGATTATAACCTTATATAAAAATATATTTAATGATTTATTACTTAATTAAAATTTAATCAAATAGATTAAAGTATAAAACAAACAAATTAACTAGTATTGATTATTCAATTTTTTTAAAAAAATCTCTATTAAACGTCTTACGTCTTTTGATATTGTTTATTGAAAAAAACATTTTCCAGATAAAATTTTAGTCATTAATAACGTATTAAGTCTTGCCATTGAGTTTAATGTTTTATAACAGGCTGTTTGAAGCAGTGTTTAAGATTTTCTAAAAGAGTTTTATTAAAGATTCATGATATTTTAAATTTATAGAAGTGCGTTAACATATTATAAATTTTGTTTGAAGTTTAATATTTTTACTTCTTATCGTATATAATGATTTTTATGTATGTATGTATGTAAAAATAAAATATTATAATTATAACTTATTTTCTTGTGAAGGAATAAAAACTTTTATGATACATAATTTTTATATATATCTTTTTCATGTACTCTGCGAATTTTTTTTTTTTTTTTTTTTTTTTTTTAATGTTTAGTTAAAAAAAATGTGTTTTTTGTTTCCAAAGACGGGAAAAGGTAATATTATGCAATATCTTATAGCAAATTTTGAGCTATTTTGAATTGTCCCAAAACAGTATTTTCTCACTTTCCAGAACTTCTCTTTGCTGAAATATTCTTCAAAAAGCTTACGTGTATTACTAACATTTTGTGAGTTTAACAAAAACTAAAATATGAACACTGATCGCATGCATTCATGCATGGTAATCTCTATTAAGAATGGCATTGCTGCCTCAGTAATTTTAGTTTTCTCAAAGGCTTTCCTCGCATTCTCTTGTCTAACCTTTTGAAATACAAAATATGTGTGTACAACACATTCATCATAGGGTAAGTTGAATATGATTTGGAGACAAATTAGGCAGGAAATAAATTTCATTGTCAATTCTGAAAATATATTTGTTAATTATAGTAAAATAGCATTGTGCTATGTTTAAATACTAAAATAAAACAAACCGTTTATAGGTTCTATCGGGTAACAAAAAAAAAAAAAAAAAAAAAAAAAAAAAAAAAAAAAGCAATATATAAGACGATTTTAAACACGATAATATTTCTTATACGTTGAAAATATAACAATAATTTCTCTTAATTTCATCGCTTTAACTTTCATTCCCCCCACGTAACTTTAAGAAAAAAATGTATTTTATAACAAAAATACGTCTAGAGTTATAAAAAAAAAGTTTATGTGATGTTTCTTAGCAAACAAAATTGAACGTGTAAATCTTGTAAATTTAATATGTTTTCTTGTAAATGAATTTAATACAAATTTAAATTTATTGCATAAAAATAGCAAGGTTTGTGTATATAAATTTAGTTTTAAATTCAACTTTGATGTAATATGTTGCTTTCAATCTAACATAAAATGTAAATATTATTATTTCCTAAATATATGCAGTCTATACAGATCTGTCGATGATTTAATTGAGCAATAAATTTAAGATGTGTTTAAAATCTTACAGTATTTTACTTATGAATATATTTTCATTAAAAATTGTAAGTTAAAGGAATAGACCAGAGAAAAATATAAGCATTTATATCACAAAACACTTGATGGGATTTACATAAATAACATTAGTTTGTCTCAAATCCCAACAGTAGCCCTATAGCATTGATCAGAAATTTCGATTTATACAACCCGCACAACATTTTCATACTAATTTTTGCATGTTTCTGACGTCATAAACATGAATTTTTACGCAAATCGCATACGTCACAGTTTTTTGATACTCTCTCGTGGGGCTACATTAACATTCTGGTAAAAATTGTCATCAGTTTTGAAGATCCCATTTCGTGTTTATTAATTAAAAAGTTCATGTTGTTTTATGTGGTCTATGGCTTTAAGGAAAGGTTATTATAAAAAAATATACGAAAAAACGGTTAGTAATAAATCTATAAATTTTGAACATAAAGAATAATTAACCATAAAAAATGCTTATTTATATTATTAAATTTATATACTTATATACATTAAATTTACAATTAAAGTATATAAATCACACAATAATTTTACCAAACACATTCAAACAAATTAAGTTACACTTTCTTTTTGTACCATACATCATAAAGTGTAAATTATATAATTAAATTATAAAATGTTAAACTTTTTGTGGTTATCAAATTTTGGAAGTAATAACTTATCAGTTTTAATCTTGTATACCACATAATATAAATTTGTAATATAGAAAGTCTGAAAACTAGTTTTAGAAAAAAAAAGCTTATTAAAGGAAAAACAATTAAAATGAATAAAAAAACATGTAAGTGATAAGTACGCATAGCTAGATATACGATGTAACAGAAGCAGAAGCAGACGTACAGCAGTAAAATATACGTGGATAGAATATGTTTCACGTGTATATTACTTTTTTGTTACAGTGCTATGATGTAACAAATACAAAACAGACTTCATAAACTCAATATTATTAACTAATTTACATACTGTATGTTCAATGGATATAATTTTTTTTATTATTATTACAGTACAGTTTTGAAATAAAACTAAATCATAGTAAATGTTAAAATATTTCAATATTATGCTTTGTTGAACCATTTTTTTTGTTTTCTTTTAGACCACATAACACAGCATGTACTTTTTAATGAATAAACACGAAATTGGATCTTCAAAACTGTTGAGAATTTTTACTAGAATGTTAATGTAGCCCCACGAGAGAGCGTGAAAAAACTGTAAAGTATGCAATTTGAGTGAAAATTTATGTTTATGACGTCAGAAACATGCAAAAAATAGTATGAAAATGTTGTGCGGGTTGCATAAATTGAATTTTCTGATCAATGCTACTGTTGGGTTTCGAGACAAACTAATGTTATTTATGTAAATCCCATCAAGTGTTTTGTGACATAAATGCTTATGTTTTCTTCTAGTCTATTCCTTTAACTTTATTTAACAACAATAAATAGTTTTTATTTAGAGGCCACAAAAGATATTACAGTTTATTATATGAAAAAATAAAATTATATATAAGTTTTTGTTAATTTATGTTGCTTTTTTCAAATTGTTGCATAAAGTTGGATAAGTTACGTAACTTATATTGCAATGAGGCAATTTTTTATCAATATTATAAATAAAAGAGCACTAAACATCCTTTACGTGATATTTTTATTGCTATACACACAAATCAAATAATTTTTTTATATGTAATTTTATATTTATAATGTTATTTGTCAATATTGTAGGGACGTTTCCTTTTTTTTATCAGCTACAAAGGTTTTTAAGAACTCATAAAATGAATTTTCATAGCATTTTTTTATTAGTATTTTTCATTTTATTACGTATTTTTTTTTTATTATTAATATTTAGTATATCTTAAAATTGTAGGGGAGGAAACACTTTGAGTGTGTACAGTAAGTACTGTATGCACATGACATACATATTGTCATCTCACGAACGACGTCAGCGTACAGTACATTCTATTGTTAAACACTATTTCTCTCGTGAATTGAAAAGAAGTCTGAAAATTGATACTTTAACTTTGATGTCTTCCTGCTTCTTTTTTCCGTTTCTACTTGCAATTTTTTTTTCTTCCAAGAAATGGAGCAACGTAAAATGTATAGAAGATCTAATTTATAAGTTGCAAGCAAGGTCGAATCCTAATAAAAAAAAAGTACTTACAAAAGATGATATACACGTAAGAAGCTTGAATAGATACACAATGCTTTTTTTTTTTTTTTTTTTTTTTTTTTTTTAATACTTTTTTTACTTTTTTCCTTCTTTTTTACGTGAATACATAAAATATGAAGGAAGTAGCGATGTTTGCGAAATTTTACATTTACATACCATAATTTTGTTATAATGATTTAGAATAAAATGTGACAAGGTTATTTGTAGCATGTACATAATATGTTAATAATTATGAAATGCCAAAGGTAAATGAACTTGCCTGATTTCACGTTTGTAAAAGTAATTATTTAGTCAACATCAAGAAATTTGTTGTTCAAGAATAACGTAATCTACCTATTATTTAATAATTTAATCAAACATTTGAATATATTTAAAGGCGTAGAACACCTTGAACAAAAAAAAACTAGTGTTAGATCCTAGCATATCTAAATATCAACGTTGATTTGGCCGGAGTCATTGATTTTTAATTTATTTACCATTCACATTCACAAAATGTCAGCTGCGGGTTTATGACGTCACAGTTTGCCTGTTTCCGCGCTCGTGAACTAGTGAGCTGTGATGTCACAAACACGAGGCTGCCATTTTGTGAATGGAAAATAAATTAGAAATCAATTATTCCGGCCAAATAATCGTTGATATTTAGGTATGTTAGGATATTAGCCATGTTTTTTGTTTAAGTTGTTATTTTATTTGATGTTTAATCTTGTATGAACTAGACTCTCTCTCTCTCTCTCTCTCTCTCTCTCTCTCTCTCTCTCTCTCTCTCTCTCTCTCTCTCTCTCTCGTCATTTTTGTTGTAACAAAATAATTTGTTTACAATTTTGTTATTCGTTAGTTCCTTTATTATGAAGCTTCATGTTACTGAAATTATTTCCATGCACGATTACTATGTGTTCAATTTGTTTTAATCTTGCAATAACTTACTCTTTATTATCCTATTATTTAATTAAACAAACTAAGATTGTAACACAAAATATATAGATTGTGTTTTTTTTAATGAGGATAATAACTTTTTATTTCTTTTATACACACAAGTAAAATAATAATAATAATCTATTACATGCTCTCTCTCTCTCTCTCTCTCTCTCTCTCTCTCTCTCAAAAATATTATCTACATATAATCTGCATTTTAGTAATGTTCTTTGTAACCTTAAATATTTTTGTTGTGTTCAAAGGACAATCCATTATTTTTCTAATATAAAAAGAAATCTAACCTTAAATGCATTAAATCTAATGTTATCTTACTCTTATACGATAAAAAAAGAGATTGAGTAAAGATCCCATTAATTCATATAATAAAGTAATGGCTTAGCTCTTCTTTTCATTAACTAAAATGGATACCAAACATAAAGTTGAAGTCGTTTTAATAAAATTGCCTTCAACAAAATAACTATGGTCCTAGGTTTTTTTGCTGCTATCAAAATGAAAAAAAAAAAAAAAAAAAAGTAGCCCATATATTTTTACTATCACAGATTACAGTTGTTCTGGCTGTGCGTATAAATATATAACATTTCATGACAGTCTTACTTTTTTTTTTTTTTTTTTTTTTTTTTTTTTTTTTTTTTTGTGCAAAAGAGTTCTCTTGTTAGATTACAGATCCAAGAAATTTGTTAACTTCTTTTAGACTAATCATTTCAATATTGCATTTTATTATAAAGTATTTTGAAAGTCTAGATTAAATATTATTTAATATATATTATTGTATATATATATATATATATTTATATATATGAAAAATCAAGCAAATATTCTTGAAATAATATAATTTTAAAACATATAAAAACTAACAAAATGATGTTTTAAAAAACATAAAGCGAGTGTAATTTTAAAATAAACCTTTATTAAATATTACAATACTGATTTAGAATAACATTTTCTTTAATTATGTTACTATATAGCTATGTATATAAATAAATTGAATATGTATAACAGAATAGAGTAAAAAATAATTGACAAAAATTAGAACATTCTCAGATTGTTATTAACTAATAAAGAAACAACTGTTTTAAGGCAGACTACAAGTGATTTCGCTCACATCCGCTTCCGTTCCGACGTACTGCACATTCGTATAGTAAGTAGAAACGGAAGCGGATGTGACCAAAATCGCTTTAAGTCAGCCTCAAAATAGTTGTTCCTTTATTAGTCAGATAGTGTTTGATTAAGCTTTCAAAAAAAAAAATCATAATTATGTTATACAGTGACATAAATGTATGACCATTTAAAACCTTACATTTAAGGGATGTAGATAAAAACTACAAAATTAAAAGTCTATGAAAAAAATAAAAATATACAAATTATTGTGACAGAAACGTAGTTATTATATATAAATAAAATATGTTGTGTTTAATTTTTCTTCACTTTAAAATAACGTCTCAAAAAGTACTCCCAATGTTTTTTTGTTTATTGTTATAAAGAAGTCTAGGAAAAAAAGTCCAAAGAAGTCAACAAAAATTTCTTTGTGAGTGCAATTTTTTTAAAATGTGGGTTCTGAAGTTTTAGTTTTGAAAATAGTTCTGACAATTTTCAATGTAGTTATATAACTTATTTCTATTACGTATTTAGTGACGAAGAAAGTATTTCATGCATGATGAGCAGTGATAATAAGCTTAAGCAAATCTAACGTTATATACTAAGAATAGACAAGTAATGTAAAGAATTTAAATGACATCCTTTCATGAAGATTGATGAGAGTAAATATGTCAGGTTTAATCAAAATAATATGTTATATAACTATACCACGCATAACTTTATATTTATAACGAAATATGAACAAATATGCTGTCAAAACTCTAAAATAAAAGTTTGAAACATGTGAAGCTTTTTATGAATTAACATGTGATATCAAAAAACTTTTAATTTTAAATTAATTTCCATATTTGCGTGTTTTATAATTTTTTAGTCAATTTGATTCTCTCTCTCTCTCTCTCTCTCTCTCTCTGTGTGTGTGTGTGTGTGTGTGTGTGTGTGTGTGTGTGTGTGTGTCTCTGTCTCTCTGTCTCTCTTTCTCTCTTTCCCTGCCATTTTAAATGTACAGTACTTTTTGTTAACTAAAAATAATTGTTATAAAACTAAGATAACCACGTCTTATAAATTCAAGAAATTATTAATATATTTCTCTTAATATTTTATAAGATCTTCACTTAAAGAGAAAGTCATAATATTATAATTAATATTAGCTTAGCAAGAAGTTTGAAATTAGTAATTTTGTGACCTTTCCTTATGCTTGTCAATCGATATAGACGCTTTGCAGGGTTTTCCCCAAGAAGAAGTTACTTAATGTACAGTATAACTTGCATGTAAAACTTAGCAATGATATCCACGCGCGATATTGATGTTGAACTCCACGTGAGTGTGTGTACTGTGTACTGTGTATACATATTTAATTTCTTCCATGCAATTTAACTACACACCATCAGAAAAATATCTAGCTTTTGTAAAATTTTGAAACCTACATAATTGTAAGAAATATAGCTCCTAATTTGATTTGCCAGCAGTGGCAATAGCTAAAGATTTTAAACGCAAAAAAAAAAACAACAACAAACAAACAAACTATTATCCTTTATTTTTAAGAATTGTAGTTAGAATGCAGAATGCCCGTATCTCGAAAACTCAAAAGTTAAGTTGTCCCTCTTCTTTTACAGCATTTGAAATTCAATGGCAACTACTTAATACTGCATATATATATATATATATATATATATATATATATATATATATATATATATATATATATATATATATATATATATATATATATATATATATATATAAGGGGGAAACAAGATTGTGACTATTATATAAGAGAGAAAACATTACTAAATTAAAATTAACCTAAGGCTTTAAGAGAGTTAAAAAAAAAATTTAAAAGAAAAAGAGCATGGTAACCCCCCATGATGGTACGTTTCACTACGGAGAAGAAAAAAAGAAAATATTATCAACATGAGGACTTATATAGACTAACATTTTTAATCTTCTTAACTCAGAAGTACGATTTATGAGGCACAAATTAAAGACATAATCTTCAATTCCTTAAAAAAAAATAATAATAATAATAAAGGATTTTGTATCGAAGGTGTGCAAAAAATCAAACCAAATTGTGATAAAAATTAAAATAAACAGATCAATTTTCAATACTAACTTTTATCCTTTAGCAATTACAAATTTTAAAATCCAAAACTATCCCGTTCATTGTATATAAAATACCTTAGCTAACGTTATACATACATATTAAACAGTATACATATGTTAGGTATTATAGTTAACTAAATTTATAGCTCTAAATATAGGATAGGAAGCATATGTGTGTGTGTGCACTTTGTATTATTAAAATTAATTATCTGCTTTCAAAATAGACCAATATAATTCCAGTTTTATCCTATAATTTATTGTTTGTACAATAATATTAACGTACGTATAATAATATTAAATAATAAATTTTAATGTGGATTAAAATAACTTATATAATAAAATAATTTATTTTTATATTAATCAAATTCATATTAGTTTATTTTTAAATCTGCGTTACTAACAATTTTTTTTTTTACACTAAAATTTATTACTTTAGAAAATAAATTTTCATCTTTCATGATTTTATATTTTACGTATACTCTTTTTTTTTTATTATTATTATTATAAAAAAGAGAAAATATGTCAAACAAAACTTTTATAACAACAGTATATAGAAAAATGATGTCTGTTCAATGTATCTTTGAATTGTGTTTATATATATTTTCCTCTTTCATTAAATATTTACTTTTAGAGAGAGGAAAATGTCCTGCAAATAAAAACAATAATAATACATAAATGTTATGCACAGAAGAGAAAAGAAAAAAATAGGTCGCATGTCACTGTTGTATGTTTAAGAGATGTACATACATACAGTACTGTATAACTGATGTACTGTATAACTGTACCTGTAGCGTGAATTTCAATTACTTAACATGTCTTGCACGAAGAATAAGTAACGTGTTGCCTATTTATATAAGGACATAAATCTTATCTTAGGGAATATCTTATTTATGCATACTTTCTTTAATAACAAATAATTTATTTAATAACAACATTTTTATAATAATAATATGCCTGAATTACGGTTAAATCATTTTTATCTTACTTTTTTAGGTCATATCTTGGCTTGGGATTTCATTCTTCCTTTATCATTAATGCATTATGTACACACGCCTGGGATAAAAAATAAATAAATAGATGTAACCATTCAAAAATTTGTACAAAAATAATTTCAATACTATTCTTATAAAAAAATACGCGTTTAATTCAAATGGTAAAATATATTAATAATCGTGCACTTTTCCATTATAAGCTAATTTTATAGCGACTCAGCATAACATTTTGCTGGGTAAAATTTATAACTTTTAGTAAGTTTAAAATGAATTATTTAATTGAAACAAAAATTATTTTAATAAGAAATATATATATAATTTGTACATTTACACTGAATCTGTATTTTTCACTTTCATTGCTGTTTTTTCTTTTCATTTTGTATACGTGAGAAAAAAGTGCTCTACTATACACCCTCGCTCGCTCGCTCGCTCACAATACGTAACATCAGAAAGTTGTCGACAGCCCCCAGGGATGGCAAATGTCTAATACACACGACACAGAGCTCATCACCATATCAACAATAACATGACACCCCAATCACAATATATACATCTTTATAGTCCTTAGCCTTATCAGCTACTTTTCTACAAAAACGCAAAAACCCCATAGCTACTTTTTTTTTTTATCCAATCATCATAAAATCGATATTGTTATTTTCCACAGAGAAACTACAATTTCTAAAGAATTTTATTGAGTTCAATTTGAAAAGGAAAGAACAATTTCATTTACTTTTGCAATGAACTTTGTAAACTATGATAGAACAATAAATATAAATAACACAAAAATGAGAATTCTCTTGTGTAGTCCATAACTGTTGTAGATACATCCATTTAGCTTGATTACTATTATTTATTTATTTCAGTTTTTATTGAAAAATGCTAAAAGAGCAAAGATACAAATAATTAAAAGCATATTATTTGTAGCAATCATGAAAACTAGGATACAGTCCGGTAGAAAGACCTGAAGAATGTTTCTGAAAATTCATTTTATGTGTAAAAGCAAATCGACATACTAGTAAAAAAAAAAACTATGAACATAAAAGTTTTAATTTGTTATATACTTTTTTATTAACTCTTAATTACATCTTTTCAACTTATAAATAAGTTTCATCCATCATAAATGCACTTTAACAACTTTTTGCTTTTGCGCAATCACCAAAACCAAATGCAATTTTACGCTTCTTTCACAAACTTCCTTTACTATAAATTGATTTCAAATTTACTTGCTTTAGAAACCATTTATATTTATTTTATCCTTTTTTCTCATAGTCTGTGTACAAATTTATTGCATTACATTATATTTGAAATGAACTTATTTTATTTTAAATTTATTTTGACGTGAATTTAACAAGCATAAAATTGTTCCCTATAATATACTATTTGTACACGAACGAAGAGGTAATATATTTTTATGTAGGTCAATTTTGTCGCTTGTAGTACAACCAATAGCTTTTTAATGATATAAAAATAACTTTTCTCACATAGAATAGAAACTTATCTGAAAGAAACGATCCAAAAAGAAAGGAAGAAAAAAAAATAGAGAGAGAGAAAAGAAAAGAAAAGGTTTTTATATCGACAGGCTAACTTCTTCCTTCCTCTCTTCTCTCTCTCTCTCTCTCTCTCTCTCTTTCTCTCTCTTTCTCTCTCTCTCTCTCTCTCTCTCTCTCTCTCTCTCTCTCTCTCTCTCTCTCTCTCTCTCTCTCTCTCTCTCTCTCTCTCTCTCTCTCTCAATCTCTCTAACAAACCATTTTATCACGATGTCAATGCATGTATCTGCGACGTTTTAAAGACTAAAAAGACTTCCATTGTTAACTTATTTAGCAAGTAATAGAGAAAAAAAATATTATAATTATATAATATTAATGAAATGATTTGTAATAGTAATGTATGTACACACGATTGTGATTATATATTTTACCTTTTTAAAAACCTGCATTTCTTATTCAATGTTATCTTTGAGAAAAACATACGTTTCATTAGAAAGGTAAACTATATTGTCACAGTTGTGTATATACTGCCTCAAGAATATTGTAATAAAAACGGTTTTTAAATCAATTAATTAATGAATTAAATAAATTACCAACAAATTTCATAATAAGAATTAATAATATTCTATATTTTCATAACTGAATGAATGTAAAGAAAACTTAGTTCCTTATTACATAGCAAATTTTACATAGTGTTGCTACACACAATCAGAAACGTCTTATGATAAATTGGCAAACACTAGAACTTATATTTTTTTAGATTATTTCTTGTGGTACACCCTTTAAAACATTTAAATCTTTATATGATTTATAATTATTTATTAGTTGATATTGCACAATAATTATCGTTATTTCATTATTGTACGTAACTTTATTCCAAACACATACATACACAAGTACAGTAGTACATATTTTGTTCACTCAAAAAATTATTTTCTTTTCTACGTCGTTTAGTCTTACTTATACTTTTTTCTTTGACACATAAATTTATGGAGGTACATGTCTCTCTGCTCTCTCTCTCTCTCTCTCTATCTCTCACTCTCTCTCTCTCTCTGCGACGACAACGAAGACAAGTAAAGCAGGCTAGCAACCCCAGGAGAGCCACTTCAGAAATCTTTCCCTTCTCTCTCGTTTCCCACATTTTGTATAAATAAAAAAATACTATACCTTCACGTGCTAAATATTCCATATAATATCTTATTTAAATTCAGTTTTCTTTGGGAAAAAAATCTTGAAGATGCTGTTATTTTAAGACAATTTTTAAGTACAAAAAATATACGATGCAAATGTATGTTCTAATTAAATAGAAATGTATTCATATTGTACAATAACTTATTAACTTTATGAAAAATAGAGTAGTATGGAATGAATAGGGAATAAAATTATTTTAGACTTAAGCACAATTTAAAGTTTGAAAAATACTTCAGAAGAATCGTTAACTTTCAATTATATGAATATTAGACTAATTATTTTATTAATTGGCAATGGATGTCAAATTATTGATGGTAAAAACAATTACACATGAAATATTGTTACATTTCTCAGTTATAAAATATTGAAGTTCATTCAAATTTCCATTCGTTCAAAAAATACTCAGCAAATTAAAATACATAACTTTTATTTCATCCTATATATTTTCCTAAGTCTCAAAAAAAAAAAAAAAAAAAAAAAAAAGACAATTATGTAGTCAAAACAAATTTATCACTATTTTGAGAGATTTGCTTTCAAATGTACGTCAATCAAAACTTAAGTTAACATTTAATGATTAAAATTTCGAGCTGAAAGTCAAACCTAAAAGAGATACTATGAGGTAAAAAGTTACCCGCATATTATACATTAAGTAAAGTTTAACTTTTCAACATAAAATAAATATAAAGTTTAAAGACATATTATTAAACAGAAATGAATTGTATGTAAGTAAAATAGCAGTAATTTTATATAATTTTACAGCAAATGTATACATGATAATATTTATTATCATAATAACATTATTTTCGCAATAATAATAATAATAATAATGACCTCAATATAATCTTTTATAACATTAAGTAGACATAAATGTATTTACAAAACATATGGAAGCCGGAATTTAATGTTTATTATTGATTTCTTCTTCTTCTTCTTCTTTTTTAAATTAATATGAACAAGAAGAGAGAGAGAGAGAGAGAGAGAGAGAGAGAGAGAGAGAGAGAGAGAGAGAAGACGATGTGAAATGGCACACGTTATACAGCTTATAAATAAGAGTAAACAGTAGTACATATGTATAACGTTGGAAATTTAGCTGCTTGCTTTTGTTTTACTAAAATATACATACATATATATCGGAAGTGGTTGTGATGCTGTTATTTTAGCAAGTAAGTTTACATACATTCAGAGAGAGAGAGAGAGAGAGAGAGAGAGAGAGAGAGAATGTTTTGTATACGACCACACCATGGTCTATCCAATGTGTGCTAAAATTGTATCACATCACCGTATATATAAAATAAATAAACAACAAGTTTCCGGGCAAACTGACTAGTGTTAACATGTATAATTTTATTATTATTTTTAAAGTCGTGTGATAGAAAGAATACCATCTGTGTCTATACGTATAATGTGGTATATGGTAATGTTTAGTACACTTATTATCAAAAATTAAAATTTACTATAATGTTAAAAAAAAAAAAAAAAAAATGATGAATGTTCTCTGTTGCTTTTTTTTAAAGTCATAAACAGCTGCGTAAAATGTGAATAAATTTTCGTGTAACTTGTCTGCTTTACATGTTAACATTTTTTAAAATTAGATATATTTCAATGCAAAGGGGATAAAATTTTTCTTATACTTCTCTCTTTAAGTAATAATAATAATAAGATGTATATCATGAGCTTTTTCTTGTGGTTTCCTACTTCATAAACGATTTCCACCCGGCCCTCAAAAATCTTAGGGATTTTTTTTTTCACTTGATGGTTAGCTATTTAGAGGTATGTATACTAACTTTTAGCAAACTTTGGGAGCCATCTACATTTCCTCTCTCTCTCTCTCTCTTACTATTTTTTACAGCAACCTATGACACGTGCTACACGTTACAAGACCACAAATATAGAAGCCGCATGTAGAAACATTTGCACAAAAAAAAAAAAAAAAAAAAAAAAAAATCAAATAACCACGGAGTTACACATATTATGTAATCTAACATTGTTACGGACGCTCGGTCGTCGCAGCGTAAAAAAAAAAGAAAAAAAAAAAAAAGAAACAAGGTCCACATTTGTTTTGGACCCACAAAATTCAGTGAAACGGTCACAGGTTGCAACAATTTTGTATACATTCCTCTTATATATAATATAATAGTTGGCTATGGAAAAAAAATCATAAGAATTCGTGAGGGTCGGGTGGATATCGTTTAGAAACCCGCAAGAAATAGCACAATAAGTATATTCCATGATAGTTTTTTATTAAAATCTTTCTTTTTTTTTTCTCCTTTGTCTGAAACTTTTAAAGCTGTATCTCGATAAAATTAATATTTCCTATTATAACTATGCTTGTATTACTTTTACATTACAGATGAAGCGTAGAATATTCTAGAGGTACTACAGAATATAAAGATGAATATTTTGCATGCTTCGTGTATATGCACAAAGAAGTTTCTATATTATATTATTGACAAGTGTACATACATGCATGTATATATAACTGTAGCTGTGTAGTTGTGTGTAAGTAACAATATGGTTATATACAGTACTCGTTCGTACCAACTTTTGTGCACCCGAGTGTGTTACCAGCTTTAAAGAGAGTTCAACCATATATGTTACACTGTACAAATACTTTGATATAAAGTTTTACTATATTACATTATTATGGAGATATAAATGCATTTATATAGAGATTTTAATTACTTGGAACACTCTATATAAATATGTGGTAAATTTTATATTACAGCGTCTGTACACGTAAAACTAAGTAAGAAATGCTCTCGATCTAACTTTTTTTTTTAAATGTATATTCCGTTGCTCAGTGACTTTGATATATAACTGTTGCTATACATATAACTGATATACAGTTGATACAGTTGTAGTAGATCTCGTGATAGCCTTTATTAATAAATTACACATTATCTTTTTTTTTTTAGACTAAATATTTTCTGACGGCATCTATATAGATTGTTTGTTTTTCCCACTTTTTACTTTATTTTAAACCATAATAACCATACCAACGAAAAAATTGTTTAACTAATATTATTTTTCTGCTTATAGAAATAACAATCAATTGTTGTTCTACACTATATTTTCTTTAAGAATTTTAAATTTAATATCAGATGAATTAAATTACTTCATTTTAGTGAAAGTTGTTCCGAATTATAGATACAAAAAATATTATTGCAAAAAGCGTCAGTGTGACATGTTCAACCTTCTTCGTAACTGGACATTATAAGCATTATCAACATGTTAAAATCTAAGGCAAAGATCGTCCTTAAAGATTTTTGATATCACATATCATGTTGCATATTAAATGAATAATAGTGAACATTTCTATTAAATGTTATAATATATGTACTGTAAGAGATTCTCAATATCATTATTTAGCTCATGAGATACTGAACAATAGCAGATTTGTACATAGAATTTTGAATATAAAAAATTTCTCTTTTTTTTTACACTATTAAGCACAATATAATTGTGTAATAACAGTGAAAGAAAATTTACATGCGGGTGAAATTTCATTATCATTATCAAACACTTTCTTGAAATTGCTAAATAATTTTCGAGTGTTTAAATTCACAAATTGTTCTCAAGAAAGCACTTTTTTGGAGTATGCTCATTAAGTACTTGACATGATTAGGCGATTTTGATTGATTTCCAAAAGTGGGGCATTTTTACCTATACTTTTGATATTTTGGATATTGATTTTTCAAAATATATATAAAAAAAATATTTGCAAAAATTGAATTCTCAAAAATATGACATTTTACGAGCCATTTTAAAATTTTGATAATTCTTTTTATTATTGTATATTATTGAACAGAGTTTAAAAAAACTTGAATGATACTGAATTATATTATACAAGTTAAAGTATTCTACATACAGTATGTGTCACCCAAAATAATTTATATACAAACATATAAACTGTATAAATACCTGCTGCTTGTTGAGAGAATTTGAATATAAATTAAATGTTTAAAATGCCGTATATTATATTTAATTTACATCTATTTTATTTTACATAAATTGTATTTTAAAAAGATACATTTAATAAATTCATCATGTTAAATACAGAATTATATTTTTATTTATTATTTATATTCACATTATTTAGTAATCAATCACACTTAATTATAACAGCTTTATATATATACATATATATATATATATATATATATATATATATATATATATATATATATATATATATATATATATATATATATATATATATATATATATATATATATATATATATAAAGCTTTAAAAATTTTCTAGATTTTCATTGTAAAAAAGTTCCTTTGTGCTTCCTGCAGTTTTTTTAAAGAAACTTAGTTTGCAACACGTACTGTAATTAATGTTTTAGTTCAACGGTTTCTGGCCCTTTACCTATTTTTAGCCCTTGTGAACTTTTTTTTTTTTTTTTTTTTTTTTAAACAAAATTAAAACTACTATAACAAATATTGCGATATTTGATGGGAAAATCAATAAAATCAAATATAATCACTTTATATCTCACGAAAAAAAGCTTGTTGCATATTATTATTCTAAAAGTACCGTGTAGGTGCACCGTGCACTGATTACTTTGCATTAATCAGTGATTAATGCAAAGTATTTTATTTGCAAAGTATGTGATTGCACCGACCAGCCTGCCTAGACGTTTCTACAGTTTCTCTAGGCTGTCATAGCGAATGCCGGGCTGTGTACTTAGGTTGTGGCCTGCTCATGTGTGGCTGTTTCCATTGATTGGAAAGTCTTTACCTGTGGATAAGATAATGTCTTGGCAGGACTTTGATTGGTGTAGCACGATAATACAGTATTTCAAGCAAAAAAGTAAATAAATTTTTTATTCACTGTTAATGATATACTAAAATAATTGGGACTTTATTTTCGTAGGTGTTTTAATGAAAGTACCTGCATTGAATATAGAACTTTTTTAATACTGCATCATATCATATTTCATAAACACGTTCATATATTTTTTTTAAACAACAAGTTATAATATTATATGACACAGGGTTTGTTTTATAATAGCAACAGTTTAAAAAAAATACAATATCAAAGTATACAGTATACATATTTTAAAAGTATTATCAAGAGAATTTTAATATAACTTTGTCAGTTTTATGATATATACTCTGTACTCATAAAATAAAATAATTATAATAATTATGTCCCTATATAAATATGAATGTCAATCGTGTCACTGTTATATTTGATTTTAAGTAGAATATAAATATTGAGTATCAAGTGAACATTAGAAAGTCAATAAAACAAAAATAATAGAAGAGAACACATGACATGAGTGAAGAGTGTACGTGCTTCACTAGCTATCAATATAATGATTATAAATCAAATAAAACTCGATGATTTTATTACAATTCATTGAACTGGAACTTCTTTTTTTTTTTTTTTTTTTTCAATTTTATCATTATTATTTACTCCAGAGAGGGAAATAGTATTTTATACTAATGACTAATTAATTATGAGTATATTGTATATTGAAAATATTATATCCCACAACGATCATATTAAATAAAAAAATAGAGGGAAAATTACTTTCATTATTTTGTTGCTATTTCTACAGTTACTGTAAAGGCGTAGAACACCTTCAACAAAAAAAGTTTTGTAATATCCTAACAAACCTGAAAATCAACGTTGATTTGGCCGGAGCCATTGATTTCTAACTTATTTTCCATTCACAAAATGGCGCAAGCGGGCACTGACGTCACAGCTTGCTTGTTTTACGTTTACATGAACCAGGCGAGCTGTGACGTCAGTGCCCGCTCGCGCCATTTTGTGAACGGAAAATAAGTTAGAAATCAATGACTCCGGCCAAATCAACGTTAATTTTCAGGTTTGTTAGGATATAACACAACCTTTTTGTTCAAGGTGTTCTATGCCTTTAATGATTGTTGCAGATGGTGACGTGTAATCAATATGATGCGAGTGAAAAAACGGAAGGAAGGCCCTATAATTTTCTATCCTTTTGTCCATCTATCAAGGAAATATTCCAATTAGAACGTATATAAAATTTAGATAATGCATACTTTATTTACATTTTTACTTATTGTGTATAGGCTAATAAAGAAACAAATGATAAAATGTTTCACCAATAATAAGCATCCTTTTGATTTATCATATATTTGCAAGAAAATAATAAAGTTAAAAATTTATAATATATATTTATATTTAAAATAACAAACCTGTGGAGCTAGGTTACGTCAGTTTTAAAAAACAAATTTATTTTAAAGCTTCTATGCGTAAAACAATACACTTATACGAGTTTTCTTAGAAGGATTATTTTTCGCTATCCCCCCGCAAAAAAAAAAAAAGAAAAAAAAAGTAAATGAAATAACTAACTTTGTTGGCTGCATTTTATTTTTCTGTACATTGCATTAAGGGAGTAGAGTACCGACCTTATATCTCAAAGACGAGAAGTGTTTTGGGTCTAAATTTGGTGTCATTTTGTAACTAAGGGTCACACTTAGCAGTGATGAAAATTTCATGATGTTTGACCGTCCCGAAAAAAAGAATTAAATTATTGAAATTAACATTGGGCCTTATGGGATTAAAATTTCAAAAAATAATATAAAATTAATTTGCACGGTGACCCCCCAAACTTTTTATATACTCGTATTTGAAATTGTCTCAAGCTGAAGTACCATTGTACAAAATTTCAGATTTTTTTGACGAGAAATTTTTAAGTCTAATGGCCGACGTCGGTCCCCTACTCCCTTAATATGATATCATACAGAAATTTTTCAAAATTCCGTTTTTTTTTTTTTTTTTTTTTTTTTTTAAGTAGCAATATATTCAAAATAATATTTAGTATACAAGATTTATATTGAACAAATTGTCTTGTTTAAAAATAGTTTTAACTCTTAACCTACACTTTTATTATAATAATGAATGTAATGTACGTAGTATAATAATATATTCATAACTATGAATATATTTAGTTAACAGAGTATTACATGCAAGACACGTTCGGTTAGAAGTATTTTAGAGTAGAAAGTCATAAAGAAAAATTACGGACGTTCAGTTATATAACGTACCACCATACAATTTTATGTATTAACATAAAAAAAACTGTATACGCGCGTAATAGCAATATAAACATATAAAAATTCTGTATTCTTTTTAGTATAATAATACTTTTTCGTAGTTGTTGAAAATTTCTAAGAATTTATTTCTAGTAAAAAATTCATATTATGATAATAGATTTTTATGATTTTCAATACTTTTTTTCTTCTTCGAAATTTTTTTCTAGAAGTTTTTTTTTTTTTTTTTTTTTGTAGTAGTAAAAATTGTAAATTATACTTTATTTAAAGATTTAAAATAGATTGTCTAATTTATAGATTAGGATTTCAGCTCTAGTGCTCTAATATAAAATATTCAAGGATTTTTCTTTGCTATATACGTTTGGGACATGTTATATTAATAATTTATAATTTAAAATCTTATGAGATGGTGGCTAGACATGAAATTTCACACCCGCACAAGAACTTTTTGAAGGTTATCAGAGTAGAAATAAAACTTTTTAGACTTTTTTTATTTTATTATTTACACTTTAGAAGGAAAAATTAACTATTTAAGGATTTTATATAGATGGTTTGTATCTCAAAATTAAAAAAAAAAAAGTTTGAAATTTTATGATGCCATTTGAAAGTTAATTGTAACAACTACCTATGATAAAATTTTCAGAACCCGTGACCATCAGATAAGAGAGAAAATAATTATTGATATTATCATGGGCTCTTATGGGACTAAAACTTCAAAAAATCATAATTTAAAATCTAGCATGGTGACCCCCCAATTGTTTTTACATTTTTGAAGATCCTAATCCTAATGTGTCACTGTGCAAAATTTCAGATTTTCCTTTCTTTACATTTTTTTAGTCAAATCCCGCAGTAGCTGATTTCCCGTCTTAAAAGGATTGTTTTTATTAAATAGTAATTCGATTATTGAAGTTTTACATTTTGATTATAGAAAACCAGTTATATGCCATGTTTTCTCTCTCTTTATTTGGTTGGTTATGTCATTAAATACATTGATAACAAATAAATTAATATGGATAGAATGAGCATCGTGGTTTTCTAATTTGATGCACGATATTATCATGTTATGCAAATTTTCATAATTATATTTCTAGTTCAGTTTTTGTGTACTGGAATAAAATTGAAATTCTAGAACAAGTACTAGTACGGTCGAACGCCTTATTTCTTATTATTATTATTTTACTGTAAGTACTGTGAATTATAATTATTGTTATTTTATAACATTGTATACTGTATATTAATTTTCTGTGCTGTTTATTCTTCATTTTATATATATTATTTAAAAATAATATATAATACAATTTCATTCTATTTTTAGCTGCCTATATGGATTTTTTTTCTTTAGTATTTTTTTGTTTAAATAAACGTGATGTTAAAATAGCCCATATGTATCTTGCAGCATTAGAGTGAATTATTTCATTCCATAAATACTTGAAATTCTTGAATGCGATTCACAAGGTGAAAGTGCTATTAAATGAATGCTTTTGTCTTTAGTGGCATTCAATTGTTTGACAACGACGTGCCATGTGAAAGTATCGCATGTCCAGCTGCTTTTGTCTCTACGTACGTACACAAGTATAGAGCTGGTAATTTCCCACACCTAAGGGTTAAGGTTAAAGTAAGTGAGAATCAATACCTTCTATTCTATTAACATGCAAAAACCATTCTCACTTTTACGTTAATAGACTTCTTAAATAACTCACTTTGCATACGAATTATTCCACGATTTTTTTTGTTTTAATATTTATAAGATTATAACCCTCAATGGAATTACTATAAAAATAAAATAGATTGTTCTTTCTTTTTCTCTTCATTTTATAACATTTTTCCCTGTTTTCTACTTTACTTAATATTCCTGGGGCTGAAGCTTAAGGGTTAGATTTAGAGGCTCGTATTTTTTAAATTCAAACGTTAACCTTCTACTTTTATGATACTTACGATAAAAATTGCAGGACCCGTGACCATAAGATAAAAGGGAAAAGATATTCAAATTTACACAGGGTATAATATGGGGCTTATAATTTCAAGGATTTGTAATTCCAAATTTTGAAAGGTAAAAAAAAAAAAAAAAAAAAAAAAAAAAAAAAAACTTTCATTATAATTTTTAGTTATACCATCTCATTTTCAGCTTAAAAAATTACACCATAGATTATAATTTAAATTAACGAAAATTGTAAAAACCCAATGATAAAATTATATAACCTCTTTCTTTGATATAAAACATAAAGTTCCTTTCACATCATTTTATCAGAGTATAAAATGTAAGTGCACTTGCGCAAGAACTGTACAAAAATCAATCAATAAAATTCTATTAATATTTTGCAAAATATTCAACATTTATAGCGTCCTTTATACAGGGTTTCTTAGTTATTAAACAATATAGTTCAGAGACTATATTTATAGTTATCAAAATAATTTAATCGAATGCAAAATTAAAATTTATAAAGACAGTAACACTATTGTTGTGTGTTGTTATACATTTTTATTATCCATGCACTAGAGTGCCATGAATTTTGTATTTGTAATTGTACGTTCATAACTCGAAATCGTATTACTATACGTTTATTTGATATTGTAATAGGAAGGATCAAATTGGACAATACCTTCCGATATGTTTGTAATATTTGATTTTACCCATGGGAATAAGTATTAGCCATATTGACTGGTATAGTCATCATATAAAAACAATATAGTAGAGAATATCAAAATATGATATACATATCGAATAGTTACTATATATATATACAGAGAAATTATAGTTTTTTTTTCTTTTTTTTTTTAAGTTTTATATTGAATGCTATTTTGATGCTATGAAAGAGCTTATTTTTGTACTTTAATCTCTCTATGCGTGTACAGTGTAAATATACTATTTTTTTTCTTTTTTTTTTTTCTTCTTCAAACAGAAAAAAAAAATCTTAAAAAAAATTACCTTCATAATTTTCAGATAAGATACAGCAGGATTAATTCAAGTCTAGATAGAAACGTATATTTATTTAAATATTTAACTAAATATTTCTCTTTCACATCTAATGTTTCAGAATTCTCTAGAGTTATATCAAAGTATACTGCACCCTTGACGTCTCACTCGTGAATAAAGTATGATAATAATGATGATGAATGATATAAACCACTTATCTATCCTTTTATATCAGTGTTTTCATGTTATCTAGCATTATAAAATTAACTTATTCAAAAGTTAGCTTTATACCATATTTTACCCAACAGCTATTTTAATATTTTTCAACTTTTATTTTATTATTATTATCATTATTATACATATTTAAATATATTAAATGTTTAAAAACTAGCTTTTTAGCTGAAGAATGTAAGAATATCTTTGTGGAAATCAAAAAAAAAAAAAACTATACAAAATCTTATACTTTAACATTGAGAAAGTTATTATATGTGTGTGTGTATATATATATATATATATATATATATATATATATATATATATATATATATATATATATATATATATATACATATATATATATATATATATATATATATATATATATATATATATATATATAATGCAGTTGCATAACTTAAAAGTAGTTAATATTTTTTTATTTAGAGGAAAAAAAAATACATATATATATATATACAAAACCACTTGCATGGTCCTCTAACTTCCTCCAAACAATATTATATAGTCACAGTATTTCCTATTAATTCCAATACATAATTTTAATTTTATAATAATAATAATTGATTTTTATTAAGAGGCCAAAAAAGGTACAAACATACCCACTTACATGGTCCTCTGACTATTTTTTTTTTAACAATAATCACTTATACATATAGTTTAAATTTGATAACTTATTTTCTACAAAATGCGTGGCCAGCAAAATGACAATAATAATTATTAAAAACTTGTTGTGTTTTGGTAAACAGTTCCTAATATGTATCTGTTTTTATAAAAAAAGTTTCTGCAATAAATTAAAATTGTCGCTTAGAAAAAAATTACAATGTAAGTTTTAAAGATTGATTATTTCATCACTTTTGTACATTATTATCATAGCAAAAGTTAGGAAAAAACATGTTAACTTTACTTCATGTTAGTTTTAGATTTCACAGTTATTTGATTTTGATGTTAACCTACTTCCTTAGGTAAATGTAGAATGATTGAACGATTCTACATTAATTTGTAATTAAAACTTTCAAAAGCGTATTAAAGTAGTAATAATCATTAACTTCAGTAAACTTATTGAATAGCATAATTACATTATGTGTTTTGAAGATGCAATCTTAAGAAATTTGTCCAACATAGTTTTATCTTCAAGAGGGGTAAAGTATAATGAATTTTATAACTAGAGCATTCCTTATCAAATCTGACATTTACGATGCTCAGTTTGTATAGGAACTTCCTGCGTAGCATCCAGGAGCTTTTAGGACTATAGGGTAAGATTTTGATCAAGGGGAAAAAAATAACATTAACGAAAAAAACGCATTTTAGTTAAGAAACCCTATTTCTTACTTGAGTTATTTTTAAATTCTACATTAGAAAGAGCTAATAATAGCTTGCAAAATAAGATATTTTTTTAATGGTGGATCAATATACATATAGTTGTATATATAGTTTATAAATATGAAGGGATTGAATAAATTTGAAGTTGTAATTTTTCATAATTATAAAAAAACAGGGTTTTATGAAGCAGAGAGATACATAAAACGTATCATATGAAATAACCATTGGAAAAAATTAAAAGTGGTAAAAATTAATGGCATTCAAACTTGGACATTATTGCAAATATTAACTTGTTTTAATCGTTTTTAATATTAAAAAAAAAATCATCAACCACAGAATTTACTATTTAACCTTTTCTCGCTTTTTGTGTGGCTATTTCTTTAACTGATTATATTATTATTATTATTTTAGTCGGATACGAGATAGTTTGGAAAGAAAAAAAAAGCATACGTTAGATTAGTATGAAAGAAAAAAAAACTTTTCCAAGACAAGCCATGAAATGTAATTTATCATCCTTGTCTCTTTGGTTTGATATATTTTGTGTGAAAAATGTGCTCTGTTTTGTTTTGTAAGTTTTGATACGAAAGATACCAATATTACATTGTGTGTGTTTGAAATACTGTGTATACTGTGTGAACATTTAGAGGTAGACTTAATGTAGATAAATGTTAAATCAATAACCTATTTATTTATTTGACATCCAGTTCAATTGAAATATTCTGTTGCATTGACAATCCAACTTTTTTTTTAGTCACTTTTTACGAGCAGATAACGTGTAAATAAAAAACCTTGCATGTGAAAAGTTCTATAAAACTTTTTGAATTATTTGTGGAAATATTATAAAGTAAAAAGTCAACATTTGTATTATGAAACTAGAATATTATATAAATATACATTTAAAAATAACATTATATTAAGGTGATTTGAACTTTTACTTTTTATCATTTTGTTCATTACTTTATGCATTTATGAAATTTAGACATTATTACCAGAAATTGAATGCCAAACTTCTACTGAATAGAAACAAAATATACGTTTTAATAAGTTGCATTAAAAGTTTAATTTTAAGGCAATAATTATTGTTACTTACATTATTTAGTACTTTTAGAGTAAAATGGAAGCAACATTTATATTGCAATAAATTATTTACTAATATTACAAAGAAAATTTTTAATAAATTTAAAAAAAATCACTAATATAGAAGTAGAATATTATGAACAACTGAAAAAGTAACATCCAAGAAAGAAAGAGTAAAGAATAGAAGATGATTAAATAAAAATACATTCATTTAATATAAACGCAAAAGAGAATAAAATAAGACATAAAATCGATTAACTAATCCCTTTTCTCTTTATAAAAAGAAAAATAAGAGGAAAGAGTGAGAGTTGCGATTTATCATTTATATAACGTATAAAACTAAAGCCTTCTTCATGAAGAGCTATAGCAGCTAAAGCTATTCATCACACCACATAAAAATCGTGTTTTATTTTGATCTGGCGGTAATATTTAGAGAATTATTAGAGTAGAGAGAAATATAATGTAAAGTAACATAAAATTTTATTGCTTTTGACGAGCCATTTATATGTCTTGAGAATTCAATCTATATTAATATTTTTATATCACTTTCAATATAGATTTTTTTTTTCCGATGAAGTGTTCACAATACATTATATTGTCAAAATAAGATGGTATTTTGTCATATTATATGGAACACAGTAACTCAATTAACTTATTACTGAAAAAGTATTAATTTACTGTTATTTTTATTTGCATTTGAAAAATATTATACGAAGAAACAAATAAAGCAAGACGGAACAAAGAAATCAAACTTGAAGTAAAATAGTTGTATTTTTTTTTTTTGTACAAAATGTTTATTTTATAACATTACGTTTAACTTTTTATTTTCAATATTATTACTACAAAAACAAGCGTATTTTTATTCCACATTGTATTTCATTTTAATGCGTCATAGCATGTAATAAAAATTTAATGCAAATGTTTGATTTATAGTGCGTTTTTTTTTTTTTTTTTCTTTTTTACCATTATAAATCAACTACTTATTATTTTAAATAGGAAGTTTATTTTCATACGTATATTTATTTATTTATTTATTTATTTATTTATTTATTTCACCAGATTATACATATAAGCATTACAACATTACACAAAATGCAGCATGTAAAATGGTGAAGGGTGCATACAAGGCATTATAAAATACCGCTACACAATTAAGTGGTATGCCACCCTTTACTAATATTAACACAAAATTTAAAATACAACAATGTCATAGTCAATAAATCATATATACAAATTATTTGGTAATTTCCTGTACTACCAAATGTGAAAAAAATGACTCCTTAAATTGAGAAGGGTCACTTATTTTCAAATACCGAGGTAAAGCATTAAAGCTAGTAACAGTCCTATAAACATAACTCTTGACACGAGCTGCAGTTCTAGCTTTAGGAGGAATCAGTCTATGCACACCGAGCTGCCCACGAATCTCCCTCCCTATCATGATATCTTTTGAGATATCAAAATCAGCTTTACCACTCCTACAATTGTTAAAAAATGTTAAGTCTATAAGCTGTAATTGCTGTTGAATAGGTAGAATATTGGATTTTCCAACACTTGGCACATTACTCTTACCATATATGAATTTTAAAGCTCTACGCTGTACAGTCTCAAGCTTATTACAGTTGTTTAAAGTTGTAGGGTGCCACGCTGGAGTGCCATAAGTAATATTTGGCCTAATAAGAGTAAGATAAGCCAATCTCTTTATGCGTGGAGTACACCCCCTTAAATTGAGACTAACAAAGCGTAATAATTTAGAGGCCTTTGCACGCACTGCCTCAGTCTGTCTGTTCCACTTTAAGTCAGAGGAGATTTGCACTCCTAGTAATTTTTCACAATCACAGTACGTTAAAAGCTTGTTATTTATACTATAATTTACCTCCATTTTAGCCCCATTAGTAATATCCATGACTTTACATTTATTTTCATTAAGAGTCATACCATTATTTTGACACCACATTGAAATCGTATCGAGGTCAGATTGCAGGGCAACAATATCTTCCTGCGATTTAATACTACGATACAAGGTGGAGTCATCAGCGTATTGTACGATAGTTGAGGTGACACATTTAGGTAAATCAATCATGTAGATATTAAAAAGCAGAGGACCGAGGACACTACCCTGAATTACACCAGAAGATACATCACATAATTCAGATTTAGCACCTCGATAGACAACACCTTGCGTGCGTCCACAAAGAAAACTCTGGATCCAAGCTAAAACGTTGCCATTTACACCATAATTATTCAGCTTACTTAGTAATCTTTTATGAGGTACTTTATCAAATGCTTTTTTCCAGTCAAGAAAAACAGCATGTATATGAGATCCAGAGTATTTATCTATGTACGCTGACCAATCATCAATTGTATACATGAGCATAGTAACACAAGAACGTCCAGGAAGGAAGCCATGTTGATTAGCAGGAATTAAATTGGACTGCTGAAAATATTGCAGTAAGGCACCATTAATTAGCCGCTCTAATAATTTACCCACAATTGACGTTACGGAAATAGGCCTATAATTATCAAGTTCCTTCCTATCACCAGTTTTGAAAACTGGCGTCACCATGGCTTCCTTCCAATCATCAGGCAACTCACCCAGGGACACTGACCTGTTAAACAACGCACACAATGAGGGGGCTAGAGAACTGGCACACTCATTCAGAACACGACCAGGGATACCGTCAGGCCCCGTAGCCGCATTCTGCTTGACACCACGTAATAACCCCCTCACCTGAGCGTCAGTCACCACAACAGTATCAATGCCCCCTTGTGCAGGTGACCTTTGTCTTGACAGCGGGAAGGATGGACAATCAACATAATTAAAATTATTTTTAAACGAGGCGTTAAATCCAGCACAAATTTTTACTGGATCACTGTCTGAAGTACCATTTAAATTGAAAACAGCATTTATACTACTATTCTGACTAGTAGTATGAATATGTTTCCACAATTTACTTTGTCCATCCTTACCGCTGCCAAGTTTCCACATATAATCCTCTCTAGCCTTTCTCACTTTATATTTCACCATATTGCGAAGAGATAGAAATTTAACATGATTTTTATCATTGCTTTTATTTTGCCTCCATTGTTTAAAAGCACGATCTCTTTTATGCATTAAAGAGATTATACTTTTACTAATCCAGGGATGTGATCTTCTCCCAGTAATTTTACTAGTGGGAATACATTGATTAACACAATTCCAAAAACACGATTTCCAATCCTGCCACACAACGTTAATATTATTATTAGCAAAATTCAGATTTCTTTCAAATTGATTTGAAAAAAGAGAATTTAATTTAAGCCAGTCAGCACGCTTATAATTTAAAGCAGAATTGCGCATTTTTTTATTATCGTTAGGTAAAACTACATTTAATACAGAAATAACAGCATCATGATCACTTACACCTGGGATGACATCAACTGACTGCAACAAATTATCATTGTCACATAAAAATAAATCTAATATACTGGACGTATTATCCGTAGTGCGAGTTGGTGTAACTACATGTTGTTGCAAAGACAAATTATAAAAAGATGTAAGAAAGTCTTCAGCAACACTCCCCTGTGGGCACGGAGGATTGCTGCACCAATCAATCGTTAAATTGAAGTCTCCTGTTAACATACATACATCATATTTATCTTGTATATCAGCAGCTAAGGCTAAAGAATCCAACAACATATTGTTATAACTATCATCACCATTTGGCTTGCGATAAGCAGAGCCAATTAAATATTTAAAGCCCTGAGATTTAAATTCTGCCCAAACTATCTCCGCAGAGAGCTCGAGCTCAGGTAAACGTCTAGGATTTAACTCAGGGAGAATAGCAAGTAGGACACCACCAGCAGCACGTTTATTATTATTATTTACAACACGGTCTTTTCTGAATACAACATATTTGTTAGGCAATACCTGATTATCAGTAATATCAGGATCTAACCACGTCTCATTGATTGCAACAACAGCAGCTTGCGAAGTTTCAATCAAAGCAGTCGTATCAGCCATACGTTTTCTACATTTTAAACTACGTGCATTAAAACTCAAAATTTTAATGTTATTACTCTTGGTGTTAGGTATGGTAGTTTGCGGTATGGGAGAGAGTGGTAGATCAGGAACCAGAGAGGAGTCAAAATATGAGTCAGAGCTACCAGGCAGTTCATATGTACAACGCCAACAATACCAGGCTTCTTTTTTTAATTTAATAACCTCATTATATTTTTTATATTTTAAGTTCAGACATTTAGTGTGATAAAAATCATTGCATTGATTACATTCAAATTTAATTTGATTTTTCCTTCCCATTTTATCACATAAGAGGCAGACAGGTAGAACAGGAACAGGACCAGGAGTGGGGATGATGTCACCACAACATGCCAACATAAGCAAAATAAATTGACATGTTGTTTTGGGTTTAGCACACATACATACAAATGTTCCATTCTTTTTAAGTTTAAAAATAGATTTAAATAAGGCAGAAACAAGGTGAAAATCATTATACGTTCTGTTATTAGAAACTAAACATAATCTAGTTTTTATAGACGTTAATCTATTTGTCATAAAATCTTCTTTAATATTATGTACATTATAGTAACTGGCATCAGGAGTTTGTGCCAATTTGTTTTCATCCCATGCATTTGAAATGAATAATGAAGTATTAACAAAAATCAGAACCAATAAAATACAACTTATATTACAATTCATGGTAGCTATATTTTTTTTTTCAATGATATTATAATATTTATTTAAAAAATAATAATAATTAAAAGACTACAGGAAAAGATATAAATAAAAAGGATATATTTCTTTTCTTCAGGGGTTGGTATGTTGAAGTTCTCGACGGGGCCGACAATTAGGGTGTGGGAAGTAACCAGGTGACCTCCAGGTACACCTGTTCCTTGACGAGTCTGTCCCACGGTGAACGTTGGCCACTATGGGATTTGCCTAACTGGACCCTGGAGTGAAAGGTACCACTTTAGTGACATCCGCATACAAGAAAGTCGGAAGGATCACTTAACCCCTCTACTAGATTTAAACTGCCTAGCTAGCAGTGGCGCTTAAAAAGTTGCATAACCGCCAGGCGCGCAAGTGTACACGGCTGGCGGGCAGGCTTGTGAGCGAGTCTCGGTGGTGCACGCAGCGCGCTGGCGATACACACTCGTCTCCTCTGTCGTGGTCACCTGCTGACTCCCCCTCCTCTCCTGTCTTTCTCTCCTCTGCTCTTTCTTATGCAGCACCAGACGATCAGATTCAAGGTCATTCAAAGAACGACAAATTATGTGAAATATGTCATGAGCATAATAAATATTATATTATTAATACCCAGTCATAATAGAATTTCACACCAATATTGAAAGAAAAGCAGACGCAGTAAATAATTATGAGAAAGACTACTTGGTTGAGAGAGACTATTTACACGATGTAATACATACGATGTAGAGCCAATATGGCTGGCGCACGGAGGAGTTCAGCAGTAGAAAAATCAAAGTTTTTGTGGAAGACGTTCAGAATATTATATCAAACCAAAAATCAGGATGTAGAATGAATCTTCATGCATCTAGTGGTGTGTAATTCTATATTCACTAATCCACAAAACAATGTAAAAACGACGAAAATTGACGAGCTTGAGACAAAGCAGCCTTGACGCGCCGATGGATGCGCGCGCTCTCCAATGTAATTGGACTCTGCATGTAAATGTAATCTGTACTCTGCAATGTAATTTTATGAACTATATATTTAAAAAATATTATATGAAATAGTAAAGTTAAAATATCCAGCAACTTTTATTTTGAATATATGTATATAAAAAAATACTAAAGTTAAACTCAAACATAATTACTGATATCCCAGCTATGTAATATATATTTCTTCGCTTCTAAATACAAGCGTGCAGTAAAAACAGATCTTATCTCACAAGTAGGTCAATCTAAACTCAATTCTATGACTGTAATTACATTTTAAAGTTTATTTATAATTCAATATTACGACTGATTTTTATAGTTGAAATAAGGAAAGAGAAAAATCAAACCATATATCCTATAATAAAAAGTCAACCTAAGAATCATTTTCATTTTCCTTTTTTTTTTTTTTTTTTTTTTTTTTTTTTTTACTTCTAATAAAACTTAACTTTTACCTTGGCTTGGAATGACCCAAGAGATGAAACTTCCAGTAAGAAGTGCACAAGAAGTCTCTCTCTCTCTCTCTCTTTCTCTCTGTCTTCATATATACATATTATATAATATATCAAAAGTTTCCATGAATTCAGTTCTGGATTTTTGGACGTTTGCCCTTTCAAAGTCAACGCTAAACCAAATTAAGTCTAACTCAAAATTGGTTTAAAAGAAGAGGCTTTAATATCACTCTTGATTTCTTTTTGTTAGTTTTTATACTGCCTCGGAATTTTTTTTCCTCAATATAATAAAATAAATAGTCAAAATTGTATAGGTACTGTAAATAATTTAAATTTTTATTTTGAAAAATATTAGATTTGCTTGAGAATATATTTTTTAATTATATATATATAAATTTTTACAACTATTTTGTAAAAATAGCTGGACTTTTAACGATAGAAATTCATCATTATTAGTTAAAATTTCTTTAAAAGCTACAAATTATATTTAAGAGACCCTTGGGATACGTAGTTTTCGTAGTCGTGATGTGTAATGATTTTCTAATGCTGAATTTTAAATGTTTAAAGATTTTCCCCTTTCAACATATCAGTTAAATTTAAACTTTTATTAGGGTTAGAAATTTCTTAGCTAGGGTGAGAATTCTCATGAGAGATGTGAGTTTTTTTTTTTTTTTTTCAAAGGCATCATTACTCTAGCAAAATTTTATGATTTCTTAAATCTAAGGCTTCTGTAATAAGTGAATTTTAAATAAATAATGCACAAAAGTTCTGATAAAAATAAACTGACCGTGTGATAATTTCATGACTATTGTTTTCAATCACAGAACTTAATCTTTTGAAAATATGTTAAATTGTTGATTAAATCAAGTATATTACGACATAAATTTTACTACATCGTGAGAACACGACTTGACATTACATGGAAACATGTTAAACATTGAAACGTTGTTTTAAATTGTTATAATTTAAGATAGAATTTTATTAGTTTCATTGCAATTTATGAAGCTGTATATTTTCACTGAATAATATTTCCAATGATACAAAGAACAAACCTAAAAAGTGTCCACTTCTTTAATCAATAGAAGTCTTGTAAAAGGTGTTTTTAGTAAATAAATAAACAAATTCAAAGCCTAAGTTAGAATTTTTTTTTTCTCGGTGTTATCATTCTTACTGCAGTCTACTGACTTTTCACCTTTTGTTTTGTTGAATTTCTAGGAATTAAGTCACTTTTTTTTTTACCAAAATTGTTTAAATTGATAATAATAACTTTTAATTTGAGTAAGCTACAATAAAAATTTTAAAATGGAGAAAAAAATAACAAGTTATAGCTACTTCACTCCCCCATAAGAAAGCATGTAAAATTAAAATAGAGTAGTCTGCTAGCACTTGGTTAGTATTGTTAGGTTTTTAGTTTGTTTATTAATTCCCTATTATAAACAGTCTTCTATACCACACACTTTTTATTTTAAGAATAATTTCTCCAAACCCTTTCTATATTGGTACCGATAAAAATTTTCTTCTACAAATCAAGATAATCCTAAACATATATATATATATATATATATATATATATATATATATATATATATATATATATATATATATATATTATATATATATATATATATATATATATATAGAAAGTGAAAAGATTTGATATAACTGCTCATGAAATTTAAAGCAACGCACATTTTGAGGATATAAAATAAATGTGTTGAGACTTTGTGTGGTTTACACGTCTTTATGTTAGGGAAGAATAATAATACGACCCTAAGGTAGTACCTGTGAACAAAACGAAAATAGAGGTTTAACTTTATAGCACGCTCTGGTGAAGATGTAACGTATAAGGTACATGGAATTGTGAACATAGTGATTCTACAACTTTAGCTGCTGATTATATCAACACGTAAAACTTTATGTAAAGATGTTTGTATAGGATTTATTAAGTTATTTTATATAATTCAATTTACTTAAGAAACTATATATATATATATATATATATATATATATATATATATATATATATATATATATATATATATATATATATATATATATATATATATACATATATATATATATATATATATATATATATATATATATATATATATATATATATATATATATATATATATATATATATATATAACGAGTATAGGAAATTGACATAATAGCAATTTTAGAGCACTACATTATAAAATTATACTATATGTTTATATATTATTATATACATATATACACATACAATATGTTATTTCTTCTTCTTCTATCCTTTTTAGGTATTTTTAATGAGTAAAGTTATTTTAAAGTACACGAAATAAACAAAGTGTTACAAAATGTTTTAAAACTTATTTTTTAATTGGTAAGAATGTAATAATAATAATTGTGGTGAATAGAAACCAACTACTGTACTGCTAATATACGCTGCTGAATCAGCAGCATTGAATAAACTTTAATAACATGTTACTTGGTTATGCATTTATAACGCTTCTAAGATAATGTTTTGAGAAAGTTTCATATTTTAATAATAATAAATGGAGTTTATTTTGTCCTAATTCTTTTCCCTCTTTTTTTTATGGGTATATAGGGGAGATAAAAAAAAAAACTTAGGACTTTTCTCTCTGACTTCAGAGCAGGAAAAAAGCGTAGAAATACCTTCAAAACGTTTCTCTAAAAATCCCTTTAAGACTTTACGCTCTATATTTTCAATTGTACACTTCATTATACGTTCTAAATATTATATTAAAAATGATTTTGCAGAAAAACAAATCTGAACGTAAAATAAAATGAAATAAAACTTCATTTCCGTAGTCAAAGTATGAGATTGTATATAATAGAAGTTATAATATAGAAGGTTAAAAAGTATGTCATGAAAAATATTATAATAAAATTTATATATTAAACACTTTTGTAGGTAAACGTTAAATTCTAAACACATTATATATATAATTATATTCATAGCTATTTTATTCAAGTTATTAAATGTATTGTAAGTAACCTAATTATTATGCTAATTACTAATATTAAAACATGTATATATAAATGCTTTTTCTTTTCTTAATGTTTAACAAAAAAGCTCAACCCAAAACATACATTTAAAGTGTATGAAATAACACATTTTAAGTGAAGTTATAACAATTTTATATGAAATGTTTTGAATACAAATTACTTTATTTTATATTTTATTAAAGGAAAAAAAAATGTAATCCAAAAAATTAGCTTTTCTACTTTAGAATAAATTACTTTACTATACAACGTGTGACTGTGTAATTTTTTCTTACAGTAAATTTTATAATACATATACAAGTCTTATATACATACATATACATAACAACATGATGAAAACTTATTCAAAACATGTAAATTTCTTTTTGTATGTGAAGATTTTTTTATATAATTTTTTAAAGAGATTCTTCTCTTATCATTATCATCTCTCTCTCTCTCTCTCTCTCTCTCTCTCTCTCTCTTATAAAATATGATATTCCGTTGTAAAAAAAATATATCAAGTGAGTTGTGGTTAAATATATACTAAGAGAGAGAGAGAGAGAGAGAGAGAGAGAGAGAGAGAGAGAGAGAGAGAGAGAGAAGAGTTAGTTTAGTTCAAGGGTGTGGCCGGTAGGTGGATCGATAGGTCACGGTTTTGCACATATATACACGTATATAATACAAGAGTAATACATAACACGACAAACACACACAGGAACTTTTTTTTTATGTTTTTATTATTGTTTTATTCATTGACAGCACTTTTTTATTTAATAAATTTTTGTTACTTTTTCGAAAGCTGGAAATCTATACACGCAGGAAAATAAAAAAAAAATTCAAACAACAATATTGTATATTTTTAAACTTATACACGTATTCACATTAAATTACGCTTCCTATTTTAACTTGCAGTTTTAATGGAATGTACCTAATTCATGGGAAAAAATACTCATAATATATTATATATATAATATAATAATATATATTCTGAGTATGTGTTCTGAGGAAGGAGACAGACAGTATGTATCATTTTTGATATATAGTCTCCGAAAACGTTAAACATTGTGTGTAAATAACATAGCTATGTAATTTTAAAAAAGACTGTGAATTGAGTGTTTTTATAATTATGTACAAAGTGACTATTATTTTTTCATTGTTATTTAAAATAGTGATAGCAGCGAGTGTAAAGCCCAGTGTCTTCACAGAAGGTAAGACAATAATTCTATTTCACCGAGAAAATTTCTTATCATATATATATATATATATATTATATATATATATATATATATATATAAACATCAAAGCTTTCATAAAGTATAAACATAAAAAGTGCGTATTAGCACATATAAATATAGCAGATTTTTTTTGGTATTGTTTAAAGAAAAAAGAAAAAAAGAAAAGAAAGAAAAGGGTAAATGCTTTTCAGAGTTCACGCGTAGCTGGTAGTGTTTTTGTCGATTCTTGTAGAAAGCTATAGAGTGTTGCTCAGTTGAATAGGAATATAAAATTGTTTATACATATGTATATATAATCTTAAAGGAACAATTACGTAATATACCAAAATGACTTTTTTTTTAAGTAGGAAAATGAAACTACAAAAATTACTCACGTTTCCTTCAAATGTTCACAATTGTGGCAAATATTTGTTAAATTATTTATTATTTTTTATTTTATTTAATATTATTATTTTATTCTTTAATTTTTTATATATGATAGGGCGAATCAAAATTTATTAATAGGATAAAAGTAAAAACTGTTTTAATTAATATTTAATAATATAATGATATATTAATGATTAAATATCCATAATTTACTTGTTTTTCTCCTTCTTTCTACCAACTAATTCAAAGTAAAAGACTGAAAACCTAATTATAAAACATAATAAATAGCATAATTGTAAAGATAAATAATTAATATAAGTTTTCAACATATGTTATATCAAGTATAATATTACATTGTAAAATAATAATAATAAATGTTAGAAATGTTGTTCACTGAAGTTAAGAAGCATTGTAAAGTGTTAATCCCCGGTATTTATGCAACCAGACTTCTTTACTTGCATTACAAGTTGTATTTACTGAGAAGCGTATAATCTAGGCCAACAAGCATGCTGTTAACTGACTTAAAAAGTACGTTACATAAGTTATTATGATAGCTGTTCACAACAATTCAAATCATTGAAATTTATTCTACGATAATGTTATAGATATTCATGTTTAAGGCTTTCAATTATTATTTAAAAAAAATATTGAGTAATTAAAGAGAAAAACAATTACTCAATTTTGTCAAAATCGTTGTTTTATTTATTTTAAATACTGTATTACTATCTCAATAAAAAACATTGCATTCCGTACTTGCATTCTCCTTTAAGAATAATAATAATAATAAAGAAGAAAAAGAAGTTTTTTTTAAAAATACATAATCCAATCAAGGCATAGCGTCATCGGTCGGTTCATATATATTTTTTTAATGTCATCACATTATATTACGTGTTACGTAAAAACAACAACAACAAAAACAATATAAACTGATAAAATAAAGTATTGATTTTTTTTCTACATATAATTTCAAAATATCATTTCATTAATTTTATACTTGCTCACAACAGACAGTTTGCATGGGATTTATATTACTTAATAAAATACGCAATAATATAATACTATAATGTAATAGTATAATGTAATGTATACATAGTATACATCATCTAAATTCTAAGTGAGGTTGATTTCAATTGTGATAAAAAAGCAACTATACTCCATACTTTCAAAATTATATTATATTTTTAAAAAATATTGAAATATTTATTTTAAAGTTTTATTTCCAAAATAAATTATAACAACACAACAACATAATAAATATGTAAGAAGAAAAACAACAACTAAATATTTACTACCTAGTCACATAGTTTCTGCGAAGATCATAAAACAAAACACGTTATACATGGTAGCAGGTGCGAGTTTATTTACAGTATCTTTTTCACATATGAATCATTTTTTTCAGCACATCATATCTATTTCATTCAATAACAGTTGGAATAAATCGTCTTACCTCTTTGTATTTTTTTTCCGATCATCAATTGTTGCTATGAGTTTTTTTTATTTTTTTTATTTTTTTTTATTCTGGTAAAAAGTCACAGTGAGATAAAAGGCAAAGACGTGCGGAGTGAAGTGGCTTGTTTTCACTTCATTCCAAAACTTTACTTTCCAGCTCAACCCAATGTCCCCCTCACCCCTTACCCAAACAAACAGAAAGACAGATTTTCACCAAAAACCAAAACTACTTTCATTTTACAATGAAGAATAGAGAGAGGTTTTTATTAAGCTAGCGTAAGACGTGAACAACTTTTTAAAATAAAGTGGAACGAAAATGAATTTTTCTTCTTTGTTGTTATCAAGACTTTTTTTTTTTTTTTTTTTTTTTTGTCATAAATGTTTGTGATGTTTTGTTATCTCCCACATAGAGCTTAATTTTTTAATAAAAAGATCTGACAAAAATATGTTGATATTGATGGACAACTTTTGCTTTGGCTGTTTTTAATTATTAGGAGAGGAGAATACAATGCTATTAATCAATACTTAATGATTCTGAATAAGCCGTCATGTCCTTCATAGCAGAGAGAGAGAGAGAAAGAGAGAGAGAGAGAGAGAGAGAGAGGTTATTTTATACTATTACATTTAAGGCGGGAAATCCGGTACTACGGGATTTGACTAAAAAGTTGTAAAGAAAGAAAAACCTGAAATTTTGCACTATGATACCTTAGGATAAGGTATCTTCAAAAATGTAAAAATTTTGGGGCGTCACCATACCAGATTTTAAATTAGGATTTTTTTTTGAAATTTTAGTACCATAACAGCCCCTGTTAACGTCATAATTTATTTTCTATATTATCTGATGGTCATGGTTTCTGAAAAATTTATCATAGATAGCTGTTACTATTAACTTTTAAATGTTATCAAAAAGTTTGCAAGTTTTCTTTTTATATTTTGAGATTCAAGCCATCTGAATACAATCCTTAAAAAATATACCTTATGCTATGTTAAATGTGAAATCTAAGAAATAAAATTAAATATATAATTTCTTCTTTTGTATTATATTGATATATAATTTTAGTGGCAGTTTGCTACAAAAAGCTTTTAAGTTCTTTACAATATTAAAAAAATAAAAAACAAAGTGATTTTCTTGCTGTGCAATATATTTAATGTGCAATAACTTGGTTGCATGGAATCTCCTCTTAAAACCATTAAATTATTATGAAATAAATTTTATTTTGCTGTTCAAAAAGTGTTTCATGTATTAAGAGACCTGTAGATGTTAAAAATAATTGTTCGTTTTTTTTTATTTATTATTATTTTTATAAAAGACGTTATAAAGAAAATATGTAACTGTAACAATAAACTATAACCTTTTGCTCTCTCTCTCTCTCTCTCTCTCTCTCTTCCTCTATCTTTATCTCTTTCTTTCTTCCTCGCTCTCTCTAAGGTATATTTTTAAAAAAATTACACAAGAAATAGAGTTGCTACCTCCTATAAAAACACTAGAGTGTAATAGTAGACATTGTTAAATTGCATTATTTATATGAAATTGTTTATTCGTATCTTGTTTGTAGTTTAAAATATTGAACACTCTTTCTTGTTGCTACAAAAAGAATGACAAATTTATTTTGTCATATATTTTTACTTAACATTTGACATTATGTTTTTTTTTTTTTTTTTTTTTTCCTGTAATTTTATAAACAAAGCAACTTTTGTTTTTAGATATATTATTTCAAAATAACAAGCATGAATTTTCATGAAATTTCAAATATGTTTTCTAAAAAAAAAAATTTATATTATTTATAAAAGTTGAAAACATTATTATTTCTGCTTGTTTATTTTTTTTAACAATAAATTGATGTAATAATAAATCAAAAGCAAGTCAAAAGAATTTGTAAATAAATATCTTTGAGGTACTTAATTTTTTTTATATAAATAATCAAACCTTAACCTCAATTTGAAATGAGAAGATATACACGTGTCGTTTCAATTGTTTAACTTAAAAATAAATCAATTTCTATTGAAAACAACTTAATTGAAGAAGAAAAAAAGTAATTGTTTTTTAGTTTTAATTTTCCATGTCTTTTTCAGCGTAAGTTATTTCAGTTACGTAAAATTTGCCTTAAATTTTTATATTTATAACTACCTGGGAGTCACAACCAAAAAGTAAACAAATAATAAAAATGTAGCTCTAAATTATGTTTTTATTATTCATAAAATTATAAAAATAGCAACACAATTTCTCTTTTCAATAAAAATACAATTTTAATAAATTTAATAGATATTATGATAAAGTATTTCATTTATAATATAATAAATTTTAAATTATGTATGCATGATGAGTTACGATGTGTTACGATCATGTTAAAATGAGATGATGAGATATATGTAAACATGTCACAATTTATTTATTACGATCTTTCACCGATGTATTCAATTTTGAATACCTCTTTTTTTTAATATATACAAGATGGTAAAAAAAGATCAAAATTAATTGTTCAATAAATTTACATTTTTATGATAAAATGTTTAAATTGTATTTAAAAAAAATTACTCACCTTTTTGTTATTTTTCATCCACGATTATTAAATTTCAAATGTTTTTATTTTTGTATTAAATCTAGTTACTTAATTATTATTATATTATCAAGATGAGTCAAAACATGTTAAAAGTGATTGACAATTATGCTAATAAACGAAATATGTGCAAACAAATTATCAATCTTCACTGCTTTCAGATCAGATATCGATTTTTTTTTGTAGAAATTTGTTGAGATCAATCACTAGGTCAATGAGGTATGTTTTTATTTCACCCAGAGAGAGAGAGAGAGAGAGAGAGAGAGAGAGAGAGAGAGAGAGAGACCGTTATTAAATGTACTGTTCATTTTATTTATGTAAACTATCGAGACTACGTTAGCTTTTGAATAATTTTTTTCTATTTAATTTAGTTTTGTTGACATCTATAAAAAGTACCCATATATTTTTTTTATATATATAAAGTTATCAAGTTTTAATCAATTAGTTAATTAATTTACTTTTGCAATTTTTTGTCAACATAAATTAATGTTAAAATAAAGAAATATTTTAAATTTAATTAGCATAATAATATAATATATCAGTCGTAAAATAACATGAAATTTATTAGTAGTAAAGTTATTTGTATATTATAATAATGTAATGTCATAGTAGTATTTAATGTTTATAATATAGAAATTCTCATTAAGTATTCTATATTATGTGTAGAGATCAAGACAACAATGTGGAAAATTCACTTACAGGCATGTAGGATAAAATTTATGCATATTTTACACTTGAATAGAGCTTTTATCAAGTACATCATGTAAACATGCCTTTATAGTACACTGTACTCTACGTACTACGTTTATATGAATATATAGGCTATCATCATATTTGATTTAATGATCATTAATATAAACTTAGTGAAGTATACAAAATCCAATCTATGGTAAAGACTTATGAAGTACTTTATGTAAAAGAGACAGTTCTGGTCATTCATAAATGATTTTATCATCCTTTCAAACTAAATGGTTATACTGTATAATATGTATATATATATATATATATATATATATATATATATATATATATATATATATATATATATATATATATATATACACATATTATTATTTTTCATATAAAAGACATAAAATATAAAGTTCTATAAGCACTAAAGCACCTGTGTACTACGCCTTACATACATATTGTAAAGTAAACACTTTTATTATTATACTTTTAGTTTTAATCCTTTTTGTAATTTATAAATTATCATACACTATGAGTGTACTTTGTAAACATATTTAAAAGTAATGGTTTTTATAAAATATATAACAGTATCCTTAATCTTATAGTTATTACATGAAAGTAATTATTTATATTTAATATAAATAGTTTTTTGTTGACAGAATTGTATAGTATGTACTGTATTTTAAAAAAACTTTCATATGTATATATATATATATATATATATATATATATATATATATAGTACGTTATATCCACTACAGAATTTGCTTAAAAATTTGGTCCTCTGGTAAAAGAGACTTTATAAAGTTTTCTAAAAGATTTTAATTTCTTTTGATAAATTATTAATTAAACCCTTTTTTTTTTCTTAAAAAAGTTTTTGACTTAATTAGTTAGTATTTAAAATTTATAATAATTAGAAATTCTCTCATTTATATATTAAATTTTCTTTTCAAAACTAAAATAGAAACAGATTATAATTTAATTTAGATTGATTATAGAAAGGAAACACTTTAAATAATGCAAATAAAATAGAATTGATAAAAGTTGATAAAATCTACTTCACTGGAATAACCTTTACTTTAATGGTACTTAACTTCAAGTATTGAAATAGATACGTATAGCTATACAGAATAGCTTCTATAGCTTCTACAATATGAACTGAACAGTGTATCTAATATTGATGAACAGTTAAGTACGTACATATTATATGTCTACTTCTCTATTTAGTAAGCTTGTTAATAATTCAGGAATACTTTACAAGGAAAACATGTTAAACTACCACGAAATACTAGATTATTATTTTTATTTTTATTTTTTAACATAATATTGCAACTGTATTTATATAAAGCACCAGTATACAATTTTCAATATATATATATATATATATATATATATATATATATATATATATATATATATATATATATAAACAGTCTTGGGTTCGATACTTAACATTTCTAAAACGATACTATATTCTAGCATCACACTATAACGATAACGTTACTTTTAAAATGTCACCCAGGATAACGATACTATAACGATAGTTGTTCGATAACGATAACTGTAAATCATAGTGCAAAGTTTTTATTGAAAGAAAATATTTCATGACTGTACTATACCTACAATGATTACCCGGATAATTTATTATACTTTTTAAATTTTTGGTGATATTTTCGTATTTTTTGTGCACTTTTCTTACTTTTGTGTATATTTTGTCTTATTTTTGGAGCAAAAAGTGTCGTTATTGATGTTGCGATGCTAATATTGTCAATTTTTGTTATTCTATAACGATAAAACTGTTATACAACTGTTAATCTATAACGCATCTGTAACAAAATATATTTAAAGTTATATTATCGTTATCGTGTTATCGTATTTACGATAATCGAACCCAAGACTGCATATAAATTTTTGAATATTTTATCAAGTGTTTTTTTCTTTTAAACTTTATTAATACAGTTTACATTTAAAATTATTTAAAAGTAATATTTTTTTTCCCTAGCTGTTAAAAATTTTCTTTGAAACTTAGCTAATTTTATACAATTTCAAATATTTAAACCTACTTAGTGATAAGGTAAAGTAAGGGGAAAAAGTAAGTTTTAAACTCTTAAAGAGAAATAATAATAATAGAAGAAAAAAAAGATGGTTGAAAAAAAAAAGTGTGACATAAAGTTTCGTATCTTATACTATCTTGCAGATATAACGTTTTTGGTTATTCAAATATTTTTCCTTGAAAATGCTGACGTTTTAACTAAAACTTTTGCACACCATATAGAAGTTGCAATTTTGAAAATTTTCGAGCTGTAGTAACTGATCAATAAAATTTATACTTAAAAAAAAAAAAAAAAAAAAAAAAAAAAAACTTTGTGAAATGTTTTTCCTTGTTAAGTTGAATATTGTCGGAGTTTTTTTATTTTATTATTTTTTTTAATATAACTTTTTGGATCTTTTCTTGTCTTGCCTAATTCTAAGGAAAAGTAGCACAAAGTTTTCCAAAAACGGCTTACAATTGCCTCAATCTGGCCTTTTGTTTTATCATTTCTATATAACTTCCACGAAGATTTTCTATTCTTATTTTATCTTTTTAAGTAATGTTGACTGTATTCTAATCAAAGATGGACTCAATATAGAACTTTTATTATTATTCTACAGATATATTTAAATAAGTAAATATTTTGAATAATTAGAATAGAATACCAATGTTCGTTAAATTAAAAAAAAGAGTCATAAATACACCGGTTACGCAAACATCCAAATTATCTACGTATATTTTATAGTAATTGACTATAATGTAATAATGGCAAAATATTAATTATTAATATTATTTTTGGTAGAGTTATTATTAATTGAAGATAGATTTCATCTCAATTTATCAAAATTCTTTCATTGCAACAGTTTCAAATTTGTCAAGTAAATTTTATTTGCATATTACCATAACATGAAAAGTATTTCACTATAAATCACAGTCATAAAGTAAAATATGACAATGTTATGACTCTTTTTTGAAGTCAAAAATGTTGTACGATTAATCATAATTTATTTTGTTATGTGAAGCACAGAATGTTTGCGTGCTTGAGAGAAACAGCAAGCAAACGGGTGAGCAAGCAAGCGAACGAGTGAGGGCGGATCTTGCAGTAGAACATGTTTATTTCTCAAAGTGAGAATGTTATCTAAGTTTCAACACTAAACTGCTTTGTAAAATATAGCACAAAAATAAACCATCTGGGGTATGCTTTAGCACTAAAATTAAACTTTAGACTTAAGGATAATATTGTGAATTAATATCATATTTTGTATTTTATCATTATACTATTATTAATAATATATATTTTTATTATTAATTTACACACACACACACACACACACACACACACACACACACACACACACACACACACACACACACACACACACACACACACACACACACACACACACACACACACACACACACACACACACACACACACACACACACACACACACACACACACACACACACACACACACACACACACACACACACACACACACACACAAATGTTGTTTTCTATGTGTTAATTTTAATATCTATAGTTTTGCATTAAAGGTCCAGCTTGTTGCATACCTTTCAGGATACTAACTGTAGCTTAAAGTATTATTCACATGACGAGTAAATTTGACGCGCGTCGACGGATAAACAAATTTGCAACAATGTAAACAAATACAGCCGTTTACATGTTATTTTCAAAAACAATGTGACGGCTTCATTTGTTTACATTGTTCCAATTTTTGTTTATCCGTCGACGCGCGTCAAATTTACGCATCATGTGAATAATACTTGTGAGGTGTAGAACACGTTGAATAACAAACTTGTATAATATCCTAACATACCTAAATATCAACTTGGACGGAATCATTGATTTTTAATTTATTTTCCATTCACGAAATAGCAGATGCGGTTTTATGAAATCACAGTTCACTTGTTTCCGCGTGCTTAGACCAGTTAAGCTGTGACGTCATAAAATCGCACCTGCAATTTCGTGAATGTAAAATAAATTAGAAATCAATGACTCCAGCTAAATCAACGTTGATATTTAGGTATGTTATGATATTAGACAAGTTTTTTGTTCAAGGTGTTGTACGCCTTTAGGGTGTGTCAAATACTACTTATGCTACCGTGCTCTAAAATAAAACTACTAAATTAATAAAGCACAAACTACAACATTACTTCAGTAATAAAAATATTTACATAAAAAAACTATTTATTGTTTATTATAATAAATACGCTCATTTGACTGCTTTCTTTTTGTAAATAAAGCCTAGAGCACGTTACACAAAAACTCACGAAACCATTTTTTATATTACATTACGCTTTATACTGAGGTAAGAAAATCAAATTAAAAAATAATTTGATAATAACAATAAAAATAAGCTTTTTAATACTTTTATGTACAAAATATATATTATCTACGCAATGTTTTTATTTTTTGTTTATTTTTGTAATAATTATCTTCTAATTAAAATATAACTTTTCATTACATTACAAACTAAATTTAAATATTTAAAAGATTAAAAAACAAAAGAAATAAATTACTGTAGTTACGTGATATATAAATTATAACTCGGCTAATGTAAACATTAAGTTAAATTTGGGGCACAAAACTTGCATGAAAAATAAATATTTATTTATAACTATATCGTTTTAAAGTAATAATAACGATTACTAAAAACAAAACATATTTTATTTTTAGTTTTATCGCAATTTTTTTTATAAGTAAAAAATGTTATGTTTATATTTTTTAAATCAAATTACATTTCATGATTTATTTAAATAAAAATATACGTATTTTAATTATGTGACGCAATAAAAAACAAACGTGAACTTGCAAGTGGATATCAAGAAGTCAAGTATCATGCTAGGTCAACTTCTCTCTTCTTACGGTGGTGGAGCTATTGTGCACACCTTTGTAATCGAACTTATAAACGTCAAGTGTGGTGTGAAGTTGAGAACACTTTTTACATGCGAATTGTTCACTTTCGTCGTACTTAAAAAAAAGAAAAGAAAGATTTATATCGATGTTTTCCAAATTAAGTTTATAATTAAAGCAGATTTGAATAATTTCATTTTATAACAGCTAATTTAACTTACAAAAATATGATCGTATTTAAACTATAATAAGTGAGGAAGATATAGATAACATGGTGATAAAAACGTCGATTTTTGTACATATCGCAAACCCTCGACATTTCTCTCATGTTGAGAGATATTAAGTAAGAAGGACCACTCGAAACATCCTTCTCTATTTTTCTTCTCTCTCTCTCTCTCTCTCTCTCTCTCTCTCTCTCTCTCTCTCTCTCTCTCTCTCTCTCTCTTTCTCTCTATGTTACACGTTTTCGTCTTCAACGCGGTTTTTTCAGCTTGGTTATTCTCCACCCGACTGTTTCCTTTGATAAAGAAATACTCTAGTTCTCTCTCCCTCTCTCTTTCTTTCTCTGGAGCCAATTTTTTCCCCGTTCGTCTTTTTTTTATATTCTTTTTCATTTTGTTACGATCTCGATATAAAAACTTCTCTTCCATCCAATATTGTATATTGACATATATTTTTCCCTCTATATATTTTTCTTCTGTGTCACTCACAAGGAAATCATGTATGGAGGTCAAATTTGAAATATTTTTCATACAAAAACTGAACGTATTAAATAATTTTCTTCTTAAATACAATTCTTGTTGAAAATTCAAAAAATAAATATATGAATCTATATTTATCTGAACTTACTGCAATTTCCTCAGAGAAGATTTTGCAGAAAAAAAATTCTTCTCTTTAGTGTTTAAACATTAACTTTGGATATTTTTTAGTACTATTACTACTATACTTGTTGCCAAAGAAATAATTTATACTTGCAAGATTTTTTTTATATAAAAATTTATCATAACAAACTAGTTTTTATATCACTTTTAAAGTCTAAATTAAAAATCTGAATAAATATATATGAGATGTTAAATTGAAGTTATTTTAATAGTGAATTGCTTTAAATGTTGCTAATTAAGGGGGTAGGTGACCGACTGATATCTCGCAAACTAGACGGTCGCGAATTATAATATAAACTCAAAATAAAGAAGAAATGGTACTTAAAAGTTTATTTACGTCAAACATGTAAAAACACGATCAAATATTTAAGTTATTCCACTTATTCCACTTTAAAGATAACATGTAAATGTGGAAACTCAATTTTAAGCGGCAAATTTTAGTCAAATTATAAATTTTTTTAAATTAAAAATATTATTAAAACTTTTTTCAGAACAAACAAATATATTTTAAATTTACTCGATTTTATTTGTAAATTATTAATGTTTGCTTTGATGGAAATAAATAATGTACAAAAAATTATTATGAAAATATAGCTTTTCTTTTAGCAATTTCCGGTCCAAGTCGGTCACGTTCTACGTTAAATGAACAATGATAGAAACCTGGAAGCTTGCTATAATATATTCTTTTAAATCACACTAATGCTTATACTTCACTGGTATAATAAGAATTCTTGGGACAACATCTGTAAGCTTAATACACAAACTGCAAGGTGTCTTTGCTTTCACATCGATAATAATGTCACTTACAATAATTTCCATTTGATTGATTTTCATATTTCATTATAATCCTTAGAATGTTTGTAAATTGAATTGAAAAGAGATTAAGTAAACTGAAGTCATGGAAACTTTAGATTAGAAATAATAATCAATTGAAAACGTTTCATTCAAATAGATTTTTTTTTTAAAGGAAAATGTTATTTTTTCCATTTCATTTTATAAAAATTTATTTTTTATATAGAAAGTAGTTTAAAATATTCAATTAAAAAAAGGAGAATATAATATGAATTTTTATGTTATATGATGATTTTCTCATTTTCATAATCCAATTATAAGCAGTGATGCAACTACGTACATAATATTGTTGTATTTGACATTTTATTTATATTCTCGGGATTTAATTTTATTATTTAAATTGACCTACTTTCTTTAGAGTATCTGTAATTAATACTTAGAATTATAATTATATAAAAAAATGATCAAAAACTTAATGACATTTTCCCCTTCTTACAAGGTAGATTGTTATAGTACTCTACTTTGTTGTATTTCAATTTTTCTTAGCATTTAATATTCTAATAATTACAATTTTATTTTGTCACAAAAATATAATTTTTTAAAAATATTTTAGAGTAGAGAACAAACATTTTTACGGAACAAACTTTGAAGTGCTTCCGTTGTATGTAGTTTAATTAAATTAACATTTCTTATTGATAAGTATTTATTAGTACAATAAAATAGTAACATATCAATACACTAACTTTTTAAGAAAAAAATTCAGGTTCATTGTTAATTAAATAAAAAAGAAGCATTAGCAAACCTATCTCTCTCTCTCTCTCTCTCTCTCTCTCTCTCTCTCTCTCTCTCTCTCTCTCTCTCTCTCTCTCTCTCTCTCTCTCTCTCTCTCTCTCTCTCTGTTTCTCTATCTGTTTCTTTCTTTTTAAAAAAGATACGAAAAGATTAAATTGTAAAAAATGCTTTTTATTTCATCTATATAGCAAATGTTTCCCTGAAGTGCAGACATTTGAGAGTTTTTTATTGTAAAAAGATAAATGATAGTACAAACAATGAAAGAGAGAGAGAGAGAGAGAGAGAGAGACCGATTGCAATTTTACTGTGCAGTTTTCCCTGGGGCTAAGGTCACGTGACACTGATACACGTGGCATATGACCTAGCTAGTACCAGTATAAGATGATATTCTTAAGAATTGTACTTTAAACTTATGTTTTAAAAACAGGTTAATAGATGTGTATAACTGTAATATATGAAGAAAAGTTAGATTAAATTTTTGTGCTCGTATGTAAAAGAAACTTTTCATCTTCTCTTCACAACTAATGTATAATATATTGTGTAATTTGTGGAAAGTAGTATAGAAATAATTTTCTTTACAAGGACAAAAATAAAGGGTAAAAATTAGTTAAGTTAGATGTAAAGTATGTTAACAATAACTTAATGTTATATTCATAGCGGCGTAGTTTAATTAACAAGTTCTGATGATTCTTGAAATATTAAAACTAAAACTGAAATACTTCAAATATAAGATACAATGCAACAAAATTAAAATTATAAAAGTAAAATTGTACTAGAATTAATTTTAAAGACAAAGAATTTATTCATAAAAAAAAATTAAACTTGCATGAAAATCTAAAGGAAATTCTTTTGTTCCTAATGAAAATTTTCCTTTCTCTTTTCTACCCGGAACTTGAGTTTGTTTATAATTCCGAGTAGATGTATAACTTGTGTTAAGTAAGAGTGTGATAAATTATTTTTTAATGTTTGTAACATAATTTATTTTACCATATTCTGTGTAATTTATTAAATTTTTACTTGAGTTTTGTTTGCATTTTGTAATAAATGTCTACTTGAAAGTTAGCAACATCTTTCATTTTTCTTTCTCCATATATATTTTAATTTTCTCACAAAGTATATAAAATACTTGAACAGTAATAACAGTAATTATACTATACTTAATTACGATAAACATGTGTCTCTATTAATTTATATACATTTCAATTTTATATAAATATATTTTTATATATATCAATTTTGAAATGATGCCAAAAAATGCAAAAAGGCTGCTCCAATGTTAAAAATTTGAACAGTGTGTATATGAGAGTGCGAGAGAGCAAATGCGGCGACATAAAGGCGTGCCAACAGATACTACAATATCACCCAACCAGTATAATTAATTGTACACTTTTGTGGAAGCAAAGGAAGAAGGGAGGGAGGGCGAGGAAGCGTGGGACCCGCACAATTTGTTATAATTTATCATCTTTCTCTCTCTCTCTCTCTCTCTCTCTCTCTCTATGTACTGTACAAATCTAAGCTGTCATATTACACCACTATTTTACATGACAATTGTGGAATTATATATATATATATATATATATATATATATATATATATATATATATATATATATATATATATATATATATATATATATATATATATATATATAATAAACACTGATTTATCTTTCAATCTTAACAAAAGTACAATGTATTAACAAAGAAATTTATACTTCAAAGTTGTTGAAAAAAATATATTAAAAAGAATTGCAAAGAGAGAAACAAAATGCTTTAAGTAAAATTGTATTCTCTTCGACATGTTTAATTTATTTTTTGTGTAAAAAAAATTCATTTCGATTATATTTCACAGTATGTATTGAAAGATAAAGATATTAACAAAAAAAATCACTGAGAATTAGATTTATTATGCAAAAATCGATATACTCCATGTGCTCTTATTTATATATATATATATATATATATATATATGGGACAAAATACCCATCAAATAGTTTTTTAATGTTAAAACGACGTTATCTTGATTGCAAAACTAAACTAAAAGTGACGTAAAACGTGCATGTTATCTTTGCAAATATCAATCGATCAATTTCATATTTGAAGTACGTTAAGTCAAGTTTTATTACTTTCCATTTCATGACGTTGTAACGGTCTTTTTTTTTTTTTTTTTCTTTTTTTTTTCTTTTTTTTTTTTATAATAAAAATAATAATGAATAATGAATATCAATGTCAATATTGTGAATAAATTTACGTTCTCTTTGAATTTACGTTTTTATATAGAAAACTTATTTCCATAAAAATATACAAATAAAAATTAAACGAAATAGAAAATATTTTGAATAAGTACTCAAATTTCAAACACTGTTAAAAATGTTCTTTCGTGGTAGATTAAGTTTACTATACGAAATATCGTGCTATTTAATATAAAACACAATAAAAAAAATGCATTACTTTAGTTACGAATACTAACTTATTTAAGATATACACACTTTTAAGTTGTAATGAGCAGCTAAATGAATGCATTTTAGCGAAATATTAACAATAGCTTAAAAAAAACTTAAAACATCTTAAAACAACTTAAATTAGCTATTTTTAATAACTTACTAAAATGCATTATGTTAGTATTCGTAACTAAAGTAATGCACCCTCTTTTAGAATTCAAAATTGATTTATTGAGTTAATAAGTATATACTCGCACTAAAAAAATAAATAATTCACTTCTCTATAACAACAACAACATGATAGTAACTAGGAGAGTAAGTTATCAGAGAACATAGGGAACTGTTTAATCATACACGAATAATCTTGCTTACCCCCTTTCTTTCTAATACAGAATTAATTTGATATAATTTCATTTAATTATATTTGTGACATGATATAAATACATAAGAATAAAATCATATGAGAATATTTTTGATTCATTAATATATCATAATCTATTCAAACAAATTTAGCTGTTCACACGCAATTAACCTATTTAAAAACATACACACACACACACACAACCACGTTATACGTTTTATGTGAAAATTCAATATTTTTCAATATGATACAGCAAAATAAAAGGTCACAGGTAACATTTTGTATTTTACTTTATATATTATTACTTTTGTTCTAAAAGTCAGAAGAGATGTAGCTTAACAAATTGATTCCATGAAAAATATATCATTTTTTTTAAACTACCAAAATACTTCTTTTTTTACGTTAACTTTCCGTTATAATTTATTGTTTAAGTTACAAATTTTAGAGACAAAAAATGTTTGTACATAACGTTGCACATGGTTATCATTTTTAAGATTTGAATTAATTTTACTCCAATTTGATATATTTTATAATAATTATACATAATTTGACTTAAAAGTATATCAATTTTAATAAAGTCATAGTATGAATCTAATATTAGAAAAAGTAGCGTAAAGTTAAAAAATAATAATAAATAAATAATAAATGCTTTCATTATTTAAGTATTTAAAATTAAAAATAAAATATAAAAAGTTTTTGCTATATATGAATAATTTAAATAACACAACATTTCAAACTCTGTAACAGAGTATGATAAAAATTTAGATTTAAAAATGAAATTTTCACACTGATTGACAGTAAAAATGAATTAACCTCCCTCCGGTTTTATAATTTCATTTTGTAGTTTTGGATTAAAAAATAACAACGTTAGTCATGTTTTTTTAACGGTTTTTGATTACATTATTTTATCATTACTTCTGCTATAAGTTTTTATAATATGTAACAAATATTCGCTTAAAACTTTTAATTAAAAAGAAAAAAAATTTGAAACATAAGAAATAATTTTATTTTTGTTTACAAGAAACTTGGCTACTAAATTGCAGCTATTTAAGACATTGCTAACATTGTTTTAAATTAATAAATTACTTTTTACTTGGCTTACAAAACTTTTATATTTGACTTTTAAAAAATCGTGAAGAAGAGAAAGAAAAGTGAAGTGCTTTTAAATTTTGTTAGGGAGAGCATTAGGAGCTAACTCCACATGTGTGTTTACGTTTAAAGTTGAAATACAGATATGCATTTGCCAAAACATTTGCTAAAAATTTAGTACAGTAAAGTTTCACAGCATTATTATAGAATCTATTGTTAAAATAATAATAATAAATAGAAGCGAGCTAAATAAAGAAACTTATTTTAAGCTGTCTATTGTTACTTTTATGTTGAGTTCCTAGAAGGATTAGCTTAGTCATACATTTTTTTTTTTGCAGATATAATTTTAATTAGTTCTCTGTGAATCAATAAATTAATAAGATTAAAAAATTCCATGAAAATATGTTAAGATTGCATTTAAAATTGGATTATTTTATTATTCTGTTAACTAATAAAAATTTTATTGTCATTTATTTTTTCTTGGCATATGAAATAAAAGTTTTTTTTTAAAGTATTTTTCAGTAATAATTTTTTTATTATTAGGTAGAAACAGTGGTAAAAATATTGCCTTTTTATTGTGGCACCGATAGTAAACTATAGCTCTCTGATTGGTTAGAGGGAACCCACTAGCCAATCATAGAGCTATTTTACTATTGCTGTCACAATAAAACGCGATATTTTTACCACTACTTTTCACATAATATAGTGTAACTTTGCACTGTTTACCCTTATTATGCAATAAGAAGTGCAGCCCTGCAAGACTTACACGTGTTGATGTACTGTGCTTGACTAAGCACGCACATATACGATTATTAACAACGATTATTTTATATAATCATAAAAAGTATGTAACGTCAACAACAACAACAACAACAACAACAACAACAACAACAACAACAACAACAACAACAACAACAACAACAACAACAACAACAATAACAACAACAACAACAACAACAACAACAACAACAACAAATGTTTCATGCACGGAAAACATAAATTTAAGAAATTATTCAGATACATAGATGTAACTGTTCAGTACAAACCAATAACTTGGTTGAAAAATGTTAAAAACCGTAAAAGCGTTAGTATAAACTTAATTTGTTCAGTGGTAAATAGTTAGCTCATTCGAACTTAAAATACTTTTTATACAGTATATCTAACAAATTTAATAAAAAAAGACTAAATAGTAGCTCTTCAGTTACGTTTTTCCTTGTGTTTAAATAAAAAGTATGTTATACTTGATATTTTTGTTTTCAAGTTACTGTACATCAATTTTTAACTTCAAATATTAGTAATTGCATTTAAAAACGTTTTTCGTAAATATAAAACGTGTCTTTATTTTAATGATATATTTTTTTTAAATTTAAATGCACTGTTGATTAAAAAATATATTATACGTTATATAAACACGGAAAATATGCATTTATTTATATTTGTTTAAAAATTAAAAATTTAAACTTTTTTTTTTATTTTTTTTAGGTTATACAAACATCAGTGTTACATTATCCACGCATACGATTCATGAATTTATGATTTTCATCTTCATTTTTTTCGTGTTCATATCTGTCCTTACAGACATTATTGTTATTCCAATTTAATATCAATCAACGCTAAATAAATTAACGTACTAACAAGTAGAGTATAAAATATTGTGATGCATACGTCCATTTGATCACAAAACAAAGCAAATATATCAGTTTTAAAGATTTTCTCTATTTACATCCGAATTACTCTACTTGTAAGGAAGGGTTGTTATAAATGGTAATATCAGAAGATCACATAAAATACGCGCGGCCATGTTATCTGATTCAATTAGCTAAGATCACACTTTAAAACATTTTTCATTCTAATTAGCAAGCATGTTGAAACTTAATCACGTCTCAACTATTACATGGCTTTAATTTCTTTCAGTATTCTTATGTAAGCATTATATAAGTAAGAATTATGTTTAAAAAGAAAAAGAGTTTAAATAGGCCAGCTGTAAACAACTAACAAACTCATCGTAAGATTAATTGATAAGTTAATTTTTTTTTCTATTTGCAAGGACAAAAATAAATACACAATAATTATACTAGTCTAGTTTTAGCAAAATTGATTTATAACAACATAATTTCATTAATATTGAGTAATTAATATGTTATACAAGTACAAAATATGCAGCATATATACCTAAAATAGCAACATTTATGTTGCATGGAGCATAGGTTATGTAAATTATTTTCACTAACATAAGTGTAAGATTTACATTTTATTTAAAAAAAAAAAATAAATTATACTTCTCATTTTTGAAAATATATAACTAAAATTTGAAGATTTTTAACTATTTTTTAACTTTTAAAGTCTATAAATAGTCTGAAATGAATTTTGGCGTTATTTGAACAATAATTATTATTAGATGAGAAAAAAAAAAGCAATAGGTTTATACAACTATTTGTTTTGTTTTTATTGTCATCCAAGAAACAGACAGTTTTACGTACCCAATATATTCATGGTGGTACACACAGTACAGAAACAATTTACAAAGTTACATACATAAAATTTACATGAGAATTATACAATAATACAAAAACTTGATGCAATAGACCCCTTGCACATCCTTGCGCTTTGTCGCCATGTTTGTGGTGACTAATGCATTGTCCAGCATAGGGGAAACTTCGTTTTTCCTAATTTTTCACATAAAAAATTGTTTATTTCAACTCAACAAATTTTTCTCATATCCTTCGAGCTTATTAGGAGCTAGAAATAAGGCTTTGATTGAGGTTTGAAGCTTCTTTTGCTATTAAAAAAATAAAAATGACGTTTTTCCTATGCTGGCCTATGTATTCCTGACCAACAAAATGGCGGCTCTTAAATATGAGTGCAAGCGGTCTATAGAAATTCAAATTTTATATATACACACAGTTTTTTTATGCATTGATAATAATCGTGAAATAAATCCATTTCCATTGAATTGAATTTGGAAGTAAATCTTGGGATAAAAGAATTTTTTGATACATCATAATTTTTTTTAATACAAATTTTAAAGATTTCAAAGAAAGAAACATTTGCAGTAAACGTAAATTCATACTATAACGTATTTCTCAGAGTTTTTTTTTTTTTTTTTTTTTTTTTTTTTTTTTTTTTTTTTATTGTTATTTAAGAAAGTTCTGTAAATAATGTTCTATTTTATTTTCTTAGCGTACCATGAACTTGACTTTCCATACAATTTGCTCAAAATGTTTTATACAAAATTAGAAACATTATAAATCAGAAATGTGTCGAATATAAGGCACAATAGAGCACCTGTGAAAAGCTCTAGAATCAAAATGAATACACAAGTGAATACAATTAAATAAGAATTCAAATAATTACTTGAGAGCGCCGTAAGCAAGAAAAAAAAGAAGAAAGAAAGAGACAGTCTAGTCAAATAAATTGGACACTTACCAAAACTATACGTGATTTCAAAATGTTTTTTACTCGATGGAATAGCTATTGTGGTCAGAACATTACGAATAAAAAGTGATATAAATATTTTCTAACGAAGTATTTCATGTATTTATTATTGTCTCATTAGCTCTAACATTATTTATAGTAATAGTTTTTGCACGTGTATACAGTACTTTGTTATTCTTTTGTTATGGAACCAATACGTAGCAATCTCTTTCTTTAAAATTATTTTAACATGAATCAGACAATATACTACTAGTTGGTAGCGAGAAAAGAAACTAATATATTATTTTAAACTTTAATACTACATAGTTTTGAAATTTGAAGTTTTTTCTCTCTCCCTCTCCCTTTCTCTCTCTCTCTCTCTCTCTCTCTCTCTCTCTCTCTCTCTCTCTCTCTCTCTCTCTCTCTCTCTCTCTCTCTCTCTCTCTATTTATTTTTTTTAAGCTCGCGCGACTACCTTGTAATTTTGCAATTAATAGTTATTCAGTACTTTTAATTTATAGTTAAAGTACTATTATTTCACATAATCTGTTCATTAATTTCTGGCACACAATAAACAAACATATTATAGATTATTTAAAAGCATCATGAGTCTGCATTTTTTTTTCTGCTCTTATTTTTAAACTTTAAAAAACAACTAATACCATAATTTAAATTAAGCTCTGAATTTTTATTAATATCACAGATTTCTACTATTTTTGGATGTGAAATTCTTTTTTTTTTTAATATATATCATTAAAAAATATTTTGAATGATATAAAATACTTAACGTAAAAAATAAATCCTCGATGAGATAGGTGGAATGAGTAAATATATTGGCTACGTTATTTTTAAAATTCGCAGCTGAATGCACTAACAATGAAGCCTGTATATGACGTCACAAAGTACGTCAATCGCTGTTTATTTTATTAACTATACCATAGTTTGTTATATTGACAATAATTATTTGTCATATCCGTAACAAACAGTGTATGTATATACATAGTAACAAAAGTACTTTATAATAAAATCAAAGTACATTTCATTTTAATGATATCACTATAGTTTTAAATTTAATTAAAACGCTATTGTATTTTACCATTGTTTAAAGTGAATTTAGACACGGGAAGAAAAGTCTCGCTCGTTATTAATTAACACAGAATTTTTAATTACGGTTTAAATATATATTTTTTATTTTATTTTTTGTACTATCTGTTATATACGTGGAATAACCAACTTATTTAACTTCATTTAATTTATATTTAAAAAAAAAAAAAACTTTTTGTTCCCTTTTCTATCCATGTTACATTTCAAATTATATTAAAATTCTGTTGCACTTAAACCCCTCACTAAAGTGATATATGTTGTAGGTTTTAAGCAACGTTTTGGACATTGAATTTTCTATATTAGGGTCCTGATGCTATTTTTTTTCTTCAAAACGTGTTGGAATTTGAGTAAATTTATACAGTCTACGTAAGCAGTAGAATTGTTGTGCATTTCAATAACATAAAGGTTGATAAATGACAAACACATTATATCAAATGACGAAGCATAACAAAAATTCATTGAAGTTTATTAATGATGTTACAACAAGTAATAAATATATAAGACACTAAAATCTAATCAATTCATAAATTATGCTTATTAGTCACGATTAGTTATTATATGCAATACGATGCGTGTTTACATGCATTCCATGACGACACACAGCATTCGAGAGGTGCATGATTGATGTGATTGCACCGCCTAGCCTGCCTAGAGTTTCTACGGTTTCTCTGCGCTATCATAATAGACCAGGAAACGAACTCAAATCCCTATAAAAGTGGAAAAAAATTAGGACAAGTCTGAATTTTTCAGGGTTGGTAGAGACCATTGCCCCAAGCTTTCTACCAAAAGTTACCAAAAATTGCCCTTGAGCTTTTCCGGAAAAGTGAAAAAATCTGCTAAATCGTAACTAATGAAGATACCTTAAAAATTCAAACGGATTCTTGTTCCTTGGATCAAAATAAGTGGGAAACACGTATTTTCCAAAAAATTATGTCAACAGTAATGGCAGTAGACTTTTCCAAAGTCGTCACTTTACCACTTCAGCTATTTTCTCTACATTTTCACAATTTGTATAAAAACTTGAAATTATAGACCATAATAATTAACATAGTTTATTGTAAAGAATGTAGCAAACAAAATGAGATATGATTTATTAAAATATCTCAATTTATAACGGAGTTGTGCCCGGAAAAGCACAAGCGCCTATAGTTTGCGCAGCATGCTTTACCTATAGATTCTCCTGCTTTTCCGGGCATAACTCCGCTATAAATTGAGATATTTTAATAAATCATATCTCATTTTGTTTGTTACATTCTTTACAATAAACTGTGTTAATTATTATGGTCTATAATTTCAAGTTTTTATACAAAATGTGAAAATGTGGAGAAAATAGCTGAAGTGGTAAAGTGACGACTTTGGAAAATTCTACCGCCATTACTATTGACATAATTTTTCGGAAAATATGTGTTTCCAATGTATTTTGATCCGAGGAACAAGAATCCGTTTGAATTTTTAAGGTATCTTCATTAGTTACGATTTAGCAGATTTTTCCGCTTTTCCGGAAAAGCTCAAGGGCAATTTTTGGTAACTTTTGGTAGAAAGCTTGGAGCAATGGTCTCTACCAACCCTGAAAAATTTAGACTTGTCCTAATTTTTTTCCACTTTTTTTATTTTTCTTGGCCTATAATAAATGCCAGGCTGTGTATTTAGGCCTTGGCCGGTTCGTGTGTGGGATTTACATTGTACCTGTCAATAAGACAATGTCTTGACGGGACTACTGTATGAAGAAAGTGTAGCACAATAACACAATAACGCATGCAAAAAAAAAAAAAAAAAAAAAAAAATCACTTTTTTAAAAATCTTGTACACTGCTGCACTCTAATGATAGATTTTTTAAACAAAATAAAAAATAGGTGTAACTATAAGTGTGTTTATTATTTCTGTTATGCTTTCAAAAGTTTCAAATAGAACAGCTTTTTTTTTAATAAATAATTTATTGAGATACTCTCAATTTTAATATTTTAAAATATTGTAAAACCTCAAACAAAAATGTTATTATTTGACACTTTTCCCTGTTTAACATACATATTAGAAGCATCAAACAATGAAGTTTATAAATAAATCAACTTTTCCCTCTAAAATTTACTTATAATACTCTTACTTAGTATGATTCATTGCTACTTAAACACTTAAAGTATGAAAACATGACATCATAAGAGCCTTGACTTTTGTAAGGTTTCTGTAGCTGGGAAAAACGTCATGACAATCGTTTGGAGCATTGGTTGTCATCCGCGTGCCAACATGACTCTCTCTCTCTCTCTCTCTCTCTCTCTCTCTCTCTGGCATTTTCATTCACAACCAGAGCTAATTTTGTCCCTTGTTGTCCCACCATAGAAAGTCTGAGTGGACATATTTTTATATGAAAATAAATTTACTTAAGCCACTAAGTGGGAAAAAAAAGGAAAAAATAGTACTTGTATATTTTTAATCTCTTAAAATAAATTAAAAAGAAAGTATCAACCGTTGTATTAAATGTGTCTACTAAAAATAGATTTAATAGTACATTAAATTTTTATAACTTATCTTTCTTCACTTTAAGACATCTAATTTGCATTATTTCTTAGGATTGGTTTTAAATTTAGTTTTTATTTTTGTTTCTATATTATTTTAAGCTACATTTGAAAAGTTATAAAAATAAAAGTTTTTATCCGGTTTCAAGACCTATTTTACTTCAAAAAAACCTTTTAATTGAATTTTAATTATTGATCAAAATTATTGATTACGTAGATCACAGTAAAAAGTAATAGGATTAAAATATTAACATTAAACATGAATGACATAAAACAAAATTGCGTTTTTGACCTTTTAAGATAATGAATCTGACAATTAAAAAAGTGTGACATTTATATCAATCAAATCTACAAAAAAAAAAAAAAAAGTTTTAACTTTTATTTTATTTATAGAAATTTATTTAATATTATTATTATAATCAGTATACTATATTATATTTGAAATTAGATTACATTATGTGAAATTTCCTTCTCTACACAGAATAGATTTATACTAACAGTAAATGTTCTCACTTTGCAAAGCATTATCTAACACGAACCTTTGGCTTTGATATACAGAATCTAAACCTATCATGGTATTGCGAAAAAAAAAAAAATCAATCACGCGCAGTATAAAAGTAGTTAGAATTTTATTGTAATTTCTCTCTCTCACTCACTCACTCATTTTATTGATTTAAATTTTTGGTTCACATATGCATACGAAGCTGTGGTTTTTATTTTGTCGTTAACAGTTTTTTATCTCGTTTTTTTTTTTTTTTTTTTTTTTTACCTTTCATTATTTTTTATGTTTTCATATAAATTGAAATATTTTTCCATTGAGAATTATTTGATATGCACACAAAACATTGTTCAAATGAAAATTTATATTATATTCTTTGAGTTAAACAGGACCAATATTTTATATAGATATATTAATGCATAGAAGCGATTTTTTTTCTTGGTGGAATATAAGTACAGCTTTTAACAATTAACAATACCAAAAAAAAAAAAGAACTAATTCAGAAATTTTATAGTCTTATTTATAAATATGATTCATAAAGGTTACTTCATGTTATTATTATAGAACCAAACAAGGTTTTAAATCCCCTTAACTCATTTATACTGTCAACAATTACAAATTTTAGTTAAAAAATAGTAAAATAATAATAATGACTAAGGTGTATTTTTTAATATTATAATAATGACTATTTTACTAAATGTTACTCTTCAAATTCTATGCACCTTAAAAAGATTAAAAAACATAAAGCTGTTTATTCACACTAAACACTAAAATTTAGATTTAACTCGGTTTATTTCAACTGAAATGAAACAGAAAATTTTCAAAAAACAAAGTTCAACGACTCATGTAAAAAAAAAAAAAAAAAAAATGATATGACGTTAACAAGGAAAAAATGTCTAATTAATTTAAAAAAAAATAAGGTGAAAATGTAATAAAGACTTTAAAGTAAAAAATGTCACAATAAAGAATCATCAGATAGGAAGATTATATTTATATTTAATTATATAAAAGTAGAAGCTTCTCGTATTGTTTTTGTTTTTGTGTATTATTTTGTATTGTGTTACTGTGAGATGAGGTAAGCCACAATCGAGCGAGAATGAAGAGAGAGAGAGAGAGAGAGAGAGAGAGAGAGAGACGAGGGTAAAATGTGTTTCAGAAATAGAAGTCCATACGACTCATGGTGTTTAGTTCACCGTTATACCGAGCGTGATGCTTCTGCCTTGCTTGCTTTTGCTTGCTTACCTTGTTCAGCTCCACTTCATCTCATAACAAACTTACTAATTTATTCTCAACACAACTTACATGTAAATTTTACCGTAAGGAATACACATCAAAATTTTTGCATAGAATTGTATGAATTACTATATAATATATTATATGTATAAAATATCACGCTCAAAATTGTATTATGAATATTTTATAGAGAAATTGCGTGATATAGAAATTAAAGGAAATAAAATGGGTAATTTTCAAAGTTCCTGCAAGATTTTTAAGTAAAGAAAATTATTTTATTTCAAAGTGTTCTCATGTGTCTAATAGTAAACACTTAAGAAGTAGAGCTAATATTAGTAGTTGAATGGTGCATTTATTATTTACTGAAAATAATAAAATTTTATTATTTTAAAAGGGAAAGGAGTGAACATTTTAGCGTTAACAGAACCAATAGGAAATAATAAAAACTGTATGTATAAAGTATTATTTCATAAAACGTATATATTTTAAAATCCAAAAATATAATGATTTTTATAATCCATATAATATAAGCTCCTCTCACTATTCGTTTGATATTTTGAAAATATATACGTTTTTCAATTATGGAAAATTATGTGAAAAGAATTTATTTTATAACATATAAACGAAAAGCATTTATTTCCTTGCAAATTAAGCTAAAATTTAAAAATAAATTAATAACTTAAATTTTGAAATGATGTTAAAAACTTTATACTCACTGTACTGGAATAAAGTTTCTTTGATGTTTTTTTTTTTTTTTTTCAAGAGACCATAGAATGTTTTGTGCCATTAAAATACATATTTAAAACACAAAGATAAAAGTGTTTTGTTATATTTGAAGAACAGAACTTTATGCTTAACTTCTTCTTAACAAGAAAAAAAATGACGTTAAATGTATAAACAACGAATCTATATTCATCGTCTTTTAAAATATCCAGATTTCATGAATAAATTTGGATTTATGAGTATGTCATTTAAAAATAAAACTAATTTGCACTGTTTATAATTTATTTAAGTTTGAAAAGTTAATTAAAGTGAACTAATTTAAATTTTGTTGATGCAAATAAATAATGAGGAAGGCTACTAAAAAAATTTAGAGGGTAACTCTAATAGAGGACATTGTCTTGAATCGATTGATATGCAAATTTCTTTTCTTTTTTTTTATTTGATTAATTATTTTCAATTAAATTTTGGAAATCAAAAAATTATGTCACGGATTGCAAGTAAAAATGCATGTGGGCATAGGAAAATGTTGCAGCCTGTGATGTCTTTTTTTGACTTTCAAAATTTATTCAAAAATACTTCAAGAACTCAAAAATAAGAAATTTATGTAACTATTCACTCAGGGCAAAGTCTTCGTTTAGAAAATGCAATAAAATTACACCCCCCTTTTTTTTTTTTTTTTTTTTTTTTGGTCTACCTCATTGTTGTTATTTAATGAAATTTTAAAAAATTCTTCGCCCTCAGTACGAGGTTGAAAACTTTCCCTTACCACTTATTCTCAGAAAACTGACAAAATCAAAGTGCAATTTGATACATTTCAATGTATATGTATAGTTAATAACAATTAATAATAAGCCATGTAATCCATTTATATAATAGTATTATTAATGTTTTAGCCAATAACATAAAATATTGTTATTTAAATTTCTCTTTTGTGTGTGTGTGTGCAAAATAATGAATCATTAACATTTGTGAAAAAAAAATTACTAGCATATTTTTAAAATCGATTGTGATGGCGATGATCTCAATGAAAAGCTTAAAGGCATAGAAAACATGAAACAACAAGATCTTTTTAATGATTAAACACAAAATGGGATCTACAAAACTGATGACAATTTTTACCAGAATATAAATGTGGTCACACAAGAGAGTGTGAAAAAACTGTAAAGTATGCAATTTGTGTCAATATTTCTGGTTACGACGTCAGAAACAAGCAAAAACTAGTATGAAAATGTTGTACGGGTTGCATAAATCGAAATATTCTGATCACTGCTACGGCGCTACAGTTGGGTTTTAAGACAAACTAAATATATTTATGTAAGTCCCATCAAGTGTTTTGTGATATAAATGATAATGTTTTCATGTTGTCTATGCCTTTAAGATATGGGGTTAGATGTAAGAGTAGGGCCTGCCTTAACTTTGCTTTTTTATTTTTTATTTTATATATTATTATTATTTTGTAGTTGCTTACTTTTTTGAATAAAGAATTGATTTTAATTTTCATTTTACCGGAACAAAAAATTAATTTCTCCCAATAACTTTTTTTAAGTGATATTGAATAAAATACCAAAGAATTCTCATAAAAAATAATTTATCATTTAAACTACAGAACATATAAAAAAAGTAGCTATAAAATATTTCGAGTCATAAGAAGTAAAACACGTTGTGAAGACCTTTATCCCAGACATAAAAGACGAGATTACGTGGTAATAGCATCAGACAAAAGGGAAGTTCATTTTGTTCGTCTCCCTGAAACACGATGGTATATATATATATATAGCCAGCAAAATAGAAGACACAAAAACATAATGGCAAAATAGTAAATTCTGATGATAGACTTTACTTTTTTTATATATAGTTTATTAATTTTATTATCTAAAAGCACGTAACATACAAATAACAACATTTTCATGAAAATATAAACAAAGAAATATCTTATATATATAAATATTCTAAATTTAGCATTAATATAGTTTCAATTTATTTTGAATGTACTTGAAATTAAACTCATGCTAAATTGTGGAGTTTTATTTAAAACGTTAAAGTCAAATTTTTTTTTCTACATGTACAAATACATAATCTAATGATAAATTCATTGCGTTAGATGACTTTGTTATTTATTAATATTTTCCTTAATACTGAAAGATAATAAAGAAGTTTACGTCATATAATTAATGTAGAGATTGCTCTCTTCTCTAGAACATGCATATTCAAATCTGCATTAATATTCATAGAAGAACATTATTTAAGTGATAAAAAATATTCTTAACAACGACAACATAATTTTCAAGACAAACATACGTACTTACAAAGAGGGTTAGCGTGACATTCAGAATTGATGAAACTTGGTGAGTATAGGAGTACGGCCTATTGATACCATGACCCATGTAATGTACAGTATAACCAATGATACTCTAAATTCAATAGTATAACTAATTCTAAGGTCTCTGGGACTTCAAGTTTTAGCTTTGTGTTGGTCACAATGGAATGTAATTTCAAAAAAATGTATTTTTTTTTTTTCATGTGAAGCCCTTAAAATAGAGCCATATCTCTGTGAAGTATGGATTTCTGACTAATATATTTTACATGTTTTATTATAAAAAAATATAACAGCAATAATAAATAAAGGTTAAAACACACATTAAACAAATTCTATATATTGTTTTCAACAAATATAGCAAACAAATAGCAACAAGAATTTCAACAAGAATAGCAAGAAATATATAAATAAATTATATATAATATATGAAAATGTATAAACTGACCGATAAAAGGCCTCGGTCTTGGTTGAATTTGTACAATGATAAAAAAATATATATATTATCATCTTACTCACTATGTTTCATCAAATTCAAAGCGCCATTCATTTACATAAAATATATACATAAATAAATAAACAAACACATAAATAGATATATAGATACATTTTATACATTATATGAAATTATGAGACTGTTCTAACTTTTATTAAAATTTAATTACATAAACTATTCAATGAATTCTATAATAACAACGAACAAATGCATTTGAAATTATGTAAGATTGTTGATCATGTAAAAATCCTATTACGTTTACAGTTTAATTTAATATTGACATTTTAGAATGTGGGATTTTTAGGTCTAACATTTAACTGAATAATAAAAGAGATCATGAAAATTATAACACTTAACAACCTCACTCAACAGAAATTTTAAGCATCATGAATATCATAAATTAACATCTCAATTATTAAAATATAAATATTTTTAAATATAAATGAAATCATAATTATTCTAGAACTTAAATAATAAACCTTTTTGAGAAGTTTTTAATTATAATAATATGTAATATAATAAAGTGAAGGGACTTTAATAAAATTTTAATTTGTATTCCTAACCATATTAACGTACATACATACACTATACTTACTTTCATTATTTGCTTAAGTTATACATTATAACATTGTATAATAGTACACAGTCATATATTGTATACAGTAATTATGACAACCTTATTTGAACTGTAGTATTTACATGTGAGGTAAATATAGCACTGTGGAATGTTTATTGTATTATACATATATATGTCACAGAATAAGTTTTTTAAAAAAAAACTTATAAATTGTTTGATGCTAATAAATTTAAACAGGTTAACTCAACACGCGCCGTTTTATGCCGTTACAAAAGTATATAATATATTAGTGAATTGCGAGAACTGTTGACATAATTTTAAACAAAGTGTATTTCAAATAGTTTTTATTTATACATAATATATTATTTAGAATATTATCACGTGTAGATATTTTTAGTCAAACAAAATAGGGAAAAAATACGTAGCTTTACTTCAGTGCACTTCATCAATGTTTAAGGATGCCTTTTTTACCCCTTTTTCAGGGAGAAAAATAAATACGTAATAATTATGCTATAGCTAATTCTCAACAACAATTGTGCTCTACAACATAATTTATGCTATACTGCATAATAACTATGTTACAAAAGCATGAATATTGTTTTGTGTAGCATAATTATTTATGTTGTACAAATTTAGCAGCAATTATGCTATAATAACATAACATAAATGCAGTATAAATTAAGTAATTTGTTCTTTTCATTTCAAAATATTAATAATAATAATAAACAGATTCAATGACAGGTTAAATAAAAAAGTATTTACCATTTTTAATTTCTTTATTTTTGTTATTATTTATAATTTTTGTAACGACCTCGTTTATAAATTGTGTATATAACTGCATAATGTGCAGTAATGTGCCTATATCATGCACCACTGTTAAGTTTATATAACCAGTGCTGAGGCTTATATACTCCGTGTTACTGTGATTGTATTATTGACCAATCATAAGCTTATTTATGTATGTGAGTGTTACTCACATAAATATGGACATTAAATATATATTAATAAATGATAGAGTATAATTTTATTACTAACTTCACAAAGAGATAATTGTTTCATTTCCTCGTAAATTAAAATAATTATGTTCATTATATACACACATGTACTATATATATATATATATATATATATATATATATATATATATATATATATATATATATATATATATATATATATATATATATATATATATATATACACACACACACACACACACATTATTTTGTAATCAAATTAATATGACTAATAGTAGGATTTTTCTATAATCTTTTTGATTTCAGATTTGAGAGGAGTAAAGAGAGGAGCAAAGTCGAGTTTCTAGACATTCTTATTGTTGAGAAGTATGTTACTGGGAGGTCCTGTGCCTCACTGAGGTGTGAACCTCGGTAGTCCGGCATTCTGCACACCCCCAGTGTTTCACAAGGCGGCGCCATTGCGAGAACAGTAAGTAGACAGTTAAACTGTTGTTGCCATGGCAACTCAGAAACATCCTATTTTATTATACACTTTACATCTCTCGAGTATTACATTTAAATGGAGCTTTTTCGTATATAGCGTCTCTGATGATGTAATATTATTAACATTACTAAGTTTTCCATTTTAAGAGAAACATACTTTAATACTCTTTTTTTTTTCTTTTTACTTTTAATACTACTTAAATAATTGAGTGCAAATTAAGACTTTATCATTGAACTCGATGTATATGACTTTAATTATTTTTCAAATTTATAAAGCTCCAAATTTATTGACACATAAGTGATTATAATATTAAAACATTTGAATTACTGTTTTCTTCAGAGACGCTACAAAAAAAGAAAAGACACCTAAAATGGAACATTCTGAAAACTCAAAGTACATCTCACGACACATATTATGAAATACTCTTTGCATTTTTAAATAATATCTTATTTATTGGTTTTTGTAGCTTAGTTTTTTTTTTTTTTTTTTTTTTTCTTTTTCCTTATAACAGGAAATAATTTTAAAAATTGAAGAAGCGATATATAATATATCAGAAAAAAATTTATAATCTTTTTATTTTAGTTCTATTTCTTTGTATGAGAAAAATAAAAACAAAAATTCCACCGCGTAGTTATCATTTCTCTTATTTTATTGTTCATAACATTTTAGTTTTTATCACGATTCAAATTTAATCTTTTTGTTAGTACTTAAAATAAAATTGGATCATAAATTTTCTATAGAATGCAATATAAAACAAATTTACTTTAATTTTGAAATATTTTATTTTTAAATTTCAAAATTCTTTATAAAATACAATAAAATTTTCAATATTGTAAAGACACTTTTTTTTTTTTTTTTTTTTTTAAGTTTTGTTTTATGATAAATATTTTAGATTTCAATGAACAAAAAATAAATTAAATGTCAGACTGAAATATTAAAATAAAATTTCTTTCAAATATACTTCACTTTTATTTTGTAATACTTTTAAATGTCAACTTATATGCCATTGAAGTAAAATGTAATATGCAATATTATATACAAAATATTTTTCTTTTCTTTTTTGAAACAATAAGATAAACAAGAATTCTTTTAAAACTTTTTTTCTTTCTTTCTTTTTCTTTTTCTTTTTTTCTTTTTTTTTTTTTTAAATAAAAACCAATATTACATTTTTTCGTATATACTTATTTCCTTAAAAAGAAAATTTTACTTAAGACAATCATATTATGAAACACTAACACAATTGTTATGTTATTGTTTTTAGAAGTAGACAATTTGTGTTAAATGTTTATTTAGAATTATATATTTAAAAAAACAAAACATTGTTTTCTACTTAGAAAATTAAGTTACAAAATAAGTCTACTTCTATTAGTCTTTAACTATTTTTTTAGAGAGACCATTAAGCACCATAGATTCAAAGTATTACTTTCTTTTATTTTTGGAAACAATATTTTCTATTAAAAATCTCTCTAAATTAGAAAAAATGCTCTTGTATTTTTGTAATCTCTTTTTTAAAATCTTGTAATTTTTAGCTGCTTTTTTCTACTAAAATAGTTGTAGTGATTCTTGACAATTTCTAACTAATATTCACGCAACGCCAGATAATTTTCTATAGCAGTTTACACATCAAAATTAAAATCAAAAAAGTTTGTATGGCACGCTCTTATTTTTTTATCATACATGCAGCTCAGCATTTTATGAGGGCACCACAATAATGCTTTCTTTTCTGCTCTTTTTTATTATATATTTATAAAATATTTTGTTTTTAAGCCAGCAATATTATATATTTAGAAACACCCCTTTTAATAAACTAATTATTATTATTATTTCCGTGTAAAACTAGTTATTAACATCAAGTTTTATACTTTTTCTTAGTATAGAAATTTCTCTCACAGAAATGCTTTTTGAGGTCTACAATAAGTCATAAAACTATCTTGACATAAAAAAAAATCATTTTAAAAATATGTCATCAAATATTTTTCAATGTAAAAATTTTATGTCACTATAGTTATATGGCCTATAGTATTAAAAATTCCATAGTTTGACGCGTAGTATAAATATTATATATATATATATATATATATATATATATATATATATATATATATATATATATATATATATATATATATATATATATATATATATATATATATACACATGTATGTATACGATTTTCAAATTCTATTTCTGGAACAAGCAAATTTGTACACTAAATTTCTTACGTCGAAAATTTAAAATTAAAAACTAATTTGTAGAACATTTAAACTCTTCTGTATTGACACAAAAGAATTCTTCTGTTAACAAATGTAAAATCCTAAAAATATATATAATAATAATAATATGTATTTTGTCCATAACTTCCCTAAAAATATTTTAAAGTCCATAGAATTACTAATAATAATAATAATTTAAATATCTAAAAATGATTCAAAAGCCACTCGACGGATCACCTTAAAATTTAGATTAAAATCTTACGATTAAATAACTGCACCATTTTTTTCTTTAAAACTATCTAAATATGAGAATAAAAACTTTATTTAAACGTTTAATAAAATATAATTTTATTAAATTTTAATATAGAAATGACAAAAAAAAAATCTAAGCTTTCCTATATAGTTAAATTTCAAGACACTAATTATTTCATATGCGTAACTCAATTAATATTTTCTGCTTCATTAAATGGAAATACCATTTATTAAATTAATTTCATACAATTTTTTTATTATAATTGTTATTTTCGTATTGAATATAAATTCTTTTCCAGGCTTTGAATTATTAATACATTTCTCTTGAACACTCTGTTGTTGAAAAAATTATTCACAATTGACTTATTTTATTTTTTTGCTGGCTTTTAGCAAAGTATTTTATACTTGTTTAAATATTTAATATAATAGAGGGAATTTCATTTAAGCTTCAACTACGTGTGCCTGTGTGATGGAAAAAATATACATAAAAAGTTTTTTTTTCTTTACATGCATATAAAAGTTTGTCGTTTTAGGAAAAATATCATACAAAATGCAAATGCTTAGAAAAAACAGCAAACTTTTAAATATAAAATACAGAAAAATATTTGAACTGACCTAAAAAAGAAGTTGATATTACAGTATGTTCCAATTTTGACGTTTTACCATTCGTATGATCTTAATTATAGTTTACATGTTATTTACTTTTTAAACATTTTTTACATATCAATGAATTTAATAATTCATTTAAAAACAGGTTTTTAAATTTATATATAAATTGTAATTATTTTAAATTAATAATTCAATGAAGTGTTAATAACTTAGGAATGGAGTTATAAACAAAGGAGAAACTTTATAGTAGGGGAAGTACGTTTTTTTTTATATGACTTGAATTTCTTATATTTTTATTTATTATTATTCAAAGTAACGTCATGTATAGTACAGTTCATACTTTTCATTACTGAAATATTTTAAATTTGATAGCTTTCAATGAATTCTTAAATTACAGTTTTATTAACGCTAATTAAATATTTTTTAGAATATTTGTGTTCGATTAGTTGTATTCGATTAGTCAAATTCAATTAGTCGTATTCAATTAATCGTATTCGATCGTATTAAAATTGCTCGTTAAAAATTGGATCATGTAAGTAAAAAAAATATTTTTCTGTACTAAATAGTAACTTTTTTTTTTTTTTTTAATAACTATATAATAAAAAGCGTGTAAAAAAGTGAGTGTGTATGTGTAATTGCAATTGCAGCAGCGAGCCAGGTTAAAGGGCATAGAGAGTGACTGTAAGTGTGGTCGGAGGTCCTGCGTGCTCCACAGGAGATCCGATCTCATACTTCAGCTGCTGCTCTCTGGCGGACAATATCGCAACACTCTAGGTATCACCTTTCTCACATCATCTCGATCTTTATATCTGTTTTCTTTTCTGCTTGCTTCATCTTATTACTTATTATATATAAATAAAAAATATATAAGACGTCTTGTTTCATTTCTCTTTAGCACACAGGGAAAAAATAAGTAAATTATATTTTATAAAACAAACTTAAAACAAACTTAAATTTACCTTAAACATATTTTCACTTATTTTTTTTTCCAGACTTTTCAAATAACTCAAACATTGCTAATTTTTTCCCTGAAAAAATCACTGTGCTCTAAATGCATCCAAGAAAATGTTAATTTTCTTGCTTTACATTTGTCATAACATAATGCTTCATATTTCAACTCAAATTAAAAAAAAATGCAGATTAATTTTCATAGTCCTGTCTGTCATTTATTATGAAAAACATAAATCAAACATAACCAGATGTAATTTATAACCTACAAATCCACAAATTTCTAAAATAATAACATTGACGTGCGGTATAAGGATGCAAATTAATCACGTTTATTCAATTGTGGGAATGATGGTCAGTCGTTGGGATACTAAAAACATTGACGGTCATTACCATAACGAATAATATTCAGTCAACATGTTACTTATTATTAATGTGTTTTGAAATTGTAATTCGTTAAGTTTGAAAAATAAGTATTAGTTTATCAGGACTTTTTTTTAATGAGCAATTTGTTATGACAAATACTTGTGCATGCACTTCTTTTTTTCCTTTTCTTCTTTTTTTCTCTCTTGATATATATAATTCTAACAATCAACAGAATCAACGTATGTTAAAAAAAGTGTAATAAATTTTTATTTCATATTCTTTAATTTACTAAAAAACAATTTTATTGCCACATATATTTCCACACGTGCAAAAAAAAAAATCCGTTCCAGAGTTCCAAATAAAACTAATAACTCAATAATCTGAAGGGGGAAAAAAAACTTTACATTTAGGCAAGAAAAATAAATTTGATCAGCAACAGCATTATTTTTGTTTGTTCAAAATTTATAGCCAAAAACTAAATTGCCTGTCAGAAAGTTTATTATATTTGCTCTTGTAAACAATATAAAAATATGTCTTAGCAAATGTTGTCTCAAGTAGATTTCAATGTGCAGGTGCGAGTCTGTTTACATTAACACGTAATTTGTGTAACTAGAACGAACGATGACCCCTTCAAGGTCATTTGTTGATGTCAATATTTGTCCTCTTCTTTATTGTCACGCGATGTAAATAGTCCAATTATCTTGTTAATGGTATTGAAGTTTCAAGTGCCACTATATAAATTATATAACACCCAACTATATTCAGTATAATATAAAATTGTCATCACTGTCATCAGCTTGTTAAATATAATTATTAAGAATTACCTTAAAATTAAGTCATTAATCTATTTTCTCATATGAATTAGATTATTAGATTATGAAAGATTATTTTTAGAGAAACAAAAAACAGTTTATATATTTTGTTTTGAAATTCTTTTCGTATGAGAATAAAATCTTTTTGAGAAAAATTAGACTGTATGTTATTGTTTTATGAACATATTTTCATAAACAAGTGATTTTTAGGATGTGATTAAATCAGAATTGGAAACCCTTGTGTAGTCATAGTTTCAACCAATCGTTCTATTACCCCAATCGTATCAGCTATATACTCACACGCCAGTAAAAGAATGAGACCGGAACCTCATTTTAAAAAGCAATACGTGCCAAACTTTACCATGTGGTTCCGGTAATGGTATGGGCTTCTCTTTTTTTCATTGGAAATGGGTAAAAAATATTTTAATTAAATTTCTTGATTTAGCCATGTAAAAAATATTTTAATATTCAAATTAAAAAAATTATAATAATAAAGGTAGTTTAATTTTGAAAACTACATTATCAAGGAAAACTTTTTATCGTAAATTTACAGTAATTATTTTGGTACCACCTGAGCATAGAAAGCTACTTGCGTTTTTTAGCCATTAAAAATATATAACTCATAAAATAGTATACGTGTCTAGGAAAGGGATACTTAATTCTAAACAGGGGAAATTTTTTTTGTTATAAAAAAGTATACTGTATATTACTAGACCTAATTTTTTAACATACATTAAAAAAATTAATGTATTTGAATTGGGTTATATTTAAGTAGCAACAGTTGAAGCTTTACTTTTAAATTATATTGTCTGTAGATTTTAATTTGTAAAATGTTCACGTAGGAAATAAATTTATAACGGTTCAACTTTAAATTAGTTTACTCAATAAAAAACGTGAGGTATTTTCCAATTCTTTTTAATGATTTTAGGATATCTTAAAGTGATAGCATTTAATATATTATAAAAGATCGATGTTTCTGTGTTTTGATTTTCGTTAGATATTATATTAAAAACTAGTTTAATAAAGTTGTAATTTAATACTATATAAAATTGGTAGATTTATATGTTTTTAGATTGTTTATGTAATCAATTTTATTAAAAAAAAAGAACATTTTATCTAATGAAAGTGACATTGAAATATTTTTAGAATATGATTTCTAGCTGATTGAAATTAACTTTCTAGTTATTTGTCCTACGTAATCCGTCTTGAGAGCAGAACAAAATGTTATCTGCAGATGTTTAAATTTGCACCTGTTTGCCAACATAGAGTTCTTCTCATGACTTTCATTGTAGCAAGATGTTTTGTATTCTTGCCAAGGCAGGTAAAACACAAGTTGAATTACTTCCGACCAAAACAATGTATCTGCAACACTAAATTTCCGACATTAATAAAGTTAGCTATGTATTTATTATACTTAGTTTTATAAACTTACTTTAAAGATGTAAAAAATAATAATATGAGTTTGTAATATTAAAATATATCAAATTAAAATCAAACTTAAGTCCTATTTATACGTATAAATATTTTCAATTAACATTAGAAGACTTGCAAAAGTAGGTATAATGAGATAATAATCAAACTCACAGCTCAACAATACTAACAAAGTGCTAGCAGATGACTCTGTGTTCCTGTCTTGATTCAACATGCTCTCTTATGGGGCAATGAAGCAGCTATTACTTGTGTTAAAATTATTTCTCAGAGCTGAAATTTTTACTGTATCTTGCTGAGTCTAGAAGCTTTTGTTTTCCTAGATTTCAATCAATTTGGTTACAAATTATTATTTTTATCCTATTGACTTAAAATCCAGGAAAACAAAAGCTTTGAGGCTCAGTAAGCTACAGTAAAAATTTCAGCTCAGAGAAATAATTCTAACTCAAGTTATAGCTGCTTCATTGCCCCATAAGAAAGCATGTTAAATTAAGACAGGAACACAAAGTCATTTGCTAGCATTTTGTTAGTTTTGTTGAGCTGTCAGTTTGTTTATTATCTCATATTAAACATACTTTTGCAAGTCTTCTGTTTGTGTTCTACAATTTCTTTTATATCTTAATATTTAATATGAAAACCCTAAATTTAATACTGTTACAATTATATCCTCTGTGTTTTAATTACCGAATAATACTCACTGTCTTATGGTCTCGACTTTAAATCATCAATTACTAGATGAAGTAGTTTATATTTCAATGTTGAGCAATTAAGATCAAAATCAAAATAATAATAAAGCAGAAAAGTAGTGACATAAAAATATTCTTTTCAGTGTTTTATGTGCGCTTAACTTTCTAGAATAAAATGCAAAAAAAAAAAAAAAAAAAAACTATGAACTGAAAAATAAAACTTGAGAGATATAATTGAACAATCTTTAACGAAATTATTAATATCATCAGTAAGAAAAGTAAAGTTATATCTGAGATGGCAATTTAAAATAATAAATTAAAGGAAAAAAACTGTGAAAAGCTCTAGAAAATTTAAAAGCTAAAATTAACACGTTTGTCCTGCTATTTTATTTGAACGTGATACTCTACTGATTCTGTTGATTATACAAAGTGTAGTTTTTTCCTTCTTTTGCATGAAGTTGTTATTTTCTTCTTTTTTTTTCCCTCTATGCATATGACGTAATAACAAACGCACGTGGTCGAGTGTAATGTGTACAATGTCCAAGTGTGACCCTCTTTAAATTTAGTTTCAATTTTTTTTTCTTTTTTCTTTTTCTTCTGAAATTTTATGTCTACTCTACAACAGTAATTAATTTTACATTAGGAATATTTTAAAATGAAAATAAAGCTACAAAATTATATATAGCTTTTTATATTTGACGTAATATAGAAAAGTAATTAAGTATGTATACTTATTTATAGTTTAATAATATGTAAATAAAAAATATCTTACAATTAGCATTACTTAAATTTAGTAATAATAGTCTTATAAATTATAAAAAAAGCACCCCCGTAATAGCTTTTTAATTACTGGCAATTAAATATATAAAAATATACATAGCTGTATAAAATATATTGTACAATTTTGCAACTTTATATTTATATGTTTTCCGTTTTACGAAACATTTGTTGCAAAATACATATTTTATATAAGCTATTTTGAAACTTTTCATTTCCTTTATGCTATATGTGATTGAAATGAATTCATGCAGCAACAAAAAATAAATAAAAAAATAAAAAAGTTTTGTAAAATAGCTTACAAAATATAATATACTGGTGTAATGGTAAGTAAATAAAATGACAGCAATTGCTTGAAAAGTGCGGTGATTTGAAATTAAAATAGAACTTATAATTAATCAAACGATGATTAGTAAACCTTATTTCAATTTATGAATTTAAAACAATGAAGCACTTCTACTTTTTTTTTACGTAAATTTTCTTCGTAATTCTAAAATAAAAATTCAGAAAAATAGTTTAACCATACAAACGATTTACAATATGCTATTCAAATATTTGCAATTTTCAATTTGGATCCATATTTGCTTTATTTAATATACCTAATACAAAATGATAAAGATATCTTATCTGTTAGAATTGTCCTGAATGATAAGAGAGACAATAATAAAGTGAACCTCAAACACCACAAAATAACACCACTTCACATTAAATCTCTCACTTCTCTCTATTTCGCTCCCTCTCTCTCTCTCACACAAGCACCAGATTTTCCTGTTGTTTGGCTGTGAGCCAACAATGAAAACCCCCTGACATCGTGGCAACTTGTTTAACGTCCCATAAGGCACAGAGAGTATTGTAACAGTACATAGATGTAATACTCTTTGTGTATTATCAATAAGGAAACAAACTAAATTATAAAATTATCAGATATTGCTTTATTATTTCAAATATTTTACCATGATATTAACAAACTATTCACAAAACTGATTAAAATAGGTTCATAGGTACATTTATTTCATCATTATTTCTTGTTTTTCCTTTTAAAAAATGATAACTTAAAGTAGTTGAGTTTATATATAAAAAATATATATAGTTAAAGTACTAAGCTAATAAAACTATATCACATTTTTGTTTTAAAATGATTTTAATATTATACGTACATTACACATACTGACATACTAGCCTATTAATATGAACCTAAGACTTGATAATTGCAAAAAATATCACAATTTGTAATAGATTAAGATTTTGTAGTACGAGCCCTGAGCAGTACAGCTATAGGTCTGGGGTATGTTTAACCAAACCGGACAGAATACATATTGGTACACGCAATTTCATTAATTATACATGAATATCATGATATCAAAGATACAGTCCTGAACAATAAATCAATATTTCAATATATATTGAAGGCGTAGAAAATAATATTCATTTGTGATATCAATAACATACATTGGTAACAATTTAATAATAGGCAAATTTGCATAATCAGGACACGCTATTAGCAAGGGTCATCAGGTCGATCACTGGCAAGGGTCATCATTATGTTAATTTTGGCCTGATATAGGGCTAATTACCATGTTGAATCAAGTGTTTCAAATGTTGAATTTCTCACTTCAGAATTATTAAAACACGTTAAAGCGCTCACCATTATAAAATAAAAAGCATAACTCAAAAAGTATTTAGGACATCAAAGAATCCCAGCTAAAGAAAAGAGATGAAAAATGTGCTTAAAGTTAGCTCCAAATGAGAGTCTGGGTTATTTCTGGGTAATTTCAGTTTCCCCAAGCGGAATTTTTTTAGGCATGGATTAAAATGACATTTTATTACCATATTTGAAAGGTCGACTATGAGAAACTGAAATTTCTAATGGAACTCAGACCCTCATTTTTGGAGTCGACTTTGAATACATTTTTTGCCATTTTGTCGCACATTTTTACTTGGGAACTCTTCGCATGAATAAATAACAATTATGTAGCTTTTCTTTGCATAAATCTTAAAATAAATATAATTCTATCTATATATTTACATTTAACTTCAATACTGTTTAAAATCAACATTAATTTAAATAAAATGTAACTTATCATGATATAATTATTAGCATTAAGTTCCGAGAAATATCACAACTTGTAGTAATAAAATGAAACTGTTTGAATTGTTAGCTAAATTTTTCAATAAGGCTACAATTCTAAAGAAATAAATTAGATACTAATGGGTTTATCTAGCATAATAATAACAATGAATGAATAATATATAAATAAATCTTAAACTGTAAATGGATAACAAATCCAAACAGAAACTAAAAATTGAAGTTTTTTCCCCAACTGTTTTGGGCACATAAAATTTTATGCCAGGGAAAAAATATCATATAAAATATCACACAATACGTCCACACACAAAAGATCAGAGATATAGAAGACAAATATCATCTTAGACATAACAACAAAAAATGTACAGAATCATAACATTTCTTTCTTTTATATTCTGTTAGAAAAGCTATTTTTTGTTATTGAATAGTTTCTGCAAATGGATAAATTTGTCGAGTCAATTCTTTGTTAGAAAATGTTCTAGCTTTGAATTTAGAGTACTAAACGACATCTATCGAGCAACTTATAAATTTTTAAAACACGTACACACACAAAAAACATAGCAACGTGTGTTTGCCAAGTAACACGTATAAGTTTCATATAAAAATGACATGCAACAAAATTTTTCTTGACGTGGCTGTAGACATAAATAAAGAAAAAAAAATAAAACAGTAGAAAAAAATTGTACAGTATTTCAAAAAAATAGTAAATAATATGCATATTATGTCTTTTCAGACATTTTTGTAGTATGCAATATAATTAAGTATGCAGTACATAATATAAATAATAAGTTGATCATTTTTTTTTCTTTTTACAATTTACATATAAACTTGTAAACATTTAAACTTTACATGAAAATTTACAGTAAACTAGAAAAAAAAATAACATAACTTACATTTCATTTTAATAATTTGATTTCACTCGTTTGAATTCTGTCGTTTTAATCAAGTACAACTGAGTTTCATTTCTTTGAAGTATCTTCTTCTTTATATTTATGTTTCTTATTGATTTACGTATTTTAATATAAACATCTTCAACGACGGTGACCCCAGGCGTATATATATTTCTCATAAAATATTTTCCACAGGAAGTTGATAACATTTGCCAAAAACAGATGCCAAATTCATGTATATATAAATTTTATGAATTTAGGAAATCTTCTACCCAAGTAAACACGACAAGAGAAATCATGTATAAAGTTTCCTTTTACGTTTGTTTATTTAAGTATCGCATTTTCAATAGAAATAACGGTAAAGTTGTCCACTAAATTGGTACATTTAACCATTTTATTCTCAATTGAATTAACTCCGAAAAAGAAGAAGAGAAGATTTAATAACATGAATTAAAATATTCACAGAACAATACTGCACGTTTAAAATTAATTTTTTAGTTGTTTTATATTTACTGTACAACATAAAAATATGCATTCTTGAACGTATATCTAACGTCATTTAATTTTTTATTTATTCCTCCAGACATGATGCAGTTAAAATGATTACTAATTCAAAATGTCATAATATGTTGAACATACATTTATGTCTGCAGTAGAAAACAAATGGAGCACGTACATTTTATATTATATGACAATACATGTAATGTCATTTTTTAATTAAAAATATAATATCACATTTATTTTGTTTTTACATACGTATATCTAAATATGATATAAATAACTGTTTTGACACAATTTTTTTAATGACAGTAAAAACCATATCAGAACTTTGGAGAATCAATCAATGTTTAACTTGAATATACATATTAAAAAAACTTTGCTCATTTTAATTTATTTGCTGAGTTTTTTTTTTTTTTTTTTTTAATATTAGACCGTGTAATGGAAAATATTGATGTATATACGAAGATGAAAAAGTTTATTACTTTTTCCAGACTGATATCAATAAAAATGAGCGTAGTTAAATGTAAAATATCAATATTAAAAATATTATAGAGCTTTTTGAGTATACTGCAATCCATGGAATCAACCCATGTAATTTCAATAATTTACCAGTAATTTTTAATATTCAGCATTTTCTTTCTACAATATTACAAAATAGGATAAAAATATTTTATTATCCATGATTTTAGTTAATTCTTAAAGTAGCAATAATTTTTTAATACTTAAAAATATATATATTTGTAAATAATTTTTTAGTTCGAACTATTGCATAAAAGTTCATTTAGATGTTCAAATTAAAGAATAATTATATATAAAATATAAGTAGAGTTTATTTTTTTTATCACAATTAATTTAACGATAAATTTACATGCTAATATTTTGTAAAAAGAAACAACAACAACAAATTTACACTATATTTAAAAAATTTAAAATTAACAAAAATAATAAAAACATTTTAAAAAATCAATAATAGTGAAGAATTACAGTAAATAAGTTAAAATAAATCAATAAATAACTTAATTTTAGAAATATTCGCATAAAAATACGTTTTTTGCAAATGCGCTAATGTTAAATAAATGGGAGATACGCTGAGTGTGTTCAACGGGCTGCATATACAGCAGGATACGTTGTCATGCTGCAGCAGAGCGGAGAGCTCACTGCATTGCAATTACATTTGTCTCGCACAACATACTGACCTTGAGCGAAACTGCAGGGGAAATTTTTATCTATGTGCATTTATAAATTGAGTATATTTAATCATTTTGAATCAAAAACTTATTAAATTATTCTTTACAAAAATATATTTCAAGCTTATATCGATGAAATTTTCAATATTGGAGTAAATCTATATGATAAGATACTTATAAAATAATGTTAACTTGGCTTTTACAGTATATATTTTTATTACGTCTACTCCAAATACTTCTCAAACTACGTAATGCATAAAGAGTTAAGAATGTTCTTCCAAATGATGAAATCATGCATCTTTGAAGTTATATATAGTGGATAAATATATGTACACCAAAAACTCTTCTTCTTCTTCTTCTTTTTTTTTTTTTTTTCATCTAAAACATTCAATAATCTTTACTTCTACGAAATCTCCTTTTTATTATTCATAACATATTTCTTTATAATAACTGATCAATATTTATAACACATCGTTGTATAAAAATGTAAATTTTGTTCTGTATAGAAAACAAAATACAAAAACAAACTTGACAAGGACTTACAAGGAAAACTGCTTTAGTTATACAAGCAAGAACAATACTCAATCGATCAATAAGTTTTACTTTATAACCTGATATACATCAGTCAGTAGAGTTGAGATTTTAAGCAGAACAACAAACACTTGACCGAAGCAACGGCGCCTAAACTATTTTTCCTTGCACTGAAGGGTGCAATGAGAACAAGAGAATACGAGAGAGAGAGAGACAGAGAGAGAGAGAGAGAGAAGGGGAAGCTTCCAACAAGTGGTATACACGGCGGTGAAACCTTTGAATCTTCCCATCTTTTATATTTATAAAAAATTATTTATTTTTACTTTTTTAACATGCAAAAATCTAATATTATACCATTAAAAACTTTAACTATACTACTTTTAAAAAAAATCACCTGTATGATAAATTCAACAGTTTTTTAAAATATAGTCATGAACTAAAAATGTACATGTATAATATAATTTTTTTATCATAAAGACTCAACAGTTGGTATAAAAGTATAATTAATACCAAATATGAGAAATGTATTGATTATTAATAGTAAAAATTAATATTTATTCAAATTAATTAAATGAAAATTAGGTTAACATAAAGTACCACTGAAATATATATTGCAAATGGTGAATGGTAATATTTTAAAATAAATAGAATGAATATGTAGTAATTTTTTTAAAATTAATATTTAGGATTAAATTGAAAAATTCTTTTTAAAAAGTTGTAAAAATTTGTCCAGTTTTATTGCCCAGTTTTTTTTTCCTGGTGTTAAAATTGATAAAAAATACAATATGTAAGGGCGTCGTTAGGTTTTTATCAATATTCATTTTCGCTTGAACTGTAATTGTTCCGTGCTCACAGGAATAAAAAAAAAACAAGAGAGAGAAAGAGATAGAGAGAGCGAGAGAGAGACAAAGACAGACAGGAAAAAAAAGAAATATACGTTATAAAAGAGTTTTAAACACGAATTTCTATATGAAAAATAAAAAAATATTTGTATGAAAAATTCATATATCTGTACATATTAATTAAAAAAAGATTGAGTACTGGAGTGAGAGTTTATGCTTTGTTTTTGTTATGGCAAGTAGAGTCTCGCTCTCTCGTTTTTTCTCTATACACAGGGTTTATGTTTGTCCCCACCCCTATATAAAGGCAGCACGAGCTCGACGCTTCCCATTTCGATCAATACATACTCTCCGAGAGAGAAAGAGGAAATTTTGTGTGCTAGTGGTGGCGCTCTCTCTTTCTCCCTGCCTAGCCGTGGCCTTATGAGAGCGCAGTAACCACGCAGCCCTCTCTGCAGATAAGTGTTTGCACTTTTTAATTGTGAATAAATCATACAATAACTAATTAATTTTATACTAATTATGTTTATTATTTCATCTATGAAGTTTATAATCAATTCTGATAATGGATAAATGTTAATTATACAAAATATTTACAATAGAAAAACAAATAATAATTAATTGATATCTTTGTATAAATAAAGCAAATATGGCGGTTATTGTAATTTAAAAACATTAAAAACTTTTGAAGTGAATTATAATAGTACTATTGAAGATTTTATTGAAGATATTCATTGAGAAATTTAGTGGAAGATCTGCAAGAACTTTTTTCTTAAGGTAAGTGTATATATATTTATGACTTTATTGTCAATGTTTACGATTGCCAAAAGTTTATCATATCGCGTGATTTAAAAATACAATTTAGTTTATTTTGTTTTATGTAAAAGAAGGAAAGAAAGTCTATCGCTACTTGTTACATTTAAAAACCTTGAAAATTAAAAGGAAATATCGTTATAGACTTCTTGTCTTTTTTTTTATATCAAATTTCCTTTCTACATTTCCACATTCAATTTTTTATTTTATATTATTATAATAATAACAAAATCAATCATTTTGAACAAGAAATAACATGTAATACTATATTGATTGATATAGTTTCTAGGTACAACACATCAAAATCGTTTTTAACGTATGTGACAGTAAAAAAATATAGCTCAGACCCATTGCTACAGAAAGGAAAATATGGATTTTTTTACTGCTAGTTAGAACTGGCAGCTTCTATCGTATAAAAAGTCTTTTTATTTTTATTATTTTGTATTTCCTTTTAAGATAATGTAACAAAAATCTTTGTTTATAACAAAAAGATTGTTTTAACAATCAAAGTTGATATTTTAGTTTACGTTATGTTTACAAACAACGCCATAATTGTGTCACTAATAGGATTTACTTAAGTCTCAAAAGCAAACAAAAGGAGTTTTGTTTATACAAAATATTATGAAATAAAAATTCACGACTTATATTTCTGCATACATTTATATTTTTAAATATAACATCATTAAATATTAGAGGGATATTTTGTAGACTCAAAAGAAAATTACTCATGATTCATAGTATAGTTTACATAACATGACGAAATAGAAAATGTAAAGTAAAACAATTTCTAGAGATATTTACTTGATCATTAATTGTATCAAGTAAACTGACGGATGTTTTAACTTTATAAACTTTTCCTTCTCGTATCATCCAATATCCGTTAAATTAAAAATTTTATGACGTTAAAAACTTTGCATATTAATGATGAAAGCAGTGTTTACGTTATTGCGTCATACTTTATATGAAACAAGATTTACAACGTACAGTACAGTACGTTACTTTATGTTGCATCTGCAAGTGTTTTTTCTGCCCTTTAGCTGAGATAAAAAAAAAAAAAAGTATTCATACATGTTACAGTAAACTGCGCATTACGTTTTACGTTTTTATTTTTGTACTCATTAGAAAACGGACTTGAAATTTATAGGATAGTTATATACTTTTAATGGATATTATTTTAGCTTTATAAATAAGAAGAGATTAATTTGAAATGTTCTAGAAGGTCCAATAATAATCTGTTGCTGACAGTATAATGACGTGTGATGTAATTTTACTTTTTTTGTAATTTGCATATATATACCAAAATTAATCTTAGTTTAAAATCAAAGAGAAGAACTGTTATTTAAATTTTATATTAATATTTATACAGTATTTTAAATTATTATATATAATCTTAGACATTTATTATAAAAAATACATATAAATGAAAAATTACATGATAATGCATGAAAGAAATATGGATATCAACAACTACTTCTTATTCTAGGAATATAATTTTTTTTGTCTACACTTTCTTTCACTATACTACAGAGACTATTATTGAAATATCTCGTATTTCATACAATGTACACATACAGTGTAAAGTTCGTGTTCACCAATAATGACGATTGTCACGCGACCTAAAGTATAAACCACGCCCAGTCGTGTAACCTCATTGTACAAAAATATTTAGCACACATAAAAATCACAATATTATATTACAAAATATCTTATCATATTATATTCAATATAGAAAAAAAATCTGTAGAGCTATTTTGATGAAATAAACACGTGTTGCCTCTTCTATTGTGATACACGCGATTTTTGTCGTTGACAAGTCACGTTTGTTATGTCTTAAAAAAGAAACAAAATTTTCTTTTGATGATGATAGAAGAAAATAAAAAATTTATATACGACTATATATATAAAGAAAACAATGATATTCTGTTAACAATGCGGATTCTTCAACAAAGAATACTTACATGATACATATATGACAAGGCCATAATATTGTTTATTATTCTTTTATGACATTTTCTATTATATAAGATAAGAATTCAAATATAGATATATGAGGTGTTTTTTTATATTCTGGTCTTATATTATATAAAAAAAATCATATAAAAAATCAATCTCGAGAAGTTTGATTGGAAAATAATATACAGAAACCGTATAAAAACATAATAATATAACAAAATACCAGATCTTGTCAAATAAAATTATTTTTAAAACATTTCTGTTAATCGTATCAAAAAATGTATTAAAACTTGATAGTTTTATGTCATAATTTATATTTACTTTTAAAATATTTTTAACAGATTATCCATACTTGAGTAAAGTTTTAAAACGTTAATTGGTATATTTTTAATAAACTGCTTACATATTTTGTTTTATATTATAACACTGTAATAGACATGCAAAAGATCCATGATCTACTCTAATCTAAATATGAAAGTCTTATTCAAATTATAATGGAGATCTTTTGTTTATGTACTGTAAAGCTTTTAACAAACACTATTTCTATTTTAATATAATTATTTACTCTCAAGGGGAAAAAAAGTTATGTAAAGTAAAGTAATATTTAAATTGCAGTGATAATATATATATTATATTATGACTTCTTATACCTGTATGACATTATGTAATTACGCATTAAAATAGTTAACCAATAGACAGAGGCAATTTAAGGTTGCCTATTTGTCTTACAAATAGAAGAAAAGCAATTAATTACTAACATGTTTACATTGTAGTTTTTTTTTTTTTTTTTTTTTTTAAAGAAGAGTTATATTTATCACTAACGTAAGCAATACTAAAAATTTATATTATTAAAAATAATACAATTTAAAATATCGAATGGAGGTTATCGGTTTAAAAAGTTCTTTAAAAATTTCAAAGTCTTAAAACATGTAAAATTACGTCTAGCATTTCTCATTTAAATATCCCTGGAATTGGCGGAGTAATTCTCTCAAATATCGCAAAAAAAAAAAAAAAAAAAAAAAAAAAAAAAAAAAAAAAAAAACGTGGTTTTCTCCATAAGCGTAATGTTAAATTAGGGTACCCTTAGCTTTCCCCGCGTTTCCTCGCGCGCTAAACCGATAAGCTCCATTAAATAATAATAATAATAAATCAAGTTAGCTTAAAATACGTAGTAGTAAAATTTGTAATTTAATAATTATGGATCAAGTTTTATCTATAGGTGTATTTTTTTTTGTTCAGTTGTTGCTAATTGGATTACGTAGTTCTAGCAAAACCAAATTCTAATTAACGTAATATACAAGTATCAGGTGATTTCCCAGCAGATAGTTTATCACGCTCATTTGTTTTATTAGACAGCTTCGTGATTTATCGTCGGTAAACGTAAATATATTTTAGTTTATATAATAAGCAACAAATGACGAGAAAAGTATTACTTTTAACAAGTAAAAGTTTCAAGGTTGTGATAACTTAACTTGTGTATGCATGCATGTTGTGCTGGGGGTGTGAGGTAATTTATATAATCGATAGTTCAAGGTGGGTGACAGAGAGAGAGAGAGAGAGAGAGAGAGAGAGAGAGAGAGAGAGAGAGAGAGAGAGAGAGAGAGAGAGAGAGAGAGACGTGAGAGAAAGGTAAATTGTGAAAGCATAGGTGTAAGAGAGAAAGCACTTAGCACGTTTTAAAAACCACCTGGGAATAAGTAGAGGTAGGCAAATTTAACAACAAAATTACCAAAATGGTCGCAAATGTACATAGGCGCAAAACATTGATTTTTCTATTTTACTACTACTGAAAGACTTTTTTAATTTGGAAGCTTTCCATCTTGGCTTAAGTTCAAACTTTATAGTTTTATCTACTATTTAATTATGTATTCAAAAGTTTTTATACTGTATATACAAAAATTTATAATATAAAAATTTAACCGACAAACTAATTTATTCTTTGTTACAATTTAATTAAATATTGATGAAAAAAAAAAAGAAGGTAAAATTTGCATGGAAGTTTAATTTTAACATGGTACCTTGTTAGCAAAACCTCATATATTTTCAAATTATATTTTACCCTAGCCCTAGAGTCTAGTTGTTTTGTAATATTTATATTAAAGTCATAGTAAACAAAAACAATGTTTCAGAACAATGAGAACAGGTAGAAATTAACTTTATGTCAGTTGATTTATTACAATCATAAAGAGAGATACTAACATTTTACTTTAATATTTTTTTCCATCACGAAAATGTTAAAGCTTGACTTAATCGTGCCTACGTGACAGAGTGCAGGCTACAAAAACACAAACGTTAGAATTAAACTTTCAGTTCTGTTTTGTTTTAAAAAAAAAGTCAATAACTTACTAATTAAGTAAATACACTTGCTGGTATATGTTATTAAATTTATATATAGTTGTTTTATTTTACTTAAATACAATAATATAGACATTTAATATTTCCTAGTAAATAATAATAATAAACGACGACTTTATATATAAATAAAATAAATAACAAATAAATATAATTGCAATTTAATTACATTTAATATAGTAATAAATTATTAATTACGTCTCTAGTTAATAACAAATAATTATCTTAATTTTGATTACATTATACTTTGCGTCATCACCATCATCAACGTTATGTAATAATGACCTAAATAAATGGAATATCGTAACGTAATTAGATTTTGACTAAAGTAAGATCCATTTACTAATGGTTTTAAAACAACGTTAGTTAAATATTACAGACTAAGAAAGAGAGAGAGAGAGAGAGAGAGAGAGAGAGAGAGAGAGAGAGAGAGAGAGAGAGAGAGAGAGATCTTACACTGTTAAGTGGAATTCAATGTACTTTTGCAATCTTCATCAATCTTGAAGAGCTCCGAGACAGAAAACGACTGTCCTTTTTTATATATATCTTGAATAGAGATTTTCTTTTCTCCACCTATTCAATGTTAAACTCATTTGTATACAAATCATTAAGTTTTGAGCAAGCACGCCAAGTCAAGTTACTTTTTTCACCACTAAAAAAAAAAAGTTGAATAAATTTCATCGATTCATTTCAATGACCTTTATCCTTTCCGTGCTGTTAAAAATCTAATTATTTAACAGTCACATAGTTTAATGTTTATTATCATTATTTATTGATGAAGGTTATAAAAACTATAATAAATATACTCTAAATATATATATACATAATATTTGACACTTTAACAAGATTTATAATGTTTAACAACGGTTTTAAATAAGAAAGAATATTCTTTCAAAGTTAAGTTTATTTTAAATAATTCGATTTCAGTGTGTTTAATTATATTTATGAATCTTTAGTATATGTAATAAAATGCTATATGTCCATTTGAGGTCGAGGATAAACACGTTTTACTTTGCGTTTTAGTTACAGAAGCTATTAACTTAATGTTTTTATTATAAATAATATTTTATTATGTATTTTTATCATTTAATCCTACAATTTTATATTTATTGCTTATGGTCATGATATGAAAAGCTTAATTTGCTTAATTTTAAACGCAATTTCCAATGTTTCAAATATACATTTTTGGCAATCGTAAAACATCACATTTTAAATATATAAAGTACACTAAATTATTTACACAGTGACCTTTCAAAAGAAAAAATAGAACAAAAATTGATAATGAGAATTTAATCTCATTAAACTTTGGAAGCGTGTAAAATGTCGTGTATAAAATGTCACATTTACGTAACGCAAAGTAATGAGAAGTTAAGAAGTTATAATTATTAAAGTTGTTTTCTTGAGTTACATTTTAATACATTATTTAAGTTTATTAAAGTAACTCATTACTTTTTGTTACAATGAAATTAATATTTATATACTAATTAAAATTTCATTTAACAGGTTGTCATCATGCATACGGTCGGCCTTCACTCGGCATTGGCCATCAAACGCCAACGAAAACGTCGTGAAGAGCAAAAGAAAGCTCGAGAACGACGTTATAGCACTCATTCAGCTGATAGTACTCCTCGAAATTCTATTGTCAGTCTTGATGGTGCCAAATTTCCACGTCATCGTGCAGCAGGAAGAGGAAAACCTGGTTTACTTGGTACCAAAGTGGTTACCAGTGTTGGAATGCTACATATTGGAGTCGTTTTTCTTGTTTTTGGTCTCTTCTTACTTGTATCTGGTATTTTACCTGCTGCCGATGAAGATGCTTCGCTACGTACTAAAAAAGATCTATGGAATGAACTTTTATTTTCTGGATTATTTTGTATTTTATTAGGTGTTTTTCTTATTTTCCTAAATCATTTTGTTTCTAAAAAAGCTGATGATGATTTAAGTGATTATGTTACAAATCAATTGAATAGATCTAAATCTGGACATAGATTAGTAAGAGATGCTGAAACTGGACATATGACGGCTCCAAGGAGGAAAGAAAATAGTAAAGATGATTTACAAAGGAATGGAGATGCACACAGAGAAGATGAAGAACCTTCTGATATTCATGTACATCCAGGACATCATATTAAATCTCCAATATCCTCTCCACCTCCAGTTATTAACGGTGAACCTCCACTAGAAAAAATTGTAGAAGAGGATAGTGAATATTCTCTTGCATCAAGTCGTCCACAAAAATTCTTCTGTGAAGAAAAAGGTGAAGAAGAGACAAGAGTAATGGAAAGTTTTAATAAAGAAACGATGTCCAATGATAGTACAACGGCAAGTTTAAGTCCAGGAACGCCTTCAGAAACACAGGAGTTACTGACAAGCCGATCCATGAGAATGTATCGTATGTAAAGTAAAGGAGATAAAAACATGAAACAAAAATTAAAAAAAGAAGAAGTCGCTGTTATTTATATGCTTGAATTTGCTTCAGCGAAGAAAGTGGTAATTTTTATTATGAAAAAAAAAAAGTTTTTGTTTTCGTTAAATCTAATCATTTAATATGCTTTTTAAGCTCAAATTATAAAAATTTGGCCTTTGTATAACGATATTATAATATATGTTTGTGATGGTTTTGCACTTAAAATTAACCAAAAATTTAAAACGTGGCCAATTATGTTATATTATAAGGTTGATAGAGTCAAGTCTTTGGTTAATCATGAGTGCAATTTTAAAATAATTTTAGGGATAATAATATTTGAAGCTATTAAATGGTAAGAGTTAACTGTAAAACTAATAAGGATTGTGGAAATTAAAATGCAGAAACATGGAATGCTGGGTAAATAACCAAGAGCTTGCGATGCGAATTGCTTTATAACAGTAATTACGACTTCTAAGCATAAAAAAAATACTTCCTTTTAAATTATAATACTGATGATGCCAAATTAGCTAGGATAATTCCAATTAGACTAGCAATATTTAATTAAATTTTGGCAAAATATCATTAAAATAATAATAATTATACAAAAAATGATAAAATTTTGCGGGTTTACATTCCAACAAATTAATATATAAGTTAATATTAAATATATTAAGCATTAATAATTAAATGTCATGAAAATAAATATGAAACATTAGAAGTTTGTCAAAATTTAATTCATAATTTTGATTTAAAATATTATAAAATAGACTAATACATTTTTAGTGACAAATTCATAAAAAAAAGAGACAAATATCTGAATTAAAAAATAGCTGTAATTATAAAAATTAAAATTAAAAAAGAAAAAAGAAGAAGAAAATTATGATTGCTCTAAAAAGTGTCTATAAAAATTTTCAATCAAACTGAAAAAAAAAAAAAAAAAAAAAAAAAAAACTAAACAGTGCTTTAATATGAATTGGTAATTGATAAGAATTATATCAATAAATTGATTTGAAAAGTCAAAAAAATAAAGATTTTCAAATTACTTCTTCATAATCTACTACTAACGTCCCATTCAATGTTTTTTATATGCACAAAATATAAACTATAATAATTATTCTGTCGATGAATGAAATTAAATTAAAAATAGAAAAAGCTACAAAATGTGCAAAAGTTGGTAAATAATAATAAAAACTATAATAAAATAGAAATCTGTTGGAAATCATGATTTGGCGTTATTCTCCCCCGATACAGTGGTTACAAATTGAAGTGCTGCCTTACATATAAACCAATACACTTGTGGCACATGCGCAAAATATCCTGCGTGTTGAAATGACTTTTCAAGACTTTGCTCTTTTTCTTCAAACTTGATCGTCAAATCATGATATCAGATTTCAACTTTCTAAAACTTAAAAAAATAAAGAAATAAATATACTTCCAATTCGTATAGTAATTCAAAATTATGTGAAATCAATACTCAATAAGCATTTATATATTATAAAATAAAAATAAAAGAACTTTTGTTTTTAAAGTATGACATAACAATTCGTGTTATGCACTTCTGATGTTTTAAGCACTTAATGTCACCCAAGCTATTTGATTGACTTATTATTTAGTTTTTTATTGTTATTTTATTTTTTTTTTAATATTTTTATTTCAATTAAAGCTATAATAATTCAAATTACTTGTATTTTACTTGTATTATTATGTCGAGAAAAAAAATAACTAGAAAATATATAAACGCTTACATATAAAAAAAAAACTGCTTAAAAAAAATGTAGAGCTTCTTATACTGTGTAGTCAAGTCTCTAGCTATTATTATAGATGTTTTTTTTAAGTATATTATATCAATATATATTCAATCTTCCAAATAATCTCACATGACTATTCTAACAAGAGAAAAATAAAAAAATTGTTATTAAAAAACACATTTTTTGCAACTCTAAAAAAAAAAAAAAAAAAAATAGCTTCCACAATGCACATATTAGAATAAAAACTCATGTAATTACAGAAAATATTGCACAAAATGCTATGACAATTTTTAAACATAATATTATTAAGAAGTTACAATAATATTGATATAAAAAAACTCTTCTCTATATATAGAGAATTAAAAAAAAATGTAAAAAATATTTAAAACTTATTACATTTTAAAATAATAACAATAATAATAAAAATATTAAGAAGTCATTGTTAATTATTTCCATGTATTTACTGTAATAATTGTTTCTACAATTTAAAAAAAATGTCATTACGTAAATGGAATTTGTTGCTATAGTTTTTTGAATGTATTATATCAATGGTGTTACATTAATATTTAATATCGATTGTATTTTGCTACTGTTTTTTATAAATTTCACTTTTTTTTTATCAAAACTAAATAAACAATCAATTCATTTTTCAGTCACAATATATATCCTCTTCAGTCCTAGTATAAAATACAGCGGATATCAGATAGTGCAATAAAAAATTGAAGGGGATTTTTTTTTTTTTTTTTTTTTTTTTTTGAGATAAATTTTTTAAAATTGGCCCAAAAAACACCCTTGAACTTACGTGTTTTTTATAGCTATTTTGAGCACTCTAGAGGGGTAGGGGTACCGTGACAGTTTGAAAACGTTTTTGACAAAAATACATATTTTTGATCTTCTGAGACCCGCACAAAAGCGTGGTTAAAAATTACGACAGTGAATTAATTTTTAAAATAGCCTGGGACTGAAGAAGCTATAGCTTATTTCATTTTTCCCCCTTTTTATTCATAATATAAAATGCAACATAAATATACTGTAGATACAATTCAACTAGTAATGATGATAAATATATATGTTAATGCTTTATAAATGTATATGTTTTAATATTTTAAATGTTAGTCTTAAATATTCACTGCAAATATAGGTGTAATAATGTTTGTTGAAAAAAAATCCCTCTGCTTAAATATTTCTTATTTTATTTCGTAAAACTTTAATTACTGAAATGAATTTACACGTCTTGTTATGAAATATAATAATAATAAATAAAGTATTAAATTAAAAAAAATTAATACTTATATTATTATATAATGTAAATATTACATAATTATAATATATTGTAATATTCATAAAAAAAATTTAATAGGTATAATAAAAATTAATATATGACTAATTTTACTTAAGGTGATCTAACATAGCGTTTTCATGACTCGTGTTATATATCTATATATAAAAACGCGTAAATGCTGAAATGTTTTTTATATATATTATTATAATTTGTTTATATAATATTATGAAGAAATTGCTTGTTGCGCTTACTATTTCATTCATGACTGAAAAAAAAAATTTAAAGAAAAAAAAAACGCTATGTAAACCGTCTTTAAGTTGTAATGAGATAAATGTGAGAAAAAGCTTTCTATAAGTATAAAAACTTATCATACTTATAATTTGAGATTATTTGAAACAAAACAACATAAAACTTTAGAAAACTCTTTCAGCTATGTCTCATATAATAATATATAATATAAAAATTTCTTATGCCTATATCCTATATAATACACACGTGGATTAAAAAAAAAAGGCTTTTTTGCTTGCTAAAAAAAAATTAAAAAAATCGAAGGAAGAGTACAAATTGTGCTCAAATTGTGTACCAAAGTGCATTTGCCAGCAAGGAAGGAAGGAAAGAAAGAATGGAAAAAAAATAGTGATGATGCATTTTCTAACTTCTCATAATTATATATTTCTATTTATTATTATATATAAAAAAGACTGAAAAACTAACCTATAATTCTGCACTCTGTTTTCTTACATATACTATATATTATAATTGCTTTCTACACAAAAAAAAAAATATATATACAAACTATTAAAATATTATCTCATATCTACTATATAATTACATAAGAATTAAATAAATCACATACTATGGTATAATATATTATTAAAATTACTATGTGTGTTTGCATCAAAATGTAAAAAAATAAATAATAATAAATAATAATAATACTTTTATTTTATTACTTATTTCAATGTGAATATTTATATAAAATTATTAGACTCTTAAGACATTGCAACTTATTTAATTGAAAATAAAAAGTACAATTCTCACAATTTAGTCTATGTGTTAACAAGATTTTTCAATGACTAAAATAGACTAAAAAAATATATTAGTTTATGTTTTATTTTACTAAGGATTCAATGTGTTAATAAATTTACTGTCAAATATATATTTTATAAAGATAAATTCATGATCATCTCTTAATAAAAACAGTTGGAGTCATAAATTTAATTAATTACACACAATCCTCATATATACGGACCAAATTATATACAAGATATAAAGTGAAAAAAAGTTGCAATGTATTATGATATAGCATTAAATATACAAAAACCTCCATTAGTCTAATATTTTATTTGCTGTTTGGCTGTTGTTAATTTTATTACAATTTTCAAGTAGCAAGAAATAAATAAGATAATAGAATAAGGAGGGAAAAAATTAATATTAAAAAAAAATCAGAAAAAAACAGACAAAGAACATGTTTTAAGTAAACTTAAAAAATGTTCTATTTTTTTCTGTAATTTATGTCATGATGCTACAAGTCAGTTATTTCGATATTAATGGAGAAGAAAAATAATGAGCATTCTTTTATTACTTTTGTATTCTTGTCTTCTATCAATAAAGTATAATAATATATCCTTAATTGTTTTAACGTTTATTTAATATAACCTATAACTTCAAATAATTCAACGGTTTATCTTAAAAAGGGGAAAAAAAATAACCTAAAAACTAAATTTTATAGTCATGAATTATATTGCCAGTATAATTAAAATTCATTACGAGGTGCTTTTTAATTGTTGTGTTATACTACATACGGTAAGTATGTTTAATTAATATAGATATTTAGGCATGATCAATGGAGTATTTCATGCATGTTAATAATTGATGTTGTGTCAGAGATGTTTAGTTATATATTCAAAGTTTATAAAGTCATATTTAGAGCGTATTTTATTGTTACTATAAACAATGAGGAAGGTTAACAAAAAATTAGGTGGTAATTTTATTTCATATTCTTAACAGAACCTAGTCCTGAATTGAATTTCTAGTTTTTTAGTTCATTAAGTATTTTCATTTAATTTTTGAAAGTCACGTAATACGTCACGGGTGGCAACTTTTTCCTATGCCCATATGCATAAGTTTTTCCACCGGTGACGTCATTTTATGACTTTTAAAATTACATGAACTCAAAAGTTAGAAAATCACATATCAATAAATTCAGGACTACGTTCTGTTTTAAAATATGAAATAAAATTACCCTCTAATTTTTTTAATCTTCCTCATTCAAAGTTCCTCATTCATAGTCTGACTTTAAAAGACATGTATAATAATAATAAGTAACTATATTAATTAACTTGCAATGCATAATCTCAACAACAAAATTTGTTAATTTATAAACAAAAACTTAATCAAAACATATATCAATTTCGTTGAAGTAAATTTGAATAAAATGTCAATTTAGAGATGAAAAATACTTGCAGTATATCTTTAACTGTTGCGTAAAACTCCAATAATATTGAATTTTTTAGAGTTCGCACTTATAACTTAATCACAAAAGAAAAAGCTGTAAAATACGCTCTATTATGTACTTCAAGAACGTCTAAAAATAGATAATAATTCAGCAACACAAGATAGAAACTATTTCGTTATTGTTATTGAATTTCTTCATCGCCTTCCTTTTATGAATCATCTCTAGCTTAAATGTTGTTTTTAAGATTTTGATCCACTCTGATATATATTGATTATCCATTTAGAAGTAATAAAAAAGTCCATTATATTGGATCACAAAATATACTTTATTCTGAAAATGAAGTTTGCTTTTTAATATATATAAAGCACTCAATAACAAAATGAAATATTTTATCATCATTGTGCGTGTATATATATATATATATATATATATATATATATATATATATATATATATATATATATATATATATATATATATATATATATATATATATATATATCTTATGTTTAAGTTCTGTAATTTTATTTCTTTATTTCTATTTATCCGTGATTTCAGGCGTCACGATGATTGGTGCAATGCCCGCTGTGGCTGTACGCCACGAAAGACGTAAACAAGAAAAAAAGAAGGCACGTCCTGGTCAGTTATATTTAGCAAATTATACAAGTAAACAAGCAACATCTTCATCACGTACATCTTCTCCATGTCCAAGTAGAGGAGGAAGTCCAAGTCCTGGAAGTCAAGGTACAAGTCCATTAGCACATACTCCACCACACGCAGACGATCCAACATCACCTAATAGTGAAGAATTTTATGTATGTGCAAGAGTATCTGTACTACATGTAATTGTTGTATCATTTTTATTAGGTATTATTTTACTTATTGTAGGTTTAGTTCAATTAAAACCTGGAGCAGATGCAAGTGATCATAGATATTATATTTTAGGTGCAGGTAGTAGTTTATTATTACTTGGTACTTTACTTACTTTAATGCGTTGTATTATGATTCCTATTAGAAAATATTTATCTAAAAGACGTTTAAGATTAAGAAGAATTAAAAAAGAAGAATCTGCAGCATTAGCACTAGCAAAAGGAGGAGCTCAGAATGGTGGTAATAATGGACATCATGAGGTAAATACAATACAGGAAGTGACATCAGCAGAAGAAAGAGCTGCTGCAGGTGCTTTACAAGATTCAACTAACCATAGACATCATCATGGGCATAGAAATGGAAGTACTACAACGACCTCCGCTATTCTAACCTCATGTCAAAGCGTTAGTATAGAAATGGGACCTCATAGTTCCAGAGATACTCTCGTTTCAGCAAAATCACCATCAGAACATGATGGACTTTTGCACAAAAATTTAGCAACTACAAGCTCGTAAAATTTTGAGCTAAATATATATAAAAAAAAAAAGCAAACAAAATGCATGAATTTAAACATACTTATTATGAAAAAAAAATATTAAAGAAAGAAAGTTGTAGATATTGCAACTGAAAAAAATACACAAAAATAAAACAAAGAAAACTAAAATGGAGCATTAAAAACAATACTATATAAATAAAAAAAATTATACAAAATACTAAAGGAAATTGAAACATTTTTTTATTTAACCTTTACCTATTTTTATCCTTTTTTTTTTTTTAATTGTAAGATTTAACTTTTAATTTTTTAAACATTTCTGTAATTCATTGTCTTTACTATTTCATATATTTATATGGTTTTATATCTCTTGAATTCAATTTCCTGAAGAAAAAAAAAAGTTAAAATAATATTATTAAAATAAATATAATAATAAATACATTAAAATAATACAAATAAAAATAATATTATGTCATTTCTATGTCTATAATATAACTAAAATTGTATGTATAAGCGATAAGGTTAATTCTTATAAGATATAATATGGAATATAATATAGAAAATTAAAATCTATGAAAATTTGTTCACAAAATTAACAAAATCTTAAAATTTGAACCTATATGATTTCATTCTTAAAAATTGGCAAAATGATTTTTTTTTCAGCTTTTGTAAATAAAATAGCACTATATCTTTTTAACAAAAATTAAAGCTATATCAGTAGTAAATAAAATAAAAAAAAGTAAATCGTGAATAATTTGAATTATATTATAAATTACAATATTGTTTTTGAAATCAAAGAAAATATATATTTGTTGGATCATTATTATTAGCAAACATTATATATTTCAGTTCTAAATCACTACAATCTTAAAACAATATAAAAAATATCTTTAGTTAGATGAAAATAACTTATTATACTGTTGTGATGATTCGATTATGGAGAAATACATGTCCAATTTTTAAGATAAAAACATTAAATAATAAAATTTTAAATGTATGTTCTTTATAAATATTGGATGTTAATTTTAAAAAAAATTGAATAATATTATAATATTCTTAAAACAATAGAACGATGAAATTGTCAATAAAGATAAATATTTAAACATAAAATTAAAATTGCTGTTATTATAAAAAAAAAATATTGGATGTTATATGAATATGGTCGTGTTCCAAAGCCACAAAATATGTGTTGGTCAATATATATTTAAATGCTAAAGAAAAAAAATGAAGTAATTTTAATATTGAATTAAATACTTATAATAATATAATATTTTAACTTGCAAAAAAAAAAAGAGCTTGAACAAGTGAGAGTTCTATATTGTTGTGAAGGGGTGAATTAATTAAAAGTGGGTAAATATCTATAAACATTGTTTTTCCTAAATTTATGAAATAAACTTTTTGTTTTTTTATTGAGTAAAATTAGCTCCAAATTTAAAAAAAAAAAAAAAAAAAAAAAAAAACTTTTACCCCTATAAGTTGATAAGTATGCAACCTGGGCTACTCATGTGACCAACAATTTGCCTAACTTTCAGGATATGACAAAATTAACAAAAATAATAATAATATTATTATTGACAAAATAATAATAGTATCAATCACTTGTGTATTTCAAAACAGTTCATTAATTTGGAAATTAAGTATTGGTGAACAAAGTTAAAAAAAAATACTTGTCTGCTTTGAATGGTAATTTTATAGACGTTGTTTACAATTACAAGGGGGAGGGGGTGAACTGTAGTACTTTTCTAAATCTTGCATCATCCACATAGAGTTTTGAAATAATTCCCCTTCACTACTGTTTTAGAATTATCACTTTGTTTGGCGTTTGTTTAAATTACATCTAATCCAAAATTACTTTGTTTGAAAGTCACTTTCAATGCTTCATATTAAAATGTATGCATTGTAAATGAAAACATAACTTATACTGGAACCATTATTCTTTTCTTTTTTTAAATGACTTAATTTTAAATTAAAAATCGTCAATCGATTCAATTAAAAAAAATCAGAAACTATATTTTAAAACTGCCAAAAAAATTGTTGTTAACATTAAAAGGGTAATATCCACAAACATTTTTTTTAACATATAAATATAAAACAATAATAATTCACGAAGACGAATACAAACCTACAGAGCTTATGTGAGGCTCTTTGCTCACTCCAATTTAGTGGGATAAAAATAGCTACATTATGGGAAGAAATAATAATAAATAAAAAAAAAAAAAAAGTAATACACATATTATAAATAGTTTTTTAAAATGAATACTAAAAAAAATTAAATAAAATACATTTGGAATTCGACCCAAGATATTTTATGTGTTTTTTCTAATAACAAAATAAATATATATATAAATATATTATATATCTATATGAATAAAAAAAAAACTTCTTATATTATTATATATTAAAATATAAATAAATATAATATAAAAAAATATTTATAATGAAATGATAATTGATGGATGATATATATGTGTTAATTTTATTTGTGTATATAAAATAATAATATCCAATGTAAAATATTATATATATATATATATATATATATATATATATATATATATATATAAACTGTGAAGCCACTACAACACACGTATGTTAGGACCAACTCAGGAGGTGTTTATTAGAAGTCAAAAATATTGAAAAAGGTATACACAAAAATTTTGAGCTTGCTCAAAATGTTGCCTTTAAAATATATTGCTATAATGAATGTTTCGATGTTTATATATCACAACACCTTTTCCTTTCTTAAATTACAGATTGTATTCTACGTTACGCAGAATATCAATACTAAAAATCATCAAAATATAATAAATTTATTTATTTTGATACTTGACAGGTAAAACAACTCATTTTTATTCTTTTCAAATGTTTAAAATTAAACAAAATAGTGGTAAGTAGCACACACAAAAAAAGGTGTATTTAAATGCGGTGTTTGATTCTAAATAAACATACTGCGCTAAGATTTTTATTAACTGTAAGAAGTTTTAATAAAGGCGATATACAAAAGAGATTATACTGGAGATAAATTTAAATAAAGAAATAATTAAATCTTTGTGTTCTTCCCCTCTTTATTTAGAACTGAGCACCAAATTGAGAAATAATTAAATTTTCTTTTTGCTTTGAGTATAGAAATAAAAAAATAAAGTAAACTTGTGTAAGTAATAATAAAATATAATTTAAAAAATTATAATGCTTGAAAATATATATTGTTCATATTGTTGGTGATTGCACCGACCAGCCTGCCAAGATGTTTCCACGGTTTCTCTAGGCTGTCATGGCGAATGCCGGGCTGTGTACTTAAGCCGTGGCCGGCCCGTGTGTACTTTTACATTAATTGGAAAGTCCTTACCTGTCGATAAGACAATGTCTTGACTGGGACTGGGATTGGTGTATAGCACAATAACACAATATGGCAAGCAAAAAAAAAAAAAAAAAAAAAAAAAAAAAAAAAATCAATCAATCTATAATTGAATCAATTAAATCGTTTCAAAAGTTTCTTTCATATTGTAGCAGCAGAATTTAATCTATACTTTTGTGTAAAAGAATAGAATACAGTCTGTTCATTTAAGTATAGCATGCACTTTCCTATCCCTTTCCCTGTAACAAAAACTTGGTAGAAATTCTTACTAAAAAAAATAATCGTACTCCAAAGTGTGTGTGATTCGATTACTCTCATTTCACTGGTCTCATATGTCAATGTTGTCGTATAGAAGTTTAAAAATATATATACATAAAAAAATCTCTATAAAGTGTGAAAATGTTTCAATTTTTTGTATGATCATCAAATTTTTTTCCCCTGTTCATATTATCTGAATATGAAAAATATAATTAAATTGAAAACAGAAATTTAAGAAAGACAATGATTGCATTTGTTTATATGTTTTAAATGTTGATATATTATAAGATAAACAAGTTATTATTGGTGTATAGATATTAAATTAATTTTAAAATATGTGCCAAAAATAGGGTGGAGGAAGAAGAAAATTATAAAAGTGAATATTTATATTGTACTATAATATTAAGCAGTAATAAAATGTTAGCAATTTATACTTTTTTTCAAAAAAAAATAATAATAATAATAGTTCAAGCACTGCTTATATTTTTTAGTTAAAAAATAAATTAGCCATAATATCAATAAAATAATTCATTTATGAATCTAGAATGGCAAATTTGTCAAATTTTAAAGCTTCTTTTGTGTTTTGTAATTCAATTAATGTCTTCAATTTTATTTGTCAATTTTTTTTTAATATCGTCTGAATGTGAGTAAGAGAATATGAATAATATATGTGTCTCCTAAAAATACAAAACCAAAATTCATCTTTTTAACATGATATGTATTTTCTCTATATGACGCACAAAAGAAAAAAGAAAAAGAAAGAAACGAACTTCTTAAACAAATCTAGTGTATGTTTACTAAATAAGAAATTCTTGACACCATTGCGTAGATTTTTTTTGTAAATAAAATAATAATATCTATATATAATTACATAACTTTACATTCACATCAATAAAATAATAGCAAAGGGTAAATTATGAAGAAAAATAATAATATAAGCTCTATATCTATTCTTAAAAATTACTCATTTTTATTTGTATTCAACACTAAGTGGCTTCTCGTTCTTAAATGTGTAATTTTTATATATTAATAATAATAAATAAATAAATATATGCACCTGTTATTCTACTTAGAAATAACTAATTTAAAATACAGTGTTTTAATTACAGGGAACTTTGATACAAGAAATAATTATTTACAATTGGACTAATAATAAATTGTGAAATGAAATGAATTCGTTTGTACGGACAATTAATTTAAAGAAACGGAAATGCACAAAAAGAAAAAGAAAAAAATGAAAAAAAGTGAACATTAATACAATATAAAAAACCTCTATTCTTATTTGTTTTGAAATATATCTAAAAAAAATCTTGCGTTTTTATTTATTGTTATAATAATTTTAATTATTTATCATTAAATAAAAATAAACAAAAAAGAATAACAAAAAACTTAGTAATACATCGGAGTTCTGTATAATATATTTCTGATATAAAGGACCAAAGATAAATACTTATAAAAATATTTTAAAAACTTGCACATTTATATATTATGATAAAAGATTATAACGAAGAAAAAAATGAGAGAAGGTTGTACCTGTTTGTAATAATTGTTTACGTATGACTGTATGAAAAAAAAAAAAAAAAAAAAAAAAACTATCATATAAAATTTAATAATATCAATGATCGTTTATTCTGTAAGTATTGTTCTTGTTCCATATTATTATTATAATGAAGGTAATATAATGACAATTGTCACCCCATACATTTATGGGTATTAATTAAAAAAAAAAAAAAAAAAAAAAAACGTGCAAAAAGTAGAAAAAGCTTATAATATGTAGTTTTAGGGCATTTTTTTAAAAAAAAAGGCAGCATGCATAAAAGTAATTACAATTTCAAATATTTTTTTTCTTCATATCTTTGTCAATTAAGCTACATAAAAATGTCATCTAAAAATTACACCGAACTCCGTCCAGAAACTTTTAAATATATTAGTAATAATAATAAAAAAAAAAAAAAAAAAAAAAAATGAAACATAATGATAAATATCTTATTTAAATATTAATAAATTTTTTCCTATATCTTTCAGAGTACAAAAATCCCTTGCAATATATAACTTTTTATTCCTATAATAGTTAAAATTTCTTGAATCATTTAATTTTTTCAAAAAAGTAACTCTATATATCTTAAAGAAATTATACGGTAAAATGCTTTCAATGAATTTAATTTTTTTTTATTATATACTGTAATGTATACAAAACTTAAAAGCATGCTGCCACATATAATATACAGTGCCAAAAAAATAAAAATAAAATAATAATAATAAATAAATAAATGTGCTGCTTATGCTTATTGTAATGCTGCTTATATTATCCTTTTTCTCTTATTAAATGTGTTGAAGGCATAAAAATATTTTAGTCATATAAGCTCTAACTAGTGCTGTGAAGCTAGAAAAAAAAATTACAAACATAACATTAAACTTTATAGTTGTTTCAATAAAAACAGGTTTCAGGTCCCTAAATCTTTTATGCAAAAATAAATGTTTGAAATAATTGGGATCTTAATTTAAATGTTAAATTTAAATAGAAAATAGTGACACCTTGTAAAAACCTTCCTGTATAATATGTAGTACATAATGTGATTAAAAGAAAAAAAATCTAAAAACATTAAAAAAAAAAGAAGACAAAAAAAAAAAGAAAGAAAAAAAAAACTTTTGTTTTTACTTTGATCTGTAAAGCGGATGAAATATATTTCCAAAATTTTGAAACAAGATTTTTTTTTCTCACATTGTGTGCACTTTTTTTTTATTATTAATATTTATTTATGTATCAACAATAACTATAAAATATTGTTGTGTATTCTAAATAAATTAATTTTATTTTCAAATATATAAAATATAACGAGAAAATAAATAAAAAAAATAAACCTTCTTTAATGCCAAAATACTACTCTTATATAATATGTATATGTCATAAAACATAATAAAAGTTTTTTGTAAGAAAAAATTGAATTCGTTTTATTTTTATATTTTCATTTTATTGTATTTTATACATATATGTACCACAATTTATTTTGAATCAATTGACAATTTTTAAATTTCAAAAATATGCTATAAAAAAAATAAAATGAATGAAAGGAGATACTTGTAACATATTTTTGCTTAGCAATAAGTTTGTGTTCTTCTATTACAAAATAAAGCACTTAATTGTTTTTATGTATAGATTATTTACATAAAACAAAACACCAGTACCATAAAAATAGCAATAACAAAGTGCGAGTGCAAATAATGTATTTTTAGGAGTACTATTTTACAGGTTTTAAGTTAAGTTTGATCGTAATAGTTTTGCAGCTCTTGTAAAAAACTAGTTCTTTTGTTTTCATTTATAACATTATTATGCAAGATAAAAGGCACAGTGTGCACAAGTTTTTTTGTAAAATTTAAATTGTGGAGTAAAAAAAAAAAATAATAATTTATACAAAAACGCAGAAATAATTCCACTTTTTTTTTCTTCTTATATTATGTTATTTCTGTCACAAATGGAGGAACAAAAATGCTGAATTTAAATAGTTATAGTCAGAAAATAACAGGACAAAAAATTTAATATTATAAAAGTATCTTTGACATTATAATGTGTTCTTTGTCTTGATCTGATATATACTTAAAAAGAAAGGATTCAGTTTAATATATCATTCTGTACTAAACAACCGTGCATTGCAAGTAAATATATATAATAAATAGCAGATACAGATATCATGCATATTAAAATGGAATAGGCAAGTAATATATTTTTATACAAATTTTACAATCAAGTAAAACCAAATAGCATAAACTAATAGCATAATGCTATTTACACAAATCTTACTAACTTAATGAAGATATTGAGGCATAAATGTTTTTCTGAAGAAGAAGAAGAAAAAAAAAATCAGTTCACACACACAAAAACATTACACTAAAACTCCATACCATAAAAAATTAGTCAAACTGATAATATAATGAATACTTTTTATTGTTTGCATAGAGTATATGTTTAAAAACAAATAGAAAATCTCACATAATTTATATTGCTTCATTTTAATCAAAGTTATCACAAATGTTTGGATCTCTGAAAAAATTTGTGTATATTTCCGTTATGTTGATATTATCTTAGAAAAAAAATGATAAATATTAAAATAAGTACATGTAAAAAGGAATGTTATGACAAATGAAAAAAATATATCACAATATATATGAATTAAATATTTGCATAGGAAACTTGAGGTGGCATTTCTTAACTGGAATAGATCATTATGTTTTAACTATTGCTATATAATTATTTATTAATAAACACAACAGAAATCAATTTAGATTTTCCTATTCACAATGATTGGTAAATTGCAGTTAATAAAAATGGACGAATCACTACTGATATCAGGTGTTTTACAGTAACATAATCAATATTGTAATAGGATAATTAAGGAAAATAAGCCATTGTGATTAGTTAGGGTAAATTTTAAAGAAAAATATAGGAGAAACCGGCAAGGGCCTTGCTATAGTGAAGAGAGTCCCATAGTTTGGTGAAAATCTTGCTAGCATAGAGATAAAAAAACTAACACATGGATATATTTCGGCAATTAACTCCAAGAGAGATAGAGTGAGCTTGCCTTCATCAGCCCTTACAGACTCACTTGTCAGAGAGAAACTCAGGGAAATTATCTGAGTGTGTAAGGACTGATGAAGGTATAATACACTCCATCTCTCTTAAAGTTTATAACCAAAATATATACATGATCAATTTAAGGAAAAAACCATCGCGGTTAGGATCAATGATAAAGAAAAGGATAGAAAAACCAGCAAGGGCCTTACCACAGTAGAAGTTCTATGGAGAGGTCGAGGTCTTGCATGGCACAGTATAATGTTATAAAAGTTTCTTTATAACTTGAGAGCTTTCGTCATATGATAATGACATTATCAATCAAAAGAGAAAATTACTTGAGCACATCACTGAGCAGTGTCTTGTCTTGTACTGCCGTGTTATGCTCTTGCTGGTTTGGAGTTGGTGGAGAGGGGTGGGGGTGGAGTAGGGAATCTGGGAAGGAGTGTGAATGAGTGAGGGAAGGAGTGAGTGAGGGAAAGGGAAAAGGTGGGGAGGGGAGCGGGAATAGGGTATATTTTTGAAATATGTTAGCGAATATTAAGTCCAGGCAGCCCTTGGGCTTTTCTGGATCTTAATATATGTTGATATGCTAATTCATATTGTCGTAATGTCGCATAGTTGGCTGGGCCCGGAATAGTGCGAAGTATTGTTGATTTATAACATAATTGGAAATTTGATATGCCATGAGAGGCCGCATGTTCAGCCACAGGTTTTTCCATCTCATTGTTTTTTACGGATTGTCTGTGGCCATTCATGCGGTCTCTCGCTTTTTGTGTGGTTAAGCCTATGTAAAATGCTTGACATTTTTCCTGTTGGCCTGTGGTGGGGTTGGTGGTATGTTGGGTACATTCAAGTTTGTAGATTACGTTTTCTGATGTGCATGTATTGTGGCCGTGGATAGGGTATGTAAGGTTGGTGACGGGACTTGTAAACGTTTTGCTGGGGATTTGAGTGATGCATGTATCGCATCTCCTTCCTCTGTTGCTCTGTTTGCCGTTGTTTTGACAGGGGAAAGATCCACTAGGTAGGGGCTTAGGTTTTGGTGTGGGATCAGTATGGGATAAGATTGCTTTAATATTTGGTGGTTGACGGAATGCTATTGGTGGTATTTTTGGTAACAGTAGGTTTGTTTCGGTGGTGGCTAGAATGGGTTGTGCATATTGTAACATCTGTCTGATTTCTTTTTCTAATTTGGGGTGATACGTTGTGATGAAGGGTCGGATAGATTGATTGTCATTATTTGTTTTATTTTGGTCACAAGGTGTTTTGTCGCCCAAACTAAATCTATTGGCAGCTTTTGCTATTTGTTTCTCCACCAGGTGCTTGGGGTAGCCTCTGGTGGAGAAAGCTGTAGTTATGCTGTCAATATATTTAGATTTGGTTTGGTCTGTGTTTGGGATGCGGTTGCCTCGGCATGCTAAGCTAAAGGGAATGGAGCGGATAGTCCTCGGGGGGTGACAGCTATTGTAGTGGAGGTATTGCATGTGGTTAGTAGGTTTTATGTGGATTGAGGTGATAAGTTTACCGTCATCAATGTTGATGTCAACATCGAGGAAGGTGGCTGAATTAGGTGATGTGGAGTGAGTGAATTTTAGGCAGGAGAATTTGTTGAGTTCATCTAGGAATTCATGAAGTGGGCCGATGCCATGTTGCCAAACCATAAATATATCGTCTATGAATCTCTTCCATAGGTGCGGTTTATACTTCTGTCTCCCCATGAACTCACACTCGAGCAGACCCATGGTAGCATAAGATATACATGTGATAATTTTTTATCTCTGTGCTAGCAAGATGAACTATGGGACTCTCTTCACTATGGTAAGGTCCTTGATGGTTTCTAATATCCTTTTCTTTAAAATTTATCAATATTGTAATAGTTAAAACATTATGCTGCTATATTTGTTTGTATAATAATGCAAAATTTTTAATGGTTTAAAATGTTGTGAAATATCTAGCAAGCTGTAAAATAACTACATGATCAACTCATGTAACAAAATTAAATAGCATGATAAGTGGTACTTCTGCACCAATAAAAAAAATACACCTCAAATACAAAACATACATAAACAAAATGTGATGTACAAAGGACCGTAATAATATTTTTTACCATTCAAAAACTTGCGCTAAATTGGCAATGCTATTCTTATGAGAAAAACAAGCACTGGATTTAAATGGTAAAATATATTATCATAGTTCTGTGTACATTAAACCATGCATTTCAACAAATTGCACATATAGGCCTTTTTTGGTATTACGCATAGTTACTAACAAGTACTTTGGTTTTAGGAATATATAATTTCAGTGCATTACAATGCAATATAAAAATGCATTTATAAGAATATAATAAAAATGAAAATAATAATAATATTTCTATAGTATAATCCCTAACTCTATCACCAATTTTATCAATAAAATAATACACAGAATAATAAAATTTCAACTACATTGAAGTGTAGGAATACCTTCCTAAATTACAAAGAGAGCATAATGATTATACCTAAAATATTTTTATTTTTTTAGAATTAATTTTGTTAAAACTTTTGAACTATCAAATTTTAATAATTTTCCACTATAATTTATTTTTAACCTCTCTTCTAATTTTCATCACAATAAAAACTTAAAATGAATATTTTAACATTACTACAGTATAAAGCAAAATAGCAAATATGACTAGCATAATAAACTAATATGTCCTGAATCTGAACCTAATAATAATAATCTATTTAATGGTAAAACACCCATAGCAGTTAAAACACCTTTAAAAGTATCTGATCTTAATCTATTAGAAGAGAATGATGCATGATCACCTACAGAAGTATGAACTCCTATTCTATTAGCAGTAGTACCAGAAATAAGTTCCGAACCATATGGATTAAGACAATGGACAGGTTCTGTTGGTCCTTTTAATTGGAATTTTAGGTTTCCGTTATCAGTACTCCAAGCTGCAACTGATTGGTCTAACGACGAACTGACAACAGTGGAATCATTTGCTGTCACCAGTTGTAATACTTCACCTTCGTGACCTTTCCAAGATGCCAGGACCATACCTGTGCGTATATCCAGTAATGAGAGGTGACCCGAGGATTGACCTATAGCTACCCAGTGACCTGAACTACCCACAGCAACACAACGTATTAAACCAGCAGTTGTAGGTGCAACCTGTAACAGTAAATTAAAAACAAATTGTATAGATGATGTTAGTAAAGATACCTGATTTAATTATTATAAGGCTAGCATATTATTATTTAAACCAATAAGTAAAAAACTTTTCCTTAAATTCATAATGCAAAATAACAAACTGAAAGAGTTAATATAGCACTATCAAGAAATAGATGCACACATCATTATTTTTATTATTAATACAATGAGCTTTTTAACCTTAAAGCCCTTGTCAACTTACTTTTTTATCATTTAGAATAGAATACGAGATTGATAATTACCATACCTTATTATCTATGAATTAGACACCAACACGTTGATTTTGTATTTATTTTCATTTTGACGGTTATTTCACTCTTCTGACGTCACAATGTACTGCCGCCAATCACAGACGCCGCTCTGAGCACATTGTAAATTTAAGCCCCTCCCTCAAGTTCTTTACCCCTATCACAGCCCCATCGGTACATTGTGACGTCAGATGCGTGAAATAACCGTTAAAATAAAAATAAATACAAAATCAACGTGTTGGTGTCTAATTCATGGATAATATAAAGTATGGTAATTATCAATCTAGTATTCTAAATTATAAAAAAGGAAGTTGACAAGGGCTTTAAGATTTTTCATTTTTGTGTTGCTACAATTTAATAATTGGTTTAAAAAATAATAATACAGTAACATTATTATTGGCACTCCATAGAATGGTAATAATAAAGTACATCTTTATATAAAATTATTTATTTATTTTGATGGTTATTGATTTACTGTGACAAAAATAATGATACAAGATAATGTAAATTAATTCTTACCTTTAATTCTTGTACATAAGAGCAAGTCCTTGCATCTATGACTCGAAGAGTTGAGTCCGTTGTAGCAGCCAATAAACAACAGCTTGGAGCAGGCATTGCTTTTAATACATTAACTGGAGGGAACTGAGTTTTTGCAGAAGTACCATCAAGTTGACAGACCACTGCACCCATGAAAGGATCCCATAGATGTACCACAGAGTCACAAGATGCTACCAATCTCATAGATTCAAGGAAAGCAATGGCAAGTACGGATTTTCTATGATGAGAATACGTCCACTGACACGATGATGTAGCAGTACCATCACCTTGACTTCTCAACGACCACAGTTTGACTGTTTTATCACGACTTCCACTCATGAAACTATTCTCATTATCAAGAACATATAATGCTCTAACACTATTTGTATGTCCAGTAAATTGTTGCAATTTAATTTGTTTAAAATTAAATCTGTTATCTTTTTCTGCTCGGCCAATTTCATGTTCCCAATATGCTAACCAATTACCTCGTAAATGTCTACTTGTATTATCCATTCTTTTGCTTATTAATGACATTACATCTTCTTGTGGTACTGAGCTGCAAGTTGGAGTACATATTTGTTTTGTGGAGGGAATATCAGGGCGTTGGAGTTCAATTCGATTACCAATCACTGCTACATTACTTCCAAAACTTCCAGAAGACCCTCTTTCCATATCTTCTGCAGGTGGTAAATAGTCAGAGAGGTAGGTTAAATGGCCAGGATCTTTGCATTGAGTAAGGCGTGGATTTTGTTGTTCATATTCATAACAAAGTTCACGAATCAAGGGTTCATTCTTTAAGAATTGCTCAAAAACATTCTCACCAATAAAACGAAAGAATGGTAGATAAGCACAATGAGCCAATTTTTCTGTAAATACAGTTTTTAACTCCTGAATTGCTTTGTTACGAATTTCTTTAGAAGCATCTTGATTTCCTATAGGTGCTGGTGGTGAAAATGAATCTGCAGAATCATTTTCTCTTATACGAGCATGAGATATCTGAAGTGGAGATCCTTTAATAGCCCATTCTGTCGTGGAGCCATCTCTTTTAACTTCTAAGAAACAATTCTCTTCAACTGATTTAGCTAGATTTCTACTCTCTGACATTTCTGAAGAACTTCTATCAAATGCTTTATCAAAAGCAAGGAAGAAACGTTGTAGCGTACCAGCTAAATGCAGTCTAGTCATATCAGTTCCGATTCTTAATGATATGACATATAAGGCTTCTAAAAGTTTAAATGCTAAAGCTGTACGAGCTACTGTACCACTAGGAAAAGGAGCTCTAGTTGTTGCTACAAGACGGACTGCAGGGTGGAGAATTGTTTTCAAAATATCTGAGATTTGGTCCATCAAAGTGGCATCCGAGAGGTAAGGTACAATGTGACGTAGTAAAGCTAAGCATCCAATCAATCCTCCTTCTAAATTTGCAGTAAGTTTGCGTTTACATAAGGCAACGAGTTCACTGATATGGGAGAAATATTGAGACACCACCAGCTGCTCTCCATACAGAGCTGGCAACACAAAACAAAAATAATACATTATACTGTTATCAATAGAAACATATAGATTAGGAAAAATTAGGGAATGGGAGATAGTATGAGCTTACTCTTACAGGGATGCGAGGTAGAGAAAATATTCTAACCCCGTCCAAAAAGAAATATAAAAGCGTATGTAAGTGGCTCATATTGCTCTGTAGAAAGCAAGCTTCATTAAAAAAGGGACTTTATCTATAAGTTTCTATCAAATCTTTTAATTATCAACTATTACATATATGATTTATTTCCTAATATTTATTATTCTGTTAATTTTGGTAACGTAAAAAGAATTGATAGAAAACACAATGATTTGAAATTTTGTGGAATGAGAGATTGGCCTGTAACTGACAGGGATACCTAGCATGTGAGAGGTTAGTATGGTGCAGTAATAATACTTAGGATATTATACTAATATATTACTATTGGCTTACCTGCTATAGAAGTAAGACACTCAGTAACTTTAGCAGCATTTTCATCCCCAACAAGTCTCATGCTTGGAATTGCTAGAAACATACATAAAATCATGTAGGTTGTCTTGTTAAATAATTTCATACATTTAAAATAAGCAAATAATAATAATTGGTACTGAATTATTCTCACCTTCACCTTGAATTAAGTAGGATTCCGGTGTTGGTGTTACAGAAGAAGAAAGAAAAGAACTCATAATAATAATAATAAAATAATAAATAAAAAAAGTATAGGCCTATTATTCTAATAGTATATGGAAAAATGTTGTATTAAAATTCTAGTAATGTAATAAGTCAAATTATTAACAATTTATGTGTTGTTTTATTGCTGTATCTTTGTTGTTGTTGTTGTTGTTGTTGCTTATGTAAATATTACATGTAATGTTGTGGTCAATTTTTCGTAAAACAGGGCTGTCATGCCCTACCTAACAAGTTGGAAATATTTCAACAATAAACTCCCAAGAGAGATGGAATGTGTTATGCCTTCATCAATCCTTACAGACTCAGAGAGAAACTATGAATGAATGAATGATCATTCATAGTAAGGACTGATGAAGGCATAACACACTCCATCTCTCTTGGAGTTCATTGCCGAAATATTTCCAATGTGTTAGTTTTAATATCTGTTCTAGCAAGATTTTCTTTAAATGTGATGTAATTATTTTAAAACTTATGACATGATAAAGCACTCACCACTACAACAGGCATCCTGTCTATCAGTAGGACTTAAACTATCTTCCCCCAAGTAGCATAGAGACAACATTCGTAATAGATTTCTTGAGAGATGCTTAGCAGTTAGTACTGGACCCAGTCTATGTGCCAGCCACAAGATCGAGTCAGCACTCATCTCTGAGACTGGGCACTCAGATATTGGTTTCCTTGGTGAACGCCACTCTTGCTGATGTTGGATTGAAGGTAATTCTGTGCAAGGTTCGTGGCTTGGAGAAGGAATGTCATCTATCTTGGCATCTTCTTCAGTGTTACCAGGCAGCGGACTTGTTCCATCTGCTTCCTGGTCAAATTTCATGTCTAGTTCTAGCTGAGCCATCAAGTCCAGAGCAACAGCAGGAGAGGATTGCTTGTTACCACTATCTTCATCTTCTTCGTTGGATTCAAATACAAATACTTCTGAAATTTTACAAGGAAAAAAAAAATTGTAGTCAATATGAAGGATAAAAATAACATTGAAAATACACCTACAAATCCCAAAATGTCCCTTCAGATAATGTATTTTCTTCCCTTAACTTCTATTTTTAACTAGCACACACTAGAATATTTGGTCCCTAGTCACAATTTACTACATAAATTAGAGAATCTTTGCGTGTTATTAATTTTTAATTCAATGTGCTCTAATTTCTACCAACTATTTCCCCCTTCTTTTTTTTTTTTTTTTTTTTTTTTTTTTTTTTTTTTTTTTTTGTCATATTGTGTTATCGTGCTACACCAATCCCAGTCCCAGTCAAGACATTGTCTTATTGACAGGTAAGGACTTTCCAAATTAATGGAAACTTAAACCATTAAACCATTTTAAAATTATTAATACCAACCACTTTAGATACATAATTGTTTCAAAAAAATATATGTAATTGTACGTATATACAGCTGAAGGTCAAGGGCGGATCCAGGGGGGGGGGGGGCGAGGGGGGCGATCGCCCCCCCCAAACGGTCCACGTGGGCGGAAAAAAAAAGAGGAAAAAAGAAAAAAAAAAAAAAAAAAAAAAAAAAAAAAGGGAAGGAAAGGAAAGGAAAGGAAAGGAAAGGAAAGAAAAATTATCTCCAAAAAATGAAATTAAAAATCGCAGCTACAGCGCTCTTTTCTTATTTACCTATAATACATAATTCATTTTTTTTATTTATTAAGGTCTTACTTTAGGGTAGCATTTTTGTCAAAACACTCAATTATGACATTTTTTAGCTTAATGAACCAAAGAACTTAAATTCTCTAAACTCCAAGTTTCAGCTCAAATTAAATCTTCCGCAAATAAGCCCCCTTTAGCGTGTATATTATAGATACGAAATTTCAAGCTCACCGTGTCCAAAATTAAATTGATCAACTTCTCAACAATTAATACCATGCAGCGTAATCTGCAGATCTATTCTTTTAATGAATTTGAGATTTAAAACAAATTTAACGACATTTTTTCAAAGAAAAAATTATTGAAGATTGCATATATTAAAATTAAAATGGGTCAATTTGTGATTTTTTTTCTCGGCAATGCGTTCTGGAAAATAGCTGAAAGTTATTTTTCATTAAAAGTTATCTTATTTAGTATTTTCTTAAACCACTGTAAATTCGCATTAGCAAAGGAGATTTTCCAACACTTTGTTGCTCTGTTCAACTTTGTGACGATAGTTTTTGAGATACAATTTTTTAAATTTCATTTTTGGGTACAGCAACCTGAACTTAATAAAAATGATAACAATAAAAATACACCGCTACATAATAGTACCTTATATTTATTTTACTTTCTTCGCCCCCCCCCCCCCCCCCCCCCCCGCGCATCCCTCCCTAATAAACTACTTTGTGAGGAAAAATGAGCAAAATAACAAAAATAATGGACCACTTGCAAGAAACGAACTCTTTCAAATAAATTTGAACTTTTCAAGGAGTTCTGCGTTTTTATTTTTTATTATTTTTTAAAATCTTATTAATCACAGATTAAAGGCTATTGGGCTAAACAAAATCTTTGACATTTAGATATCTATAAAAGCACGTGCAAAAGTATGTCTAATTTCTCCGGAATCGGTGGAGTAGTTTCTCAAAAATCGCAAAAGACGTGTTTTTCTTCATCAGCGTAATATTAAACTAGGGGACTCTTAGCTATCCCCGCGCGCTAAACAGCGATGAGCTCCATTAAATCTAATGTATCATGATCTTGCTTTTATAATTTTATGTGTATTGTTTTGAACCAATTTTTGTTCAAAAGTCTTATTATTTTATAAGGTTCTTAAAATTCTGTAGGTGACAAATTCAGTCTAAATTGACAATTTTATGCGAAAATTTCATTTGCATGATAAAAATTAGACCCCTATATGGATAATTTTTTTTCTTATACGAGCTCAATTTTTAAATAAATTGAGGTGCATTATTTTTGGCATTTAAAATATAACGACTTGCTAATCGTTTATTAAGCAAAAATTCTTGTGGTTACTCTGTAATGAGATAAAATTTAAAACATAGATTTGGAATTTCAAAAATATGAAATACAAAAAAAAAAAAAGAAGAAAAAAAGAGCATAGCTTTATTTTTTATTTTATTTTATTTTTTTTTGAAGGTTTCAGTTAACAATTTGCACATATTTTCCAATGTCATTAAACAAGGGTGGGAAAAAAACGCGATAAAAAAATTAAACTAAAATAATTTTAAAGTTATTTTCTCAAGTATACTATTTTTGCGTTTTTCCCAAAAAGGGGCGTGCCCCTAAAAATTTTTTCGCCTGCGGCGGGCTGCCCCCTACCCCCGTCCCCAAACTGGAAAAATTTCCCTGGTGTCGCCCCCCCCCAAACCAAATTCCTATATCCGCCCTTGCTGAAGGTAGAGTACTCTTGAAGGACTCTAACTACATTCTAGGACTTCTGGAGTACTCTAGCTGAAGGTTTCAATAAATGCAAGAAGAAAAAAAAAATAATGCAAAAAAAAAAAATAATAATAATAATAATAGCCTAATAATAAAAAAATAATAATAATAAAATAATAATAAAAAAAACTTGATAATATGCAGCTAAAGTAACATTTTCTTACCTGGCTCAACTTCTACGTCTGTTTCCTCTCCTTCTGCTTGTTTCTCCATACTAGCCACATTCTTGGTAGTTGCAAGACGTTCAGAATCTGCTGATGAGTCTTCGTCGAGAGGTGATAAAATCCCAGTCTCTACCTCTGTTGCTAAATTGTCCATACTCGCAGACTTGAGTGGCACCGATTTGTGCCTTTGTTGATCTGAGGAAGGTCCTTGTTCAGTAGGAGTTTTACTATGTTGATCTCTGTATCCTCCTACTGCCTCAACTAACGCTGTTGCAAAATTATTCAAAAATACATGTAGTCCAAGCCTTACTATTAATTTGAGTAAAAAACTACGATGATATAACTTTGCACTACTAACACCACCATTTTCAAATAATGCACATATTGGATCAAGTAATAAATTAACTGTAGTATTTGGTCCTAATGCTTTTGATATTGGATCAAATAATTGCCAGGCAGCATTGGTAGCTGCAGAACTACGTAAGAGTTCTCTAACATGTGGTAGTAACAGATCTAGACCATCTGAATCTAGTGTTGGTAATAATGTTGGAAGTTCATGTGACATAATTTCAATTTGTTTTTCAGCAGATTCTTCCTCGTTTTGTTGTAATTTGTACAGACATAGTAGAAGGGAGTAGAGCTTTTCAAAGTAGCTAGGGAATGGAAATGCAGCAGAGATCAAAGGTTGAAGTAACTGGTGAGCAGAGGGAGGAGGTAATCCACATGAAGTTACTGTAGGGTACTTTATAGTCAAATTACCTGACTCCCCATGTTTACTGATTCCACTTTCATCAATCTGAAGTAGTAAAACTATTGCCTGTCTAACAGTAAATGGTAAATCATGCCATTCTCTTTCAAGTACTGTCAAACATTTTTGAATTCTATCTTCAAAATTATATTGTAAATCTAAATTTGTGATTGGTAGCAGTGCTTTCATTTTATTTGACAGATATAATTCTACAACTAAACAGCCTAGAGTCTGCATTTCCCTAATTCTACGAGATGCCACAGCTTGTCTATAACCAACAGTTTCCGAGGAAGTTGATTTTGATGTGGTGAATTGTGGGGGTTCGTAGAATGATTGATTGGTGAATGTATGAAGACTTTCCACTTCTTGTAATGCAGATAGAGGGTTGTAATCTTTGGGTAGGACAATATAAGTCCGAGCTGCAGGTTCTTCACTGAGGAGTGAGGAGCGAGATTTTGAGAGCAGTTTGGTGAGAGGACGAGGCTCCTCCTCAGCAACCTCTGCTTGAATGTTAGATTCCTCTTCCCCACTGCGCTCTAATACTGGAGTTGAGGTAGAGGGAGATGTAGCTAAAGATACTGACCTCTCAGCTTCTGTAACAATACATAGTAATAACTCATTAGATTCTTACATACAACAATTATATTTTAATATTTTTGGGAATATTTGTATCACTAAACCATTTTCAAATCAATTTCATAAATGTATAAAATAATAATACATAGTTAATAATAAAGATAAGGGTAGAATTACCAGCAAGGGCCTTACCACAGTAGAAGTTCAATGGCGAGGTTTCACGTGGCATAGAGTTTTAGTTATAAAAATGTTCATAACTGATAGCTTTTGTCATATATAAATAACATTATCCATCAAGAAGAAATTTATTTGATTGCATCACTGAGCTGCTCATTGATATCAGTTATGAACATTTTTAAAACTAAAACTCTGTGCCACATGAGACCTTGACCTCTGGAACTTCTACTATCTGTGCTAAGGCCTTTGCTGGTAATTCTACCCTTTTCTTTATTATTAATCCTAACCCTAATGTTTTTTTTTTTTTTTTTTTTTTTTTTTTTTTTTTTATTATTTTTTCTTTCTTTCTTAAATTGATAATAAGTTAAATTGAAAAATATATATTGAATAAAATATGCATGTAAATAAATACTACGTACTGCGTCTAGTGGATGTGTTTGCAGGTAAGTGCAACTTGGGGGCAACCTTGCCCCAGAAAGGTGAGGGTGTGATTCGATGAGGGTGAGGTTGAGTGAAGAGTTGTACCACCCCACAATCAGAAAGGTATGTATGACGATCCACCAAGTACAGACACACGTTCTTTGACTTCACTGCTGCAGCTCCACTCAGCTTGTATCCAAAAGTCAGATCTATCCAGTGATGCAGCCGTTCAGACACATAAACGCTTTCTAGCGCCTGACGATGTTTTTCTATGAAATGCTCGGGAGATGAGGCCCAAGACGGAACTTCTAAATCAGATAAATCTTCGTGGATTGACTGAAAATTAATTTTAACTATACAAAATTGTTACAAATAAAATACACAAATACAAGAATAAGATTTATCAAACATAAGAAAGTGAAAGAAGGGAGAAAAAAGTTCAACTGCTGTACTTACTTTGAAAGTGCTAGGGTCTGTGTAAAATTCAGGAATACATTCATCTGGAGTCCAGTCTTGCATGCGCTGAATGGAGCTAGGATATTCAGCAGGAACCCATTTAGGACGAACGTACTTGCACAGTAATGAGCGAGGTGTACGGCGAGCAAGATAAACATAATACGTAATTTCGGAGAGAACATCAGACACATGGTGAGGTATCTGAAATAATGGTGCAGATGTAATTTCTAACTTTACTTTTCACTTCCTTGCTTCAATATGTTCACTTTCTATGAATTATGTAAATGTATGAAGATTGTATGCAGTTACTAAGTTTTATTTTACTTCCCTCATTATTTTACATTGTAAAACCTCCCTTAAATTTCATTTAAACAATACATACATACATACATACATATCATGACGCTATAAATCCCTTTCGGGGTAAGCCAACAACACAGATGTTTTATCCTGACCCAGTGATAGACCTCCACAACTTCCTATCCTGACATACTTCACTTGCTTCCGCCAGTCTCATACCTTGTTTCATACATTTCCTTTTGCATTTCATACTGCGTACATTCTTATTTTTCAAACATCTTCCAACCACCTCAGACCATGATGTTTTAGGCCTGCCTCTATCTCTCCTTCCATCCACTCTACTATGAAATACCTGCTTTGCTATTCTTTCATCACCCATTCTCTCAACATGACCAAACCACCGTAATACACTGTTCTCATACTTCTCAGTTACAGTTTCTTTTACTCCACATTTCTCCAACACCCAAGTATTCCTTACCCTATCTAATCTTGTTTTACCACACATACTTCTGAGAAAACTCATACCAACAGCATTCACCCTACTCATATGCCTACTCTGACATACCCATGATTCAGAACCATATAAGATAGTTGGGAGTAAGACAGAATTGTACACTGTAAGTTTTGCTTTGTTTGATAAAGCATCACTCTTGGCCAATCCTGCCATGCTGCCAACTACTTTCCTACCTGCCGCCACTCTCCTCTCAATCTCCCCATCTATACTTCCATTCTCTTGATATAATCTTCCCAAATATACAAACTCTTTCACTCTTTCCAGCTTTTCTCCATTCAGTGTGAATTCATTTCCATCATCATTTTCTCCACCAAATACCATTACTTTAGTTTTCCCAACATTTATTCTCAGATCCATTTGTTCTGTGCTTTCTTCCAACCTATCAATCATCTCTTGCAATTCTTCCTCACTCTCAGCCACCATCAACGCATCATCAGCGTACAACAACATCCACACCATTAACAAACCTACGTTTACTCCACTTCCATACTTTTCAGCCAACTTTATACATTTATCCATGAAAATATTGAATAACCATGGCGACATCACACATCCTTGCCTAACGCCTCTACCCACTTTAAACCACTCACTCAACTTTCCGTTTACTCTCACACATGCCTTACTACCTGCATACATGGCTTTCACACCCTCAAGTAACTTCCCTCTCACCCCATATTCATCTAATACACTCCACATCATACTTCTGTTCACTCGATCATATGCTTTCTCTAGATCTACAAACACAGCAAATACTTTCTTTCTTGCGTCCATACATTTCTCAATCAACTGCTGCACAGTGAAAATCTGATCAGTGCAGCCCCTGCCGGGCATAAAACCACATTGCACTTCTGAGATATGACCCTGTGTAACCTTTTGCACCTTATCAATCACCATCCCTCCGTACATTTTACCAGGTATACTTAACAAACTAATTCCACGATGATTTTTACAGTCATACTTATCCCCTTTCCCCTTATATAACGGAACAATCACAGCACATACCCAGTCTTCAGGTACTCTACCACATTTGTAACACATATTAAATAACTGTAACATTTTTACTTCCAGAGACGCTCCTCCATACTTTACCATTTCACTTGTTACTCCATCTACTCCAGCTGCCTTGCCATTTTTTTAACTTTTTTACAGTATTCTTTAAATCATTCAATCGAAACTCAATCATCTCCTCATTTACTCCGTTTGATTCATTCTCCTTTTCCTCCTCCATTCTTTCTTCCCTTTCCCCTCCATCCAAAAACAGATTCATAAAATACTTTCGCCAACATTCTCTCCCCTTCTCTTCATCCCACACAATTTCTCCTTTTTCATTCTTTACTCCGCCTGCACTTTTACTATTACTTCCTTTTCTCACTTGATTCACCATCTTCCAGTACATTTTTCTATTACCCATAAATTCACTTTGCATTTTCTCTTCAAATTCTCTCCTTGCATTCAACTTACTCTCTAGCACACTCTTTTTTGCATTCATTCTTTTCTTTTTATACACTATAAATAACTCCTTTTTTTCTAAACGTTTATTTAATACACAAATTTATTTTAATTTCAGACTGGAAAAAAGATGATGGCCTGTTGGATGATGATAACAACAAGTATTATAAATCGATGGTTTTGCGGAAAACCGAACTATCTGTAGGCTCCATGCACCTCAAATTTGGAGTATCTGCGCTCTCCGCCACTTCCTAAATTCAAGCATCTCTAATGGCGCACTGGTAAGAGATACTTTAATTTCAGCAGAGGCGGAGAGTGCAGATGTTCCAAATTTGAGGCGCTCGGTGACTACAGATAGTTCGGTTTTCTGCGGAGCCATCGAAATACGGCAATGAATCAAATGTTGATTAAACTGTAATTAATCTTACCTGAGCTGGACTTACTCCATGATTATCTGAGTTGGTATGTTGAGCTAACACAGCATCATACGTTAAATCTAACTGCCTGTCTCCCTTGTTAAGTCTAAACTTGGATCGAGACAAATCTCTCCAGCCTCCAAATGGAGTTGAGAAATCAGTGACCCATGGCAACACATGGTGATGATTTGGGTGCCCGAAACGTCGTCCAGCTAAGCAATTGAGGGCAGTCAGATAGTCAAGGTTTGATAATCGACCTCGGACCCACAAATCTAGGAGTTGGTTCAGTGCTACTTGGTGCACACTTTCATCACGACTTTCTTCAAGAGTGCGAGCTACTAATCCACGAGCTTCAATGTTACTGATTCGAGAAGCATCTATACAAAATAAGGTCAAATTAAGTATAAATTAGAATTGTTATTTAATATATATAAATTACAATAAATCAATCACCATACAATTAAAAAAAATGTACAGAGTTAATGTGAACTTAGATAAGAAGCTCTAAAGTTGTAATGAAGAGAGATGTTTAAGTCGTATTTAACAGCCTATACATCTTTACTCTACATTATGAAGTTAAATATAATATTACATACAAAATTAATAAATATTTTTTCAACTGTGCATATCGGTGTTGTTGCGAACAAAATGTGTATGTGGGTTTTTGTCAGCAGAAGCAAAATGTCTATCTCATTTTTTGTCACAAGAAGCAAAAAATGTAAGTCGTTTCTGAAATTAATGTAGATGGTGCTCTACTTGCACATTTTGCTTCTCGTGACAAAAAATGAGTGAGACATTTTGCATCCACTGATAAAAAACTAGATAGACATTTTGTTCACAACAACATTGATATTCCCAATAATATTATGTTTACTTGGAATACAAATGTGTGGCATTGACATTGCATTAAAATTGTTTGTGTCAATTTTTTTTTTTTTTTTTTTTTTTTTTTGAAACTTACCATTACTAGCTTTAGAATTTTTTCCACTTGAGTGTCTCTTCTCTCTATAATTCGATGGACAGTGAAGATTATCTTGTAATCTTGTAAGAGACTGGAGCCATAGACCTTCAGTTAGATGTAAATCTTGCAATGTAAGATCACCAAGAACTAAACCTCTATCATGAGAATCTCTCATTAGTTGCAATAATTGAAATATTATAAAAAGTGGTCTAGAACGAGAGGAACTTAGTAACGCTGGACTAAAACTAACACAATCTTGTGCACAATGAGCTATGTGGGGTTGCACTAATAACAATGGTTGACCACTACCAGAGAATACAGCACAGTATGAAGGTAAACAATTTGGATGTGGTTCAATACTTCTTGGTGTCGTTGCACCTTCATGGGATCCCAAATAAACAATTGGGCATCCATATGTTCGACATACAATATCAAGTAATACTGTATCCCAGTTTACCAGGCTTATATTAGTTGTCTCTCTACTATCTGATGAATCTGAAACAAATATTTGCAAGACTTATATTTCAATTTGTGAATTAAAAAAAAAAAAAATGCAAGTAAGTAAATTTTGCTGAAACAGGAAAAAAAACATTAGCAAAGCTTCGTGTTTGATTAATTTTCAATTCAACATGCTCTAATTTCTATTTTTCATTATAAATTTTATTTTTATAAGGTGTTATATTTGCTGAAAGTTGTTGTTTTTGTCACACCAAAACGCCCCCCCCCCCTTTTTTTTTTTAATAACAACAGTTTAATGGTATTTACTTACATATATATCTTTTGTAAGCTTCCTTCCAGAGGTTTTTGTAATTTGTATGAGATACATAGTGCAAAAGTTGAGATTGACTTAAGTGTTGCGAAGAAGACGTAGCTGGACTTGGTCGAGCTCGAGGTAAGGGAATTACTTTTTTGTTGTTGTGAGTCTCTAGAGCCTATGGCACACATACATTTTATATCATGTCACGGTACTTTTATTGCATTACTGCTTTGTTTTAATGTGTAACAGATACATATATGTACCTATCATTATATCATTTTACTTTTTTATTAGAATATGAAATAAGCATCTTAAAAATAGATTATTATTAACTTACCCGTATTGAAATTTGTTGCCATGATGGTCCAAAGCTTTCTCCTAGTTTCAGCCAAGCTTCTACTTCTTCTTCTTCAAGAGTATCATGATATTGGAATGGTAAAAGCTGTCCATTCTTATGTAAGGAGCTGTGAAAATAGAAACATCATACAATGTTTACATACCTACGTATATATTTATGTACATACATACATACCGTAATGTATGTACAGAATGTATGTACAACGCCACGCAATGAGTCACTACCACTCCAAAAAAAAAAAAAAAAAAAAAAAAAAAGCACCACTGTTTTGTAACAGTACATATTATATACATTCATATATATTTAAAATAATGTAAATGCATGCATCATATATGCATATACATACATATGAATGACACATGTGTTTAGGGTGATTTGTGATATGTTTGTATCATACATCATACACATCATACATACCTTAGCCACGTGCGATTCACCAAGCAGACAACTCTTTCCTTCTGAGAAGTTTCTTTTATATATTTCTGAGGTATTCCTAAAATTTCATTCACGGTTGATTTGGTATCCATACCAGCATAGCTAGGTGACTTTCAGTGTGAAGTGAAATTCGATACATTCAGTGATGACGAAGTGGTCGCATGCATTTATTATCAGTTTTGGCACACGTAGAAGAAAAAAAATATAAGAAGAAAAGTTGACAACACTTTAAAACGACTTTAAATGTAACACAATATTCTATTTCAACTACGTATATTCACAAATGTCTACAAATTAGTATTAAAACGTATGAAAGCTTTAATTTTTTTACAAATTTCACAATTTTGACAAATATCAGCTGTTCTGGTTACGGTGTTGCCAAGTCAAATTTGTCGATATGACCACTTTTCCCGCTTTTGATCAAAAAAAGTTATTTAACTGTATAAAAAATATATATTTATTTTTAAAAAATTAAAATTATTCCAAATTAATTATTAAAATGCCACTATAATGTTTATTGTATTTTTATTTTTTATTGCATCAGGCAACGTTGTGTTTTTGTTTTGCGCAGACTCAGCTGGTTAAAAATAAAAAAAAGGGGTGAGAGAAAATTTTGCAGAAAAAGTGGACGTGTTTGGGTGTCAAAATATTATTGCAATGTCCAATTTCAAGAAATTAAAATATATAGTGTGTTTGGATCCTTAATTTTGTATGTAAAATTTTATTTGCCACATCTATAGGAAGAAATGGCTTGAAGACGCGTCGGATAAAATCTATATGGTGACCTCTGGAACCACTCCTCATCCCAAAGTTTTGAATTTGGCCATTTGCATTAATGATTATGACCTCGCAAAAGAAAATCATGTGATAACTATGGTTCATATATATACTGAATATACTAATGGTCAAATATAAATTTAAAAAACTCTAAGCAATATACTAAACGATGAATAAAATGGAGACTTATTGTCGAATTAAAAAACGTATTCTCGTCATTTTGCTATGTTTTTGTGCAATAATTTTTTATATTTCTTACAATTTTAATTACTGCCTTGTTACCGAATTTAAAACCCAAAAAGAGAGCTTTTTTAATCGATTTGATGCAAATTTTGACGTAATAGATAATGAAAAATTAGATAACTGCTCTTTGCGGCCAGTTAACTTTAGAGTAATATACACTGATAATAGCAATCAAGAAAATTCACCGTCCACTCTTGATCACTCTCCAAAATATAGATTTCTACGTCATCAGGGTCTGAAAACTCATCGTAAGCTTCCAGAAGCTCTTATAATAGGTGTTAAAAAGGGAGGAACCAGAGCATTATTGGAATTTATTAGAATTCATCCAGATGTCCGAGCAGCAGGGTCTGAAGTGCACTTCTTTGACCGTCTTTACTTCAAAGGGTTCGAGTGGTATAGGTTAGTTCATAATAATGTCATCGTTAGGAAATTTTAAAATTAACTTAGCAGAAAAATAAATTTCTTATGCTGTGTTCACATTGAGCTTTTTGTAATTGGAATTGTTAATTATTTGATCAAAATAACATGCATTCTTATGGAGCTCACTTAACACAATTCCAATTAGAAAAAGCTCAATGTGAACACGGCATTATGTTTGAAATATAATATCTCTACTTTTGTTTTTCTTTTTTGCAGACAACATATGCCTCCAACATTAGAAGGACAAGTTACCATGGAAAAAACTCCAAGCTACTTTATTACAAGAGAGGTGCCTGAACGAGTACGTCAAATGAATCCCAACACCAAACTGCTAGTCGTTGTGAGAGACCCAGTTACTAGAGCTATTTCTGACTACACACAAGCCTCTAGGTAAACACTACAGTATAAAATGTTTACACTGAATGTACTGACAGCAACAAAGTTCTCTTGAGTTATGTATAGAACCATTAATTACAAATGTTTTTAAAAAAGTTTTACTTTTCTTAGTTATGTCCGATACATGTATACATAGGGTACCTATGTACAGCTCTAGCCAAAAGTTGGAGAACGATTTGCATTGGCAACCCGCAACCACAATATGTTATCTTCATAAGAAAATACAGCAGCCGCCTCTGCCCTATTGTTAAACTTGTGTCTAGAGCTGTACCTATTTTTAATTAAATTGTAAATATTATAAAGCTGATTTGTTGTTTTTGCTTTTGTTACAGTAAGAAGCCTGGAATGCATAGATTTGAAGAACTTGCATTTCTCAATGGTAGCTCAGGTTTAGTGGATACAACATGGGGTCCCGTGAGAATTGGTGTTTACATCCGTCACTTGGAACGATGGCTACGGCATTTTCCTTTGAAACAACTTTTGTTTATATCAGGTGAGCAGCTTGTATCTGATCCAGCAGCAGAGATGGCAAGAGTTCAAAAATTTTTAGGCTTAAAAAAAGTAATAACTGAAAAACATTTTTATTTTAATGCCACAAAGGGATTTCCTTGTTTAATGAAATCTGAAGGAAGTCCTGGTCCTCATTGTTTAGGCAAAACAAAGGGCCGTAATCACCCTCACATAGAGCCCGCTGCCATCCAACGTTTAAGAGAATTTTATCGTCCATTTAATGCAAGATTTTACCAAATAACAGGCATAAATTTTGGTTGGCCTTAACATAACAAAATGACTGAAACAAAGAATAATAGCAATAGATTATTTATGTAATATTAACAATGAATAAATTAACAATATTTTTAAAAAAAAAGTTAGAAACTCTTTTTAAAGTAGTATTATACAAAATATGAAAATGTGCCAAAGAACTCATGCAATAAGCTTTTGTCATGCAACAAAATCAAATTTTTTATTAAAAAAGTAAGTAATTACAGATTTAACATAACTTTGTATTTAAAGTGTATAATATTTGTATATTTTTCTAATGTAACTCATATTTGATTATACTTTTAATGAATCTACTTATTTAATATTTTGTAACTACTTTAAAAAGAAGAGTTTAACTTACTCAATATATGCATTTGAGTTTCAATTATATTTTGCACAAAATGATGTAATATTTTTCCAAAGATTTATATACGTAAATCAAAGATACCTGACGCATCTTATGTGCATTAAAAGATCCATGCAACTTTTAAATAGTCCCTGTTCATATTTTGATGGAGTTGTAAATGTTCAAGAACAGTCATTTTTTCCTTAATCAGTCGATATGTTTTGTTTACAAATATATATATATTATACATATAGTTGTATAATTACTACCTATATACTTTGTTTATTTCCTCAATAATAATAGGCTTTATTAGGTTATTTAATAGGCTGTCCGTTAGAAAAAAAAATCAAGTAAGCAACCATGTTATGTCCACCCTTAGTAAAATATTTCAAAAAAGTGGGTAAGCAAACATAATTTAAAATATACTAATACCACACTGTGACAGTAGTCTTTGAGTTTGTGCATGCCATGTGAATTACACATGATTACTGCACTTCAACAGAGATAGGGAAAAAAAGTTGTTTAACAAAAGTTCTTACCTATATCTTAAATATTTGCATTAGTACGCTAACATCCTTAAAGTCTGCGTCACTTTTGATTTTTTACATCATAACTTTTTCCTCCCAACTTTTATCATAAGCAAACAAAAGAAGAGTCCATCAAATTTGAACAGGGTTTATTTGAAGGCAGGTAGTTAAGAGAATCTTTCTTTGTTGTTGAAAAGTTTTTTTATAATTACATACATTTATTTGATCTCATCATCTATACACACTCGCATTATATTTTATAACAACATTAGTTACAACAAGTTTCATCCAAATACCTCCTATCACAATTAGATTTTTTTTTTTTTTTTTTTTTTTTAGTTTATTTATTTAGAAATGTTAACATAAAAAATAAAACTGATACTTTTTTAACAATATGGTATGGTGCTTCTTTGTATACAGTAGTCAATGTGTTTAATTCTATAGATATTATGTACTATAGTAAATACATGCTTATAGCCTAATAGAGAATAAGCTTGTAGGTAAACTTTTATATTAACTACATTAATAATAAGATGTTCATAAATCATGTCCTTATAGTATTAAACACCAATTAAACTTAAAATTATGTACTTTGACTAACCCCAGCCATAATAATTTTGTATTTTCCATTCTTGTGCTGTACAAAGTTCATGATTTATGAATATTTCTTTTGAAAATCTTATTTGAAGATGTAAACTATAATAATTTTTACCATTCAAAAATGCGTTCTAAATTTGCAATGTTATTCTTATGAGAAAAACAAGCGCTGGATTTAAATGGTAAAATATCTTATCGCGGTCCTGTTTACATACTTTGCCATGAAATATATATAGGCCCCTATAAATATATACCTATATATAGGCCTATATATATAAGCTCTTTAACTTTACTCTAAAGGCAAAATAATTTAATATTTTATGACAGAGTATGTACTGTTGTTGTAAATGGAAATTAGAGTAACCTGTAATGGAGGAGTCTACACCCAAGTTTCATTATGTCTCTCCTAAAAATATGTACATAAAAAATCTTTTACGAGGAATGATCATGATTTGAAAGTCGTTGAAAAGTAAATCAAACTGCAACTAAAATTTAAAAATTAAAATTATTGGAAAATATTGATATTATTATGGATAAGATATGATCTGTAACAAGCTATTTTTTTAAAATAGGTTGATTTTTTTTTCAGTCTATTTCAATCTGAAGTTAATTTTTTTTTTAAATTTAAAACACATAGATTACAAACATATTTGTTTCATATGTCACATATAATCATTACTTCAGAGAGCATAGCTCGTGTTGAAGCGAAATTAGCTTGCCTGAACATAGATCTATTAATTTGTGTTGGAAAAAAAAAAAAAAAAAAAAAAAAATACAGATACATTATAGTGCAGTTTCTTAGCTTATGCAGATTGGACAAAGTTAATAAAGTCAAAAATTTTATATTAACTGTCTCTAAAGTAAGTATTCACACATGCACTTTAAATCTCAGTATATTTTTCAAAGTAAGGAAAAAAAAGTAGTTAATAAGTGAGCAAGAGAGAGAGAGAGAGAGAGAGATTTGTAATTAACTCCCCCATTAAAGATTACTCTAAAATTGTTAAACTTTGTTGCATAGTTACCATGTAGTGTTTCTAAAGAGTTTTTTTTTTTGTAAGCAACAGTTCAATGCTAGAAAATTTAGTACTGGGTCAGTAATTAGTATAGAAAAAACAACATGCTATAAAATTAATGGTAATTTTTGGTGCCAAAAAAAAATGTAAAAATAAACATAGCATGCAATAAAATCAATATAAATTGATCAGTATATTTATTGAAGCACACATTAATAGAAGAATTATAATTAAACAATAAAAAAATATATACACCACATTTTGCTCAAAATATTCATAATTTTAGCAATAATGCAATTGCAATACACATAGAAATAAGATAAATTATTAAAAAAATGTATATAAAAAAGAAACGTATAAGAGAAAATTGTGCCAAAAATTACTCATAGCTTTCATGTTAATTTTTGCACTTGTTAAAATTAGTATGTAGTGCATGTTAACTCATGATTCAAGTTCCTTCCATTTGCCAAAATGTTTGGAGGGACCAGAAATACATTACTGTATGCCAAGCAAGGTTGTTAAAAACTCTATTATTATTATAGTTTAATTAATAGATAATAGTTATCTCTTGATGTGCTTGGCTGCTGCTTTTCATGTTAGAAAAATGTATAGAGAAACATGTATAAATATGGATTATAAATCTCATTCTTATTCATATTTTTATAAATTTGAGTCATATAATATAATTATTTTATTTTTATTTGGAATTGTATTAAGCATTTAATTGATGTTTTATTATAATTATTTAAATATATAATTTTTACTTGAAAGTTATGCTCAAATCTTTTGTCTGAAAGTATGTGTTCAAAAAGCATTATACTGTGTGTTTAGTTTATAATGCTGTTTTTGTATTGTTAAAAATTATAGTTTTGTTACCTTTATTGATGTTTTAAATGAAAGTTTTATTATTATTATTATTAGGATTATTATATTTTGTTGAAAATTATTACCAGTAAAATATGAACTTAAAAAAAACAAGTAAGTGCTCTGATTAAGCTTAAATATTTCTTACTATGTATATGTATACTTCAAATAATTACTAAAAATTATATAGAATATATAAATGGAAAATACAAGCATATAGTATACCTACTCAATTCTACTATAATAATATTCAAGAAGCAATAAGAGCAAAATAAAAAGCAATTAAAATAATGTTTCCTATATACTTATTATAGTGTGCAATATGTAAATTATAGTGACACACAGGCACTTCTTTTGTATGGTTATGTATAACTGTGATTCTGCTTGCATAAATGCACACAAAATTATTAAAATAAAAGCCAATAATGCGACTGTTAGGCATATACATATATAATATATTATTCTTTCATACAATCTTACGTATTTAGGTTATACAGTGGCTTTATATATGTATAACATAAATATATAAATATCTTAGACTGTAAAAATATATATATATATATATATTATAATGCACACATATATTAATATTTTGCACGTACAAAGGTGGAGGTATTGAAGAAAAAGAAAAGAAAAAAAATCCTCTGAACTGATCTCGAGAATACCAACACACATAATTAAAATAAATAAATAAATAAAAATTATATAAGAAAACAATTTTAAATTGTAATAATATTGTACTATTGTATCCATCCAACCAACACAAATTATAAAAAAAAAAAAAATTCTTGCAAGTTATTGTGCAAGTTGCAATATTAATTATATATAATAATATTATGTAAATGCTAAGGAAAAATTGTTAAGACATTCTGGATTACTCTGAGGCTCAAATTTACTTATATTTTTTAAATTTTAAATTTGAAGTGGTTTATGAACCACTAAATCTTCATGTAAATTATAACATTATTTTAAAAGTTATAAGTGTGCACTGTAAAGAAAGTTGATTCCAATTTTAAGGGAAAAAAATTAATTAGTACCTATAGTTTAATGACATGATTCTTCATGATTTGTTTAAAAATAATTTTTAAATTAAAGTTTTAATTCCTGACTTCTATTATTTTAGAAAATTGACGTTTTACTAATCGGACAGTGCATACAGTGTTAGTGTTCACCAAATACAATTATATTAATTAAAATCTATATTGTGACCTCTCCATAGAACTTGTACTGTGGTAAGGCCCTTGCTGGTAATTATATCCTGTTATTTGTGATTATTATATATTATTATAATATAGTATTATTTCAGTACAAGATGTTTAAGTACTGTAAATTTTTATTTCATTTGTTTGTATATTCCCCCCCCCCCCCCCCCCCCCCAATTTAAAGTAAAATGCTATATACACATTTGGTCAAAATTAATACGTTCAATTTAATTTTTTTATATATACAAACAATATATGTGCCAAAAATTTCTTGGGGTAATCCAGCAATATATATTATGTATAAATATATATACGTAAATAAACTGAAGCAAAAAGAAATTTATAAAACTGCTTTAATTAAGCAGTGCGTATAAGTAGAACGTAGAAATAAACTTTTACTGTAGTCCAATTTTAGTAAATTTTAGAAATATAAAAATATAAAATAGATTTTTTTTTTATTATTATTAGGAATACACCCCTAGTCATTTGAATTAAAATTTTAAATATATAGGAAGGTAATTTTTGCCCTTCAATATTTAGAACTAAAAAATATTAGCAATAAAATAGTTATGTTAAATAAAGTCTGCATTGTTGTTTTAAATTATTGACTAATTTTATTATGCTCTTGGGGGATTTAAATCTTAATTTTATCACTAAAATATTCTTCCCTTGGACGCTTAATTTTTTATTAACTTTAATTAATTATCTGCGCAGCAATAAAAAAAAATCCAAAATTTTAAGGATGCTTACAATATCTTTCTGAATACCTGTAACAAAACAACACAAAACAAAATTGTAAAATTCATTTTTTTATTATTTATTATTATAATTTTGCAGCACAAATTGTGTTCAATCTAATATCGTATTTCTTTCTTTGAAAGTTATAAATATGTACTGTGTACGTTGCAGTAAACTTCCAATTTTATGAGATCTGATTCTGTGAATAGTCTCAAATTTGTGAAATGCTTACATAGTCAGGTCTCGTACCCAACTGTTGGCAGCTATCAAAATAAATGGTAAGCCTCACAATTTTGTAAAATAGCTACAATATAAGTCAAGAGTTTACTGTATTCATATAATGTGAAGCTAAAATTTTGTAATGTTTAACCTTTGAATGGTAGCTTTTGAATATCAAATATCCTGCTTTGTATTGATTTAATCTGCTTGTATTGATTTTAATGTTAATGTTAATTTTTTTTTTTTTTTTTGCAAGGGAGAGGAGAAGGCGTGGGCAGGTTAATGACAAAAGGGTTATATTTTCTTCTTCTTCTCCCACAAATGCTTATTAGGATGATCTAAATTTTCTGCTATAGGGATGCAGATAAGACATTTCACTTGCAAAAATTAAGTAAAGGGCTTGGCACTAAAAGAGTAAAAACTTGAAAAAGGGGGGAGATAGTTTTAAATGGGGAAAAAAAAAAGGTTTGTTATTTATTATGTCAATTTTACACATTATTTATTCTAATTTGTTGTTACCCAAAATAAAATATTATAATTTATGTAATCGCAGAGTACAAGAATTATTCTCAGTTATGAAAAAATAAGTCAGTTAGCATGTATAATTGTGCATGTGATGAATGATTATAATAACAATGCATAAATGTACAGTTGTAATATATAAAAAAGATTATGGTTTTTACATCTATAATTGTTTAGCAGGCTTTTTAAAATAAAAAGTTATATACCTAAACTTTGCATTAATGTATCTGCAACAAAATTGTGTTCTCTCTTTTTGTATTTTTAGGTTTATTGATTTGATAATAAAATATTTAGTTCAAAGTTTAAAAAGACAAGAATTTTTATTTATTCCTTTGATATAAACAATAAAATAAAAATTTAAACATGATAATAATGTTGGTAAATACATTGTTTATAATCTGCTCACCCCATATTTATGACAAAAATTATGAACATTATAGATGAGTTAATCTAAATGTTTATTAAGGAAAAATAAAAAATGCAATAATTGAAAAGATTCGCTAGAAAAACGCATAAGTAAATTGAAAAAATTGGAGTTAACTGAGTTACGCTTTAGCTGAAAGGGAAGCCTATTATAGTGAGAGAAAAAATCACTTCAGACCAGCTTCTGACTAAAACTATAACATAAGAATGTAAAATATAGAGCATATAACTAGCCCTTTGTCTCTTGTCATGGGCAGCTGCTTCATTCTTCAGGGACTCAACAGCATGCGATTATTATTATCTGATTATTACAATGCTTATTATTACTATCCAATTATTATTATGCTTATTACAAGCATAATATTTTATTTGAATGGCTATAGTATACTGTACACGGTGGTTTGGTCATGTTGAGAGAATGGGTGATGAAAGAATAGCAAAACAGGTATTTCATAGTAGAGTGGATGGAAGGAGAGATAGAGGCAGGCCTAAAAAACATCATGGTCTGAGGTGGTTGGAAGATGTTTGCAAAATAAGAATGCACGCAGTATGAAATGCAAAAGGAAATGTATGAAACAAGGTATGAGACTGGCGGAAGCAAGTGAAGTATGTCAGGATAGGAAGTTGTGGAGGTCTATCACTGGGTCAGGATAAAACATCTGTGTTGTTGGCTTACCCTGAAAGGGATTATAGCGTCATGATAGGTATGTATGTATGTATGTAGTACTGTACATACGTACCTATTTATTACATGTTTACTTTTGGCCTGGGTTGGAAATCATATTTTCTCTCACATTATCTAAAGCTAATCTCTCCAACACCAATTTCTTCTATCAATTTATTTGTTTGTTTTTTAGCATTTTTTTATTTTATTTCATTATTATTCTTTTTTTTTTTTTTTTTTTAAATACTGCATCAGTACATGTAATAATTCACTTTTTATCTCAAGTTTTAACAAAATGAATTAAAATAATAATGACAATATTAAGAAATAAAAGTACACATTGAAAAACTAAAATAAGTTATTATAATTTGTGCATTTCTAACGCAGTATCACTACATTATTATTATTATATATTTTTTTTTCAAAAATGAAATTTATGAATGATGAAAATTTAAATAAAACATAATTATTTAAAAAAATAACTTATTAAGAAAGTAAAAAATAAAAATATCAACGTTGTTCTGCTCTATTGGTTGATATCCACTTGAACTTTGAAAAAAAAAATACCTAACCCCAAATTTTGGATTTTTCCATTTCAGGTCATTTGCAGTAAAATATATTTTTCAAAGTCAAGTGAACATTGGCCAATATAGCAGAACAACAGCGATATGTCTCTATAATGAAAAAGAATTGATATTTATACCATCCTGCTGACAGGCAATGCAAGATTGGTATCTGACAATGTAAAGAAGTTGATGGTATCTGGCTGTACGACAGCAAACAATATTGGTACTTTATCCTCAGTGTCGGCAAAATCAGCATCAGTGATTGCAATATCAGGGTGACTGAAACATAAAATACAGACAATAAATATGTTATGTAATTTTATATTTGGGGTATTAAGGGGGAATGGGTCATGTAGTAGTTCAGTCTGGTGAACATAAATTTGATTGCACTGCCACCTGCCTGAACTGCTACATGACCCATTCCCCCTTAAGTTTGATGAATTTGAAAGAAAATTACAGGAGAAAACTAGCATGGGCTTTATTATAGTAGTGAAGAATCCTAAATATACATATTACAGTGAAATATATTTCTGCCATAGAGATAAAAAATAATAATACAGTAAAAAAATAAAAAATAATAATAATAATAAAAAAAAAAAAATAAAAAAAAATAAAAAAAAGAAAGAAGGAAACACATACTTCCAAATTATCAATAAATTTATATTTTTTATAGCCATTCAGTTTGTGAGATATAGCTCTAGTGACGTACCTTCTTAAACCAAATCATTCAGATTATTATTTTAATTAAAATTGCTATGTACAGCTCTGGCCAAAAATTTGAGAATGATTTGCATAGACAACCCGCAACCACACTATATCATCTTTATGAGAAAATGCAGCGGCCGCCGCTGCCCCGTTCTTAAACTTTTGGCCAGAGCTGTACACGCCTATTTAACATCTCAATTAATCATAGCATGTTAAGTATGTGTATATAAATTCCCTCTCTGCAATTAATATTTGCGCAATAATCCTAAGGATTGTATTACACATAAAAATTATAAAAGTGCCCCCCCCCCCTTATTTTTTTTTATCAAAATAGACCAGGATTTCATGACTTACTTTATTACTACGATATGATAGTCAGGAGGATTGAGCTCAGACTTGCGGAATGGAAGAGCAGTTGCATGGTATGCATCAAACTTGATAACCAAGTTATTTTTATTGGCATCTGATTTCTTGGCTGGTTTATCACTGAATATCTGCAGTTTAGATAGTACAGTGCCTGAAAGCAAAAATGTACTTTTTAGAAAGCCACATGATGAAAATGGGGGGGGGGGGGAGTAGAGGGGAAAGCTATGAAAAAATTAATTAAAGAGTTTCTGGTAAATTGCAGGTTTTGTCCGAAATGGGTCGGCTTAGCATTTTACTTGATAGTATTATAGAACAAAAAATTATATGTTTCTAAACTAATTAATATCTGTATAGCATATGAGATATATTAAGGAAAATAAACCATTGCGGTTAGGTATTTGAAAGAAAAGGATAGGAGAAACCAGCAAGGGCCTTGCTATAGAGAAGAGAGTCCTATAGGTTGGTGAAAATCTTGCTAGCACAGATATAAAAAGCTAACATTGGAAATATTTCGGCAATAAACTCCAAGAGAGATGGAGTGTGTTATGCCTTCATCAGTCCTTACAGACTCAGAGAGAAACTATGAATTAGAGATCTTTAATATTAAAGATCTCTACTATGAATGCATAGCATATGGGTAGTAAATTGGTCATATTTCATAATTTCCAGCAAATTAAAAAACTTTTTCCATATACATAAAATAGAGTTATGATAAAATTTAAAGGAAATGATAGAGGAAACCAACAAGTGCCTTACCATAGTGAAGAAAGGTTCTACAGTTTGATGGAAATCTAGTTAGCACAGAAATAATACATATTAATAGTAGCTTTTGGCACAATATTCCATGAGAACTGTAGTATGTGTATGTGTCTCTCAAGTCTTTTCAGACTTTGAGAGAAACTACAAATAAATAATCATTGTGTAGCTTCTCTCCAAGTCCGATGAAGGCATAGACACACACGCAGATTCTCTTTGATCGAGCATTGTGCTGAAAGCTACCCCAATGTGTCTATTACTTCTGTGCTAGCAAGCTTTTCACCCTTTCTGCTGGTTTCTTCTATGCTTTCTTTTAGTTTTATCATATCCAACCGCTATGGTTTATTTTACTTAATTTATCTTAGTTAATATGGTATGGTTAAAATGGTATTCGAAACAATCAACTGTGCCATATTTTTTACTATCTCCCATTCCCCAATATTTCCTAATCTATACCTATATCTATTTTATCCTATTTAGAGTTTAAATACTGATTATGAAACTAAATTGTAATTTTTACTGATTTTTCCACTTCACAGTTGTTCCATGATAGGCAACCTTACTTACTAAGAGATTTACAATCCTCAGGAAGCAACCATGGTTTATCTTGAGATATTGCAGGTTCTGAACCATCATCTTCATCCAGTGTTATGATCTCAATTGTAGTTGCCAACTTTGATTTCACCTCTGCCCAAGATTTTGCTTTTAATTTAGGAACAATAGGAAACGGAGGAGGTGTAAGATTTCTCTCTGTAGGTTGGTTAGAGTTTTCTTGAGGTCTTGGAATAACTGGTACTTGTGGACATTGTGGTGGTACTTGTGGACATTGTGGTGGTACTTGTGGACATTGTGGTGGTACTTGAGGGTGCTGAAGTGGTAATTGTGGTCTTTGGGGCATGGGGTTGAAGTGCCTTATCAATGATGGAGGTTGAGGAGGATAAGCGATCTGATGACTTGTCTGTTGAATTACTGTCCTGCCTATTGAAAGAAATTGATTTGCATAATACTGTGTAGTATGAGTTGTATTCAACATTGTATTAACTCTTGGTAAAAATGGAAAGTTCATATTCATTGGATTTATCCTATTCATACCAAAATGCATCATTGGTCTCATGAATTGTTGGAATGGAAATCTGAAGTTGTTATTAAATGTATTTCCTGCAGACATGAAACGTTGATATTGTTGAAATCTTTGTTGCATATTTTGTTGTGCTGTGTATCTTTGTATCATTTGTCCTAGATTAAGATTTACCATGCTTGGGTATTGATTGGTATACTGCCTGGGTTGTCCTTGATAGTAACTAGGTGGGTTCTGGGGAGGTAATGGACGTGATCCTTGTCCTGGTTCTTGTAAATTACGAGGTTTGATTAAATATTGTTGTTTAAGTGGGCGAACATTATCAGGTAATAGATGAGAAGGAGGAACTTTAATGCACACACTTTCTTTACCAACCATATTAGGAAGAAATAAATCAAAACCATTTGGTTCATCATCCTCAAGATCAATCAATTCAATTTTAGGATCTGTTTTTTTATTAGAGGTAATGACACTAACATTAGCTTTCTTTTTAACAGGATGTTCTTCTCTCTCAGGATTTCTTTGTCTCTTCATTCCTGATGCTTGTGATACGGGTTCATAATGAGGAGAAATTGCACGATGACGCAACACATGAAGTCCCAGTCTTTGTAATTTTGAGAATGTACGATATTCTGCCAGAGAACACTGTTGACCAAGTAAGAGGGCATATGCTTGTTGTATGCTCATAGCTACGCCACCATAAAGTAACTCTAACACATTCTGAAAATTTAATAATAATGATTAATATAGGAAATATCACATGAGAATGAGGGATTAACTTACAGTCTCTATCAAATATAATGCTTCTTCTGGATTTAATAATAATTTTCCTCCTTTTTCACATCCCATAGTTTGCCAGTGTTTGCCAACTTTACGTGTTACTTCTGCTACATTTTTATCAGGTATCCAAACAGCACAAGCTCGTGAAGACCTACAGTACAGATAACAATATAAAAGTTTAAACGTAATGAAATTTGATAAATATGCTATCAGCAGGCTACAGTTACTGGCAGATCCGAGGATTTTTTCAGCCTATAATTTATATTGTATTTTGCTGGTCTTGGTATTCTTGGCCTCTCATTTTCTTACTAAACCCCCTTTTGCAGGTCTTAAAAAAAAAAAAAAAAAAAGCATACTCTGTCAATAACTATGTATATACTAGTATGTACCGCTATGGACACAGTAAGTTACAAAGCATGGAGCTAATTGGTTTGGCACACGGGGAAATGCGGGGAAAGCTAAGGGTCCCCTAATTTAACATTATGCTTATGAGGAAAAACTTTTTTTTTTTTTTTTTTTTTTTTTTTTTTTTTTTGCAATTTTGCAATTTTTGAGAAAACTACTTCAACACTGATTCTGGAGATATTTAAATGAGAAAAACTAACCATACTTTTATGTATTTTAGGCCATAGAAATATTTTAATAATTTTTTAAACCGATAAACGATAACCTCCATTGGATATATGGAAAAATGAAAAATGGTAAATGTAGCAACATAGTCACAAAGATAAAATAGGTCAAGGTATACTCTTTACTCTCTATAGAGTTACTATAGAGTAGGAAGGTGACAAAAACAATATTGAAATATGTTGCTTTTTTCTTCCTTTGTTTCTAACTTTGTGTCCGTATCAGTACATCATACAATATGCTTCATATGAAAGATGAGTAAGCTGTCCTGTCTTACTGTATAAATGCTAACTTTTTGTATTTTAAATGTATATGTTTTATATTAAACATTAAACTTAATGTAATAAATTTTTGTATTACTCCTAGAACCTACCGATAAGACGTCATGTCTTGGTGGGACTATTGTAACCTTTGGATAAAATAAAATAATAATAAAAAAAATACATACATAGTATGTCGCACGCGTAGAATGAAAAGCTCGTATTAGAAATTCCCGTGTTTTCGAAGTTTGAATCGTTATAATACAAAAATAAAAAGTCACAAAAAATTGAAATTACTTTTGTCGTGCGGCTTATAAATCTGACAATATATTTTATTAATTTTATATTTTTATCGCAAACAGTTCGTTCACAATTCATCAATTAGTAAACTAAAACACCCTGTTTTCGAACGTTGTCCAAAAATGTGTTATTAAAATTATTTTTCGCATGAAACAACAAGCAATAAAATTTCAAATTAATATCATAGAGTCAAGAAATGTTGCTTATTCATAATGTACAGTTGAAATTTTTTTGCAAGCAACCCCTTTGCCAAAATTTGCAAAAAACGGATCTCGCGTTATATTAATGCTTTGAAGCTGAAAATTATTTTAGGGGTGCAATTTTGAATCCCTTAAATGTTCTTTTGCTAATAATGTAAATATCTTATTTCCATAATATTAAATGAATTTTTAAAAATTTGATGTACTGCTGGTTGCGGTAATCAGGCATTTTATGTACTACTATTTGCGTAAATACAGGGGTTATAAATTAATTAATTCATAAGTTTAGTTAATTTTAAAATAATTTTGTATACTGCAAAGAAATCTTTTAAGAATATGAAATTGCACCCCTCAAATAATTTTCAGCTTCAAAGCATTAATACAATGTGAGATCGTTTTTTTGCAAATTTTGACAAAGGGGTTGCTTGCAAAAAAATTTCAACTGTACATTAAGAAAAAGTAACATTTCTTGAATCTATGATATCAATTTGAAATTTTTATTGCTTGTTGTTGCATGGGAAAAATAATTTTAATGTCACTTTTTTGAACAAAGTTCGAAAACAGGGTGTTTTAGTTTACTAATTGATGAATTGTGAACGAACTGTTTGCGATAAAAATATGAAATTTATAAAATATATTGTCAGATTTATAAGCCGCTTGACAAAAGTAATTTCAATTTTTTGTGACTTTTTATTTTTGTATTATAACGATTCAAACTTCGAAAACACGGGAATTTCTAATACGAGCTTTTCATTCTACGCGTGCGATGTATACATAACAATAATAATAAATGTCTCTATCTATAGCGGCAAATGTACTGTTAAGTACGGTGGCTCGCTTATCCTTTAAACAAAATATAATCAAATTTATATTAGTATTCTCCTAATTTATTTCTAAATAACTTTCTGCATATTATTTTAACAACATCTCCATCAAGCCCATTCCAATCATGAGCAGTTCTACTAAGGAACGAATACTTTCCCACATCTGTACTTGTTCCCATCACTTGTATCTTAAATTCATGATCCTTTCTAGCTAGATGTAGTTTGATTGTGATTTTCTTGTTCAATTCTCCCCATCCCCTATTGTCTTTTTGTACAGAATACATTGCACAAAGCCTATCTTTCTTCCTCCTAGTACTCAGCTGTTCCCATCCAATTTTTTCAACTAGCTTAGCACCTGCTACTGGATTTATATCTCCCACTCTCCAAGTCCTAGTTTCCCCTGTAACTCTTCTGGCAGCATTTTTTTGTACCTTTTCTAAGTCGTTTATTAATTCATTTGTGTGTGGATCCCAAACTGAGCTACAGTACTCAAGCTTTGGCCTAAATAATGATTTATATATACGCAATATCCTTTGTTTTGACACTTGTTTCTTTCAAGTTTCCATAAACAAAACCTATCTGTTTATTAGCTCCCGCTACAACTTTATTTACATGTTTATTCCATCTAAGTTCAGAATCTAACGTAATCCCTAAAGGCCGACGCAGCCGTCAGTCGGTCTTTTTGCGACAAGGACCGTTAGAGTGCGCTAGAGTTAGGATTGGTCTAACTTTTTGCGCAAAGCCAATCGGGAGCCAGCGATAGTTGTCGCACGGTTATCGCTCAGGCAGCGATTGACGGCTGCTTCGGCCTTAAATATTTGTATGTAGTCTTTCTCTTCCTTTAAATACATACATCTGATGTAGGAAATAAGTATGTATGTATACATAGTACTAGTAATAATGCTTACAGTTTATCAATTCTCTCAGCTTCCAACAAAGACTTCCTCTCTTCAAGCGCACTCTGAATTTGTTTTGACTCCAGCCAAGAGTTAGAAGGAGCAAATTGTTTCACTCCACGTCCCGGCAAGAGTTGCTCTTGATTCCTACGATGCGAGGTGGCAAGTTCTGGAGCTCTAAAATACAATATCCAATTTAGTAAATTCTTTATTTTTTTTTGTACATATATAATATTCTAAAATTTGGAAAACAATTACTATGTAACAATAATAATAAAATCTTTATGCATGTATGTATACTGTATGACTAATAAGGTAAGGTGTGTGAACGCCGGTATAATTAATGCAGATGAAAACACAGATTGCTGAGACAAAATATACTTACGACAGTAACGGCATTTTCAGATTTAATACTACAACTTTTTTAATTTAATACATTAACACTTTATGTCACACTTTATTTATTTTCTACCACATTTTAAGGCCTAAAATTCAGCCAAATAAAACAAAAATATCTCGTGTCAACATTTTGATGAAAGTGAATTTGGAATAAAATAAGATTCGAAAAAATTAATTTTGGAGACCTTGCTGCGAGGCTAGTTTTTGATTGAAAATTATTCCAACTTCAGTAAAAATAAGATTCGAAAAAAATATTTTTGGAGCCCTCCTATTGTTGCCAGGCTATATTTTGAGAGAAATTTAAATGAATCGCACACCTTTAATTCTGGCAACGCCGCATTTTGAAGATTCGAAAAAATTAATTTTGGAAAACTTTTGCTGCGAGGCTAGTTTTTGAATTGAAAATTATTCCAACTTCAGTAAAAATAAGATTCGGAAAAAGGTTGTTTTGAGACCTCAAATTGTCCCTGCTCGAAAAACTTGCCAAGTTCTTGCCAATTAAGAACCTGTTTCTTACCAAGAACGTGGTAAGTTCCTGCCAATTAAGAAACAAGTTCTTAGTAAGAACTTGCCAAGAACTTGTTTCAAGATATATCTTGACTGAGTAATTCTTGGCAAGTACGTTCTTACTAAAAGAACTTGCTTCAAGATCTTGACAAAAAATTTCTTGGCAATTAAGTTCTTAGTAAGATATTACCAAGATCTTAGTTCTTGGCAAGTTCTTGACAAGAACTTATCAAAGATCTTAATTACAATTTCTTGCCAAGATCCTGGCTAATTTCTTAAAAAAAAATAAAACAATTTTTTTGGCAAAATCTTGCCAAGCTAGATTAAGTTTCTTGGTTCAATCTTGGCAAAATTTGTAAAAAAATTAAGATTTCTTGATTCAGAAATTTCTTGGCTCGAAATCTTGACAAGTTCTTGGTAAGATCTTGGCAGTCATGGAGTCGATACCGAAATTTTCGATACCGATACGATACCGATATTTTTAAATTTTCCCGATACCGATACCGATACGATACTGCTCAAAAAAATTTGCTCCGATACGATACCGATACGATACCGATATTTTCCGATACTTTTTCGATATTTTTGCTATATCTCATACAATAAATATTGCACTATAAATTTCCTTTTTTTTCACCTTAAAATCCATGCATATTTTTGCAACATTTATTATTTATTTATTTATTTATTTATTTATTTATTTATTCATTTATTTACTTATTTATTTACTCACTTATTTATTTATTTTATTCTAATGTTCGTTTGTTAAACTAAAATGACTAAAACAATTATAGTAGATTTAAAAAAAAATTATATTTCATTCGTTAATGAGATTATACGATTAGAATATCCTCTACTGTTTCCAAGCACTTTTGTTAATTATTTACAAATTAGCAATTTCTTTATTTCGTATAGAAGTAATTTTCAAATATTTAATAAATTTAAATTTTTTTCATGGTATTTTTTTAATTTGCTAAAGGAAACAAAGTATCATTAGCTTTCATATTTATTTTATTGGCTCAAATCATCCCCACTAAACCAAAGGGGTTAAAGTCCAAATTTCCCCTCTGGTCGTAAAAATCCTTTGATTTTGTAAACTTTTTAAAAATTTAACCTTGTAAAAAATTTGTACAAAGACATTAACGGAAGTATGCTACGTCTTTTGTAATTTGTAATGCATTGAATTTATATACAATTACAGTGATTTAAAATGTCAATCATTGACTATATTTTATTGTGATTTCTACCGGCGCTTTAGTCATTAGGAGAGATCATAGATAGTATACTGTACGACCACACGACGGATTTCTCAGAAACTTGGCCCCAGTCGATCGCTCTTTTTTTTTTTTTCATAAAAAGAAGAAAAAAGTTTTAACACCGTTTTCTTTATTTTTATTGTATGTAAAATACAAAAAAATATATATATACTTTTTACCTGGTGGCTTTATAAAAAGTATAAAATAAAAATACTGTGCACGCGGCGCCCTGCCCTGTTGTTATAGCACAATGAAAAATAAAGGAGTGAATTTTATTGTCCAAGTACGAAAGATAGATAATCACTAATGGAATGTTCTCGTTGCTTCAGAAGTTTTTTTTTTTTTTTTTTTTTTTTTTGTATTTTTACTTTTATTTTATGAGAGAGCAAAAGTCTCATAGTATCGGAAAAAAGTATCGAAATTCGACGATATTTTGCTGATATCGGTGACCGATACCGATATTCGATACTGAGTTTAAAAAAGACCCCGATACGATACCGATACGATAAAAGTATCGGTATAGTATCGAATATCGTATCGCAGTCGATACCGATACTCCATGACTGGATCTTGGAATAGCATTTAGGGGTTGAAAAAAGGGTCAAGGAGTATTGATAGAACATTTTTGATGCCAAGAACAGGTTCCTCATCTCTTTTTACCCTTAGGAACCATGTTTCATATTTTTAACCTTTCTGCGACCTGCTCGACACCTAAGTCCAAACAATTAGAACTTTATATAACGCAAATAACACAAGAAATCAATAAGAGGTAGAAAAGAGCAGTGCAAGGACAGCCTCATCAGTGATCACCGAAGTCAAGCAACGTTGAGCGAGATCAAAAGATGGATGGGTGACCGATTTTTTTATTGTGCTAGAAATGTTTTTTTATTGTTTTCTCTTTATTGTGTGTACAGCAGAAAATGTGCAGAATAAATTTTCCTACATTTTAATTATTAATTTTAATTAAAATTTATTAATTATCCAAGATCTTGTCAAGATCTTGACACGATTTTGCCAAGAACTTGACACGATCTTGTCAAGATCGTGACAGGATCTTGACACGATCTTGACACGATCTTGTCAAGATCGTGGCACGATCTTGGTAAGATCTTACACAAGAACTTGCGAATACGTTCTTGCGGTAAGATCCTGGCAAGAACTTGGCAAGTTTTTCGAGCAGGGGTTGCCAGGCTAGATATTTGAGAGAAATTTAAATGAATCGCACACCTTTAATTCTGGCAACGCTGCATTTGGAAAATTTGCATGGACATGTACAAAACATGTTGCGGTACAATTTTATTTGAAATATTTGCCTGTATCGCTTGCAAACCTCTCTATTTACTGCAAAACTGCTATATCGCGGCAGTTTTTTTGTCTTAGGTGAACGTCACACAAAAGATTGTCTTTACGTGGCATTTACGCAACACGGAGAACCGCACGCAGGTCAAATGACCAGTCAACATACCCTATCATATTATAAAGGAAACCCATCAAATTGTTTTCTTATTTGGTTATATATACTGGGGGCTTTAATATTGACCTTTAAGTGCCCCTTAGGGTTGGAAGTGTACGTGGGTAGAGTAAAAATTAAATATTGGGGCTTATGGGGCTAAAAGGACCACAAGTGCTATTTTTAAATTTATGTACAAATGCCATTACGACTTTGGTGTACATTTAACTGAAAGGTCAATAATTTTGTGACCTTGAAAATGGCAAAAGGTCATTTTGACAAACAGCTATAGACAAAAAAAAGGTGTGTGTTTAATTGAGTAAATGTTTTAGTATTTTAAATTATTTTAAAAAGCAAAAAAATTATCGTGAAATATCCCGGGCTATATAACGTTTTATAATACGAGTGGTTTTACGAGTGGATTCAATGCGCATCTGATGACCCACGGGTTCATGGTTGACCCCTAAAATTTGAGTTCTCCGATTTCAATGCAACAAACGTGATAACTGGGGTTTCGTAACCTTGTGAGAACACTGGTGACCACCCAAAATTTTTCAACTCAACCCCTCATGACCCAGGGGTTGGTTGACCCTTTAAATTTGAGTTCTCCGATTTCAATGAAACAAACGTGTTAACTGAGGTAACATGACCTTGTGAGAACTCTGGCGGACACCAAAATTTTTCAACCCAACCCCTGATGACCCAGGGGTTGGTTGACCCTTAAAATTTAAGTTCTCCGATTTCGATGCAAAAAACGTGTTAACTGGGGTTCCTTAGCCTAGTGGGAACACTGTAGACCACCAAAAAAATTTCAACCCAACCCCTGATGACCCAGGGGTTGGTTGACCCTTTAAATTCGAGTTTTCCGATTTCGATGAAACAAACGTGTTAACTTAAGTAACATTACCATGTGAGTACACTGGTGACCACTATAAATTTTCAACCCAGCCCCTGATGACCCAGGGGTTGGTTGACCCCTAAATTCGAGTTCTCTGATTTCGATATATGGAACAAACGTGTAAACTAAGGTTTCTTGATCTTATGTGAGAACAATAGTAACCATATTTTTTTTTAATCCAACCTCTGATGATGCAGGGGTTTGTTAACCCTTAAAATTGTAGGGTTCTCTTATTTTAATAGTTAAACATTCCGACTTCCATGTGTTAACTTATTAAACTATATATTATAATATCAAAAAAATCAAATTTTAGGGGTCAACCAACCCCTGGGTCATCAGGGGTTGAGTTGAAAAATTTTGGTGGTCACAGTGTTCTCACAAGGTTAAGGAACCTTAGTTTACACGTTTATTTCATCAAAATCGAGAAATATTATTTTTGGGGTAAACCACCCCCAGATAGAACAAGGACGTTTTAACGGGGTTTCAATGCTTCTTTTGGTCCACCATTGAATCTACGTGTTAAGTTACCCCAGAATAGCCTTTTTTCCATCACAATCGAGCAAGTTTATTATCCGGGGGGAAACACCCCAATGGGGGTGGGGTGGGTATTTGCATATTTAATTACCTTACCTGTATCACTCATCCTTGCTCGAAAAACTTGCCAAGTTCTTAATTGCCAAGAACCCGATTCTTACCAAGAACTTGGTAAGTTCCTGCCAAGAAACAAGTTCTTAATAAGAACTTGCCAAGAACTTGTTTCAAGATCTTGACTGAGTAGTTCTTGGCAAGTTCTTAGTAAGATTTTACCAAGATCTTAGTTCTTGGCAAGTTCTTAACAATTGTTCTTAAGAACTTTATCAAGATCTAAATTATTATTTCTTGCTAAGATCCTGGCTAATTTCTTGAAAAATATTAAAAAAAAATTCTTGGCAAATTCTTGCCAATATTCAATTTCTTGGTTCAATCTTGGCAAAATTTTTCAAAAAAATAAGGATTCTTGATTCAGAAATTTCTTGGCTCGAAATCTTGACAAGTTCTTGATAAGATCTTGTAATAGTATTTAGGGGTTAAAGAAGGGGTTGAGGAGTATTGATAGAAATTTTTTTTATGCCAAGAACAGTTCCTCATCTCTTTTTACCCCTAGAAACAAAATTTCATATTTTTAACCTTTCTGTCTCGACAACCCAAGTCCAAACAATTGTATATAGGACTCTTTATATAACGCAAATAATACAACAAATTTACTTTATTGAATTCTATGCTGAAAGTCACATTTTGAATTTTGAACTACCCAGGCAACCGTCATTTCGTTTTAGAAACCTTGTAAAAATGTGGCTGCCGCAACAAAAAGCAAATAATAAATAAATAATAATAAAAATTCAAATAATATTCTTAAATAATTTTATTTCTCAATACTACTATCATACTTCAAAATTTTAAACTTTTACAAAATATTTTAATTCAAAATATAATACGTTTAAATTTTTATCTACTAATAATACCTAAAAAGTAACTTGATAAAAGCTCATAAAATATCATAAAGTATAAAATTATCTTAAGCTAAAATTTTTTTTAATTATAATAAATTTAAACTGCACAAAATAAAATTTAAGATGTTTCGTCGGTCTTGCCGACATATATAAACAAGCTTTACATTTAATAGTGTGCAATTTAATTAGTTACATACTAATCAAAATATATATAATTTTAATTTAATAATTTACAATTCAAAGAATGTGTTATCATAGCGGACATCCGAAATGCGTTGAAATTGAAAGTTTTCATTCATGAGTTTAGGTTTTTAAGTAAAGTTTTACATATCGATGCTTACCCGGTCGAAGTGAACGAACTACACTTTACAAATTTGGAGAAAAATGAACGTTCTACACTTTTCAATTTCCAAGTTCCCCCATATAGTTCTCATGTTAAAACGCGTAGAAGCGCCAAAAGCAGATCGTTCATTTTTCCCCAAATTTGTAAAGTCTAGTTCGTTCACTTCGACGGGTAAGCATCGATATACCTTTTTTTTTTGGTAAACAATGAGTCTAGTCTGTATTTTTGTTCATAAAAAAATATACACCACTCGTATTCAGGCCTTTAGTTGCAATCAATGTAACGTAAAAATTCATCAATATAGTGTAAATACAATTTGAGCTAAAAAATCACTTCAGTTTCTCTATCTTTATAATTAAAGGTGAGGAACAATTTCATAAACTAAAAATATCATTGTAAATTTAGCTGCAGTCATTGTTTTTTAATTTATTTTTTATTTACATTTTATATGCTTTTTTTCACGCGTGTGAAAACAAGCATAATTAACAGTGAGGAGGTAATAACCCATGCACAGTAAATGAAAAATAAATTAGAAATAAAAGATGTTAGTCCAATTTACGATGATATGATATGTTTCATCAATTATATAAAATAAGTTTTTTGCACAAGTAGTTTTACTATATATAAACATAATGAAGACAACTATATTATTTATCTTTACAAAATACATGCAATTCAATTGCCATTCCCCTGAAAATGTTCCCTATCAAAGGCAAGACAAAATTTTCCCAGTCTAAATTATCCCTCCCACAACCTAACTTTGTAATAGCTAACTTTTTTATCTTTTGAATCAAGAGAATTTTTCGTAAATTTAATAAAGTGATTTTAAAATTTCTCATACTTGGTTTCTGATAAAAAAATTCCTTGGTAACTAAGTTTAGTATTATTTGATTATCTGTTGCTCTAAATGTTTCTATACTACCTATTTCCCCAGTTTTTATAGTTCTCAAAGCAGGATACTTTCTGGCTAAATCTCTCGCAGCCCCTGCCCCCATTGTGCAACATTTGCTCACACAATGTGCAATTGCCATAGTGTTTCTTACAAATAATATTGATTTTTTATGGATAAATATTACAGGATATTTGTTTTTTATTTTATCTAAAATTAAATGAAGATGTTGGATCTTATGCCGAAGTCTCACCGAACTTTTACCAATCTGTAATCAGGTACAAACAAAAATTGATTGCACTTATGTGATAGTTTTTTATACTGTTATTGTCAGTATTAAGTATTCTAAATAACAGATAACAGAGACTGCTTCTGATTACCTTAATAATTCAGTAACCGGAAAAGAGGCAAAAAAAAATAATAAAAAGGATAAGGAAAGGAGGAAAGTTGCTTGTGTTGAGAAGCTTATATATATATATATATATATATATATATATATATATATATATATATATATATATATATATATATATATATATATATATATATATATATATATATATCGATCTTTTCGCGTCAAGATGAAGTTACTACACTTTACAAATTTCCGAAGGATAAACGATACACATTTTACAAGTTCGCGGCTAGCTGAAGCTTTTGATATATAAAACAGGCCCTGGTCAAAAATCTTGAGCAAGATCTGGCCAAGATCTTGCTCAAGATTTGTTTAAGATTTTTAGTATGGCACGACAAGATCTTGACAAGATCTTGTCAAGATCTTGAGGATAATCTTATAACAAGAAATGACAATCTTGCACAAAACACTTTGTCGAAATTAAAAATCTTGTGCAAGATTTTGGGTCCGTAAAATCTTACAGCAAATCTTGTCAAGAATGAACAAGACTTTCGTCGTAAAATCTTGCAAAAAATCTTGTCAGGACTTTGCAAGATTATCGTAATATATTGCAGCAAGTCTTGCCAAGACTCTGCAAGATCTTAAATAAAATCTCCAAGCAACAATTACTCTGGAAAATAAAAATTTTAATCTTAAAAAAAATATATATATATTTAATTATCGCGTATTGGTTCTGCAAACTGGAATTACTTGTCAAATTTAGTCCAGAATGTGCAGGCAGCAACAAAAAAAACTTAAACATTAATATGCGTATTTGTTCTGAAATCTTGAAGTAATCGTCAATTATTGTCCAGACAGCAAGCTAAAAAAAAAAAACTTAAACATAATTATTGCGTATATTTGTTCTGCAATCTTGAAGTAATCGTCAATTTATTGTCCAGGTGGCAAGCTAAAAAAAACTGAACTATTATTATCTCGTATTTGTTCTGCAATCTTGAAGTACTCGTCAATTTAATGTCCAGACAGCAAGCTAAAAGAAAATAGGCGTTAAATTACAAACTCTCATAACTGCCCTCTACGTGGAGGCATAAATCTCGCAAGAGCAACCGCCATATGACTGCTTAGCAGTTTAAACTGTCGCGCCAACGAAGGCACGCGCATGGCAAGCCACGAAAGCTGACTATATATGAGCAGTGAATGATGTTGGATTGGAAGGAGTCTCGGTACCGTAATGGTTAACGCAGTGGTCTGGGAATCCAAAGATCCGGGTTCGAGTCCCGGTCGAGCCGAATTCCTTTTCAATGTCAGTTTACTGCATATATAACACCGTGTAACACGAAAGCTAAACCCTTTCATTAAAACTTCCCGTGTAAAATAGGCGTTAAATTACAAACTCTCAATCTTGCCTTACTTTTTTCAAATGTTCAAGATCTTAGATGTCTTGAAGCCATATTACAAGATCTTGAGTTGATCTTGTAAGAATTAAGGCAAGATTTTTGACCAGGGGGGTAGGTGAAGTTCCAGCTACCTAGGTAGCCGCAAATTTTTAAATTTTAGATCGTTCATTCTTCGGAAATTTTTAAAGTGTAGTAGCTTCACATTATTGACGTGTTAAGTTCGATATATATAGATTATTATATAAATAATTTAAACTTAATTCCAACTTCTATTTCCTATAATAAATACTGAATTTGCATTTTGTATTTAAACACTCAAAAATATAAAAATTACAAGTGAAAAATTATATCAATGCAAAAGTTATATAAAAATTAAACTTAAACTATAAACTGAAATTAAATGATATTTTACAATTACAAAAAAACACATACCGAATCATTTTTAGCTATTGTAGCCATTAATAGCTCAATCTGTGATGATACTTTCTTTTGGTGCTTCTGGATGCATCTTAGGTTCTTGGTGTAACGTGTAGTTCCTATCATGAAAATATTATGTCACTAAAATAATGTTAACATATATAATTATATATAGATATATATATATATATATATATATATATATATATATATATATGATGCCGTATTTCTCAACTGGTAAAGGCTCTGCCATCAAATTCTCCAATTTCTTTGAAATTTGGTACAAACATAAAGTTTATGATTTGGAGGAAAGTAATTTTTCAAATTTTGAAAATTCCCGGAAAAAACCCGCATTTTTGAAAATATTTATCCCCCGACTTTGCTATGAAAAATCATTAATTACTCTTAAATGAATTGCAACAGACAAATCATAGTAGGCGGATGTTATGACCATTGACTAAGCCCTATTTTATAGTGGGTGACCTATGACCTTGAACTCGTGGCAAGGTCAATGAACGGCGTTCAAAGTGGAAAAATGCAAAAATGGCCAATTAACGTAATTTTTTTGGGGCATTTTTTTTGCATCATTTTATAGCCCATAATGTGCTTAAGACACGTGCAAAAATTTGAAGTGGGGAAATCATAACTTTTGACGTGACGTCACGTCAAGCGCAGGCACCTCGTCTAAGTTGCGGCGCACCGCTCAGCTTTAAAATTCGAAATAAAAGAAATAATAGTGATATTAAAACAAAACTTGGTGCAGTTATACACCTATGTATGGACCATATTTCAGAAAAGTTTCAGTTGTGTGGCGCGAAATTTCAAATTTTAGCCGTTAAATTTTTTTCAAGAAATTCATATTTTTTGTGATTTTGTCTGTTTTAGTGACATTTCTTGAACAACAAAGTCAATTTTATAGCTCATATCATTATTTACTACAGATTAGGTCATTATGTAGACCAGCTAATATTCAAAACGTTTAAAAAAATAAAAATTCATTTTTTTTTTGCAAGTTTGATGTCATAACTTTTTTTTTTGTGTTTGATAAAAAGCACATAAAGTTTTACGATTTATGGTAAATAATAGTTAATTATTCAGAGTTTTCTATAATTTAGGATAAAAATTTAGAACATCGCCCTAAATCTGTAGTAACTACTGCTCCCATAGTGACACTTCCAAAAAAAAAAAAAAAGGTTAACTTTGTCATTTTTATAGTGAACTTAATTTGTGAAGTACTTTTAAGGCAAGTATTCATGTTGAAAAGGTAATAGTAGGATTCTCCGTGTAGGCCTTACAGCACTTACATGTTAAATGGCCATTAATAAACTTAAAACTCTAAAACTTCGTATAAAAAGGTAAAAATTATACAGTTTCAAGGGTAACAGAGTTAAATTTGTTGCCCTGAGATGACCTTTAAATTTTCAAATATGAAAGATAAAATATTGGTTAAAAAAGGATTTGGTTTTAAAAGGCTTACAAACTAACGGTATAATTCCTTGAAATGTCTGAAAAAAATTGAACCCCTTTGCATAGTAGTTTTTACAGTTTTTTTGCAAGAAAATTTTTGCAAAAAAACTGAAAACTCCCATTCAAAGGGGTTCATTTTTTTTTTCAGACATTTTAAGGAATTATACTGTTAGTTTGTAAGCCTTTTAAGTGAATACTTAAAATACGAAGTTTTAGAGTTTTAAGTTTATTAATGGCCATTTAACATGTAACGCCTACACAGAGAATCCTACTATCACCTTTTCAACATGAATACTTGCCTTAAAAGTACTTCACAAATTAAGTTCACTATAAAAATGACAAAGTTCAGCTTTTTTTTTTTGGAAGTGTCACTATGGGAGCAGTAGTTACTACAGATTTAGGGCGATGTTCTAAAATTTTATCCTGAATTATAGAAAACTCTGAATAATTAACGATTATTTACCATAAATCGTAAAACTTTATGTGCTTTTTATCAAACACAAAAAAAGTTATGACATCAAACTTGCAAAAAAAAAAATGAATTTTTATTTTTTTAAACGTTTTGAATATTAGCTGGTCTACATAATGACCTAATCTGTAGTAAATAATGATATGAGCTATAAAATTGACTTTGTTGTTCAAGAAATGTCACTAAAACAGACAAAATCACAAAAAATATGAATTTCTTGAAAAAAATGTAACGGCTAAAATTTGAAATTTCGCGCCACACAACTGAAACTTTTCTGAAATATGGTCCATACATAGGTGTATAACTGCACCAAGTTTTGTTTTAATATCACTATTATTTCTTTTATTTCGAATTTTAAAGCTAAGCGGTGCGCCGCAACTTAGACGAGGTGCCTGCGCTTGACGTGACGTCACGTCAAAAGTTATGATTTCCCCACTTCAAATTTTTGCACGTGTCTTAAGCACATTATGGGCTATAAAATGATGCAAAAAAATGGCCAAAAAAAATTACGTTAATTGGCCATTTTTGCATTTTTCCACTTTGAATGCCGTTCATTGACCTTGCCACGAGTTCAAGGTCATAGGTCACCCACTATAAAATAGGGCTTAGTCAATGGTCATAACATCCACCTACTATGATTTGTCTGTTGCAATTCATTTAAGAGTGATTAATGATTTTTCATAGCAAAGTCGGGGGATAAATATTTTAAAAAATGCGGGTTTTTTCCGGGAATTTTCAAAATTTGAAAAATTACTTTTCTCCAAATCATAAACTTGATGTTTGTACCAAATTTCAAAGAAATTGGAGAATTTGATGGCAGAGCCTTTACCAGTTGAGAAATACGGCCTCATATATATATATATATATATATATATATATATTGGACACCTTTGCCGAATTTGCTCGATATTTTAGCCGAAATAAGTAACCATGTCGCGCAGAGCGGTATTGCTTTTAGCCAAGATAAACAATTCAGGGTACTTTCCGGTCGTGATTTTGACCACATTGCAACGTGGGTTTTAACAAAAGCCACTTTTCGAAGTGGTCTTTGTGATTTGATAACGTATAGTAACATTTTGATAATTTCCACGCTTCAGCAAGGAGAAAATTTTTATTACTTATGGGTTTTGACATATTTTATAATATTAATATCAAGCGTGCTATTATACTTTCATTTCGTAAATATTTACTTTATATTTGTATTAATAATTAATATGTAATATAATTAAAAAAAAGTAACAACATGAAATAATTTATTTAAAACAATATGTTATCTGGATGGACAAATGATATAGAAACTGTAATATTACTTAAAATTTCTCACATACAATACATAATATTATCTTAATATTTATATCTAAAAGGTAACAGGCTTTTTGAAATTTTGAATTTCACCTTTTAACTTTGCATGCGCACATATCATTATCATTAATAGTATATTTTGTTAGTATTAAATTTTCATTGATTTGAGCAGACGTGCTTATATATAACTTGTACTTTATAAAAAATTAATGTTATTTATTTACTGAAATTACGAGGCACAAAGGTGCACCAAGTGTTATAGTGAAAATTATATGTAATTATGTAGTTGTTGATTTCATGGTTATTAATATTAATGCATTGTGTTGTTGTAATATGCATATCATTACATTCACGTGCATGTGGGGGGAGAGAACAGTTAAAATTTTACAATATATTGTCAATTTAGAATATATCCAAATTCTTATATATTTCATAGAAGTTTTAGTTTTTATAAACACTAAAACTTGTATCAAATATATATGAATTTGGAAACCATAATAGAAATGTCTGTTAGTTATAGTAAAAATATATAACATTGTTATTCTTAAATAATAAATAATAAAGTATTAATATTATTTTAACCTTAAAGCGCGTGGAGGCTTGGACTGCCCATAAGAGCAAGTCCGCAAATGCGGGCGTGGCCCCCCCCTGTTTGGAGGCCCCTAAGGCCCAAAAAGGGGCGTAACTAAATTGTTACGCCCCATTTGTGGCCCCTAAAGAGGGTGCTACACCCCTTTTGCAGACGAGGCCCCTTGATTGCCAGGTTGACCCTGCGCGTAGCAATTATCAAAATGCCACTCCGCGAAAGTGGGTAAAATGTATAACCAGTCCGCGATCTTGTCAAATCACAATGACTACTTTGCAAAATGGCTTTTGTAAAAAAACACTCCACGACATGGTCAAAATCACGATGCTCAAGTGACGCATTTCGGTTCTTGGCAAAAATGCAATACTTTGCGATTTTGTCACTTATTTAGATAAATATAAGGGAATTCAGAAATGGTTGCTAACATATATATATATATATATATATATATATATATATATATATATATATATATATATATATATATATATATATAACATATAAATCTATAGAAATAATAACATTGTAAACACTGACAAAAAGTCTGAATTATATAGAGTGTATTAAAAGATAACATTTAATATAATGTATAAGATGTGATTCTTTAAAATGCATAATAGACAAGAATTTAAGTATAAGATAAATTTATTTTTATTACCTTCTAGATTCACAACAGGCATGGTATCTGGAACAGAAAAAAACAAATACTTATACTAAATAACTTTTAAATAAATCTGATTACTTGTAAACAATTGTCGTTCAATTTAATCTATCTGGAATTTATGTTGCCAATTTCTTGGTTAGAAGTGAAACTCACAAAGGTATCTAAAGATTTGGTAATTTTTTTTTAACATTTTGTAACTAATTAATTCTTTTAAAATATCCTTGTAACATTACCACATAAAACATGTATAAAGACGTTGGCAGATGTACTGTAGAAGCAGATAGTCTTAATTTTTTTTTTTTATATTGACGTATTGCAAATCGGACATGTCCGTTTTTTATATACCAGTTTAGTAATATCTTTCGACGCAAATATTTTATTTTATCTCTTACAATACAATTAGATTTAAAATTTATTAATAATTGTAAATTTATTCAAAAGTGTAAATGTTTGCTATACATTTTTTTTGCATTCATATGATAATATTGAAGGCGAACCATGGTATGGTGCACGTTTATGTTAAATTTCATTTGTACTGTTTTTATTATAGGGATAATATAAATAAAAGAGTACATTAGTACACATTAAAATTTTATTTTTATTATCAATCAACGCAGTATGACAAATTACAAATTTTATAATTACATTAAAATAAAATCTTTAAAATTTACACTTTTTAATTTTATATACTAATAATATGCTTACATAACTGTTTAACTCAGATTTATTTATACTTTGCACTCTAGAATTAGGCGTGTATTGCTTTATATGGATTCATTAAAAAAAATTGTTCTATGAAAACAAAAATGGGGCTTTCCAGTCAAAATTGGCAACGTCGCAAAAATGACCTTGGAAATGTTTCAACAGGGTTTCGGAGGGCAAGAAAGCATTTTATAGGACTGCAGCTTAAGAAATATATGAAAAGCAAACGGCAATTACAGAGCAACCAATTATTGTACGCTCTTCAAAATTTGCATACTCATTAAGAAACACCTCCCCTAACCACTAATTAAGGTTTCAATTTAATATTTAACCCCTAGCCGTCGTTTCAGGGAGATGAAAAGGGCCTTAAAATGGCAAGTGAGTAACCAAAGTACCGCATGGAATTTTCTTTTTTAACCTCATAGAGTAGGTGTCAGCCAACTAATTAGTCACAGGTATGTTTATTAAAAATGCAAATACACCCCCCCCCATTGGGGTGTTTTACCCCCAAAAATGAAATTGTTCAATTTTGATGTTACAAAGGGCGATTCTGGGGTAACCTAATATGTAGATTTTATTGGTGGACCAAGTACCATTAAAACCACGTAAATAAAACCCTTTTTATATCCAGGGGTGTTTCACTCCCGAGAATTAAATTATTGATATTGATGGATTTTGACGCCACCAACGACGTTACCGTTGTTACTTGCCCAGACAAAGACAAAAACCATAAAATTGACCCTTGAAGGATTTAAGGGTGCCACCCCTGCAAACAAATGTTCTCCGATTTTGATGTAACCAATGACGTTACCGGGGTTACTTGACCCGAAAAAGACAATGGGTCAATTTTATGATTTTTGGTGGTCACTATTGTCTTTGTCGGGTCAAGTTACCCCGGTAACGTTGTTGGTTGCGTCAAAATCCATCAATATTATTTAATTTTATTCTCGGGGGTGAAACACCCCTGGATATAAAAAGGGGTTGTATTTACGGGGTTTTAATGTTACTTGGTCCATCAATGAAATCTACGTGTTAAGTTACCCCAGAATCGCCCTTTGTAACATCAAAATTGAGCAATTTTATTATTTGGGATAAAACACCCTAATGGGGGTGGGGTGTGTATATGCATATTTAATTAACTTACCTGTGACAAATTAGTTGGCTGACACCTGATCTATGAGGTTAAAAAAGAAAATTCCATGCGGTACTTTGGATATTCACTTGCCGTTTTAAGGCCCTTTTCATCTCCCTGAAACGACAGCTAGAGGTTGAATATTGACTTGAACCTTAATTAGTGGTAAGGGGAGGTGTTTCCTGATGAGTATGCAAATTTTGAAGAGCGTAGAATAATTGGTTGCTCTGAAATTGCCGTTTGCTTTTCATATATTTCTTAAGCTGCAGTCCTATAAAATGCTTTCTTGCCCTCCGAAACCTTGTTGCAACATTTCCAATGTCATTTTTGCGACGTTGCCAATTTTAACTGGAAAGCCCCATTATTTTAAACCAATTCAAATGCTTTATTTTTATTCTATGAAAAACAAACCATTGCTCTACTTTAAATTCCTCCACGTAAAGGTTAAACAAAAAACATTTATAATACATATCGTAGCATAAAATTGATTTTTAATGTTGATTTACCTTGAGTATTATTTTCAAATTTATTTTACATGCCAAAAATGTCAACTGAGTGTTTATGAAGTCACAAATGGTCACAGAAATGAAACTAGTGCGCTGCGACTTGCAAAACTTGCAGCTGACCGATTTAGTATGTAATACATTGACATAGATTTTTCTGACTTAACAACACGATTGAAAAGAAAATACATTTTCTTTAACTGATACGTTAAAGTGCAATTCACCGTGCGTCGGTCTTGCCGACATTGAGCAACGGTAAGATTTTGCACAAAGTCTTTTAGAATGTATTCACAAATTTATTATTTTAGTGCTTTACTGACCATTTACATTATTATATATATATTTTGGAATACCTAAGTCTTTTTTTAGCAGTATACATTACCATACAAGTTTAAATAACTATTATTATTTAAAAAGCTATAAATATTTACATAACAACACTCAAATGGTTTTTTATACATTGACATAGATTTTTCTGACTTAACAACACGATTGAAAAGAAAATACATTTTCTTTAACTGATACGTTAAAGTGCAATTCACCGTGCGTCGGTCTTGCCGACATTGAGCAACGGTAAGATTTTGCACAAAGTCTTTTAGAATGTATTCACAAATTTATTATTTTAGTGCTTTACTGACCATTTACATTATTATATATATATTTTGGAATACCTAAGTCTTTTTTTAGCAGTATACATTACCATACAAGTTTAAATAACTATTATTATTTAAAAAGCTATAAATATTTACATAACAACAATCAAATTTTTTTTTATACATTGACATAGATTTTTCTGACTTAACAACACGATTGAAAAGAAAATACATTTTCTTTAACTGATACGTTAAAGTGCAATTCACCGTGCGTCGGTCTTGCCGACATTGAGCAACGGTAAGATTTTGCACAAAGTCTTTTAGAATGTATTCACAAATTTATTATTTTAGTGCTTTACTGACCATTTACATTATTATATATATATTTTGGAATACCTAAGTCTTTTTTTAGCAGTATACATTACCATACAAGTTTAAATAACTATTATTATTTAAAAAGCTATAAATATTTACATAACAACAATCAAATTTTTTTTTATACATTGACATAGATTTTTCTGACTTAACAACACGATTGAAAAGAAAATACATTTTCTTTAACTGATACGTTAAAGTGCAATTCACCGTGCGTCGGTCTTGCCGACATTGAGCAACGGTAAGATTTTGCACAAAGTCTTTTAGAATGTATTCACAAATTTATTATTTTAGTGCTTTACTGACCATTTACATTATTATATATATATTTTGGAATACCTAAGTCTTTTTTTAGCAGTATACATTACCATACAAGTTTAAATAACTATTATTATTTAAAAAGCTATAAATATTTACATAACAACAATCAAATTTTTTTTTATACATTGACATAGATTTTTCTGACTTAACAACACGATTGAAAAGAAAATACATTTTCTTTAACTGATACGTTAAAGTGCAATTCACCGTGCGTCGGTCTTGCCGACATTGAGCAACGGTAAGATTTTGCACAAAGTCTTTTAGAATGTATTCACAAATTTATTATTTTAGTGCTTTACTGACCATTTACATTATTATATATATATTTTGGAATACCTAAGTCTTTTTTTAGCAGTATACATTACCATACAAGTTTAAATAACTATTATTATTTAAAAAGCTATAAATATTTACATAACAACAATCAAATTTTTTTTTATACATTGACATAGATTTTTCTGACTTAACAACACGATTGAAAAGAAAATACATTTTCTTTAACTGATACGTTAAAGTGCAATTCACCGTGCGTCGGTCTTGCCGACATTGAGCAACGGTAAGATTTTGCACAAAGTCTTTTAGAATGTATTCACAAATTTATTATTTTAGTGCTTTACTGACCATTTACATTATTATATATATATTTTGGAATACCTAAGTCTTTTTTTAGCAGTATACATTACCATACAAGTTTAAATAACTATTATTATTTAAAAAGCTATAAATATTTACATAACAACAATCAAATTTTTTTTTTTATACATTGACATAGATTTTTCTGGATTTATATAATTTATAATTGTTTAGATTAAAAATTTACACTAATTAGATCAATATTTACAAATTAAATGACTAATGCAGACTAAATTTTTTTGTGTGCCGGCCTTGCCGGCTTTAACCAACGGAGAAATTTATCTGCAAATCATCAATTAATATATCTGAGTAATAAATGTCACTGTTAAACTTTGCTTCATAACCTTAAACAAGATGAACAAATAAAATCTTTACTAGAAAAAGTTTCATTTGATAACTTAAGACATTTCAGATGATACCAATCCATGCATACGCCACAATAAAACATTTCATCTTTGGACTTTAAACAGGCTTTACCTAATGCACATGTAGTTTTTGTTGCTTTAAAGAATGTTTGTTTTAATTCTGCTAAATATCTTACAGTACTGCCTTTCCCAGGACTTGCTATTTGTAAATTGTAGGTTGGAGTGTTATTTATAACTTTAATCACTTCATTAGTTTTTGGCTTATCATTTTTTTTTCTAAAACAGGCACTGTAGTATTCTTTTAAGTGGTTACATTTCTGTTCATGA